>JAHBCN010000312.1:0-170000 GCA_019359885.1 Listronotus oregonensis
TCAGAGCCTTTTAACGATATTATGTTTCAAGATGATATCCTGAAAAGCGTAAAACCTATTGACTGGTGGAAATCACAACGAAACGCAGATATTATTGAAAAAGAACTTTCCATAATTACACAACTGCTCTGTGCAGCTGCTTCGTCTGCATCAGTAGAGAGGATATTCTCAACATTTGGTTTAGTGTATACTCTAAACTACGCAATCGATTAGGTACACTGAAAAAGCTGCCAAACTAGTGTTTCTTTACAAATATTACAATTAAATTTGTTTTTTGTTTTGAATATTTTCTGCAATAATACTTCTATCTATGTGTTCTTGTAATAAATTAATTTACTATACTAACGTAATTTATTTTTGTTTCGATTTGTCTTCATAACCCAAATTATTTTTTTTATAATTTTTATTTTTGATTTTAATCATGATTTAAATTTAAAAAAATCAAGTGATTTAAATTGTGATTAAAATCAATTGATTTAAATCCTTGCAACCCTGTTTACTGGCTTTTGGCTCGTTTATTTATAGTGTATGTGTCAGGAAAAAGTTCAGTTTTTGGTCAGAAAAGACGAGTAAATAATAAGGTTTAAAAAACATTTGTAAAATAACATATTTTTTTATTGCATAAGGAAATGGACCGTTTTTCTTACCAGATGCTTGTCAGATGGAGGATGTATTTAAAGTAGGGAACTACTTTCAGTTTAGCTGCATACATAAATTGGTAAATCAGAATCAGAACTCGTGCTGGAAGATTTTACTTCATTCAATTGTTTAAAAATACACACTTTTTGTTTTTAAGACTTATTTTACACGTTTACTCTAAAGTACAGGGTCTCCCATTTTTGACATTTTTATAGTGTAATATCTCCGTAATTGTTAGTGGTATCAAAAAAGTAATATAGGCGTCATGTGCTCTTTTTGATTCAAACTTAAAATGGTACAATCAAAGTTTAAAAATGTTCACTTGTTTAAGAGATTGGGGGAAAATAAAAAAATTGACAATTTTTTTAATGACCCTATATTTTCTTAGTTAAAAGAGATACAGAAAAATGTTTTCTACAAAAGTTCCTTTATAATGATTGCTGAATACTCTAACGAGGATCATTCTTTTCACAACAAAATTATTTGATCAGATGATTATCAAAAAACAAGTTGCGGATTCCTAACCAATATGAACCATAATGAAAGACATTGGAACTCCACAAATCCTCACATGGCACGACCTGTCCGTTAATAAGATCCATTGTAAATGTAAGTGGTTTTTCATTTTAAAATAAACTAGTGTATTGCTGTTTCAAAGAAAATTTAAATGCAGATAATTATCTGGACATACTCCAAGCAAACCTTTTCAAACCCAGGATATTGATTTGAATAGGATATGATATCCTTGATGATGTTTCCTCAAAAGAAATAATAGGGATTTACTTTTAACAAGATGGCGCCCCTACCCAAAACGCGCTGCCAATAAAAGAGTATTTAAATACTCACTTTAAGAAAACACAGGAACCTATAGGTGGCTACCATGATCACCGAATCTAACACCTCCAGATTTTTTTTCTTTGGGGAGTGTTAGAAAATAAAAGTTATAAAAAAGTCATCCTTACCCGACAACAACCTGATCAAAGAATACATGAGGCTTTTGCAGATATTAAACCAATACACATCACATCATAAAAGCGTTAAAATCCTTGATAGTTTCAAGAGTGTTTTGAAAACAACGGAGGGACTTTCAAACATTTGCGATGATTACCGTTTTTTTTCTCTTAATCTGAATCTTTTATTTTGTTTTAAAGTTTCCATAGTTTTGTAATTTACTTTCTTGTACCAACAATTTTTTCTACTATTTGTATGTTACAAAATATTATGTAATGCGTTTTCAGCTACAATGGTTTGTTTCTAGGATATTAGCTTTTTTTCAAAGCCTACTGTGATCTAATATGTTGGCTGCCATGTCAACTAAATATAATTCACATGACCTTGTTCCACATAAGCCGCGTGAGATAAATACAATTCCACGACCAGCGTAACTCTCAGGCTCCGTGAACACTATATAATTCACGGTGGCACAGTAGGCTTATGGGAAGTGTTTTAGGATGGCCCTAGTTTTAATAAATAACTAAATAAATAAATAAATATAGACAAAGAATATAAAAAAATGCACAACATTATTCGACTATTTCTTTTTTGGCTTGTACTATTTGAAATTATTTTCTTCTGTAACTGAAAAGTAATTAAATTTATATTGTTTAAAATAGTTAAATTATATTGTGCAGAGTAATTTTTTTACTTATATTTAAAGTCAAAGTACCCACCTTTTTAGGTTTAAAAATAGAGAATCCATGACATTTGATGATGTATCGACACCAGCAGATCAAGAGTTTGAAATGCAAAAAGACACTGAAGGAGTATTAGAATACGCTACAAAGTAAGTTATTTTTAATAATATACAGTATGTCCACGGAAAAGGTGTTGAAGAGAAAAAACTTTTTTATTTTTAATTTTATCGAAAAAAGCTACTATTGATAAAAAAATTTGCTACTTCTTAGAGTAAGATTGGGATAGAAACATTTAACATATTTTATACGCGGTGTTCAGAAAATTGAAAAAACTTAAAATGGTACATGAGTAAAGTTTGAGAGAAAATAAGTTACCAAAAAAAGTTGTTTAAAAGTACAAGATAGTTCCTAATACCAATTTTTGAAAAAATGGGACTACTTTTATTAATTTGTAATAAAAATTATTTTATTATCAATTAACTAATTCCAAATTAACAACTCATTTTTGTACTAGTAGGCGTTGATAGTGACAAGCTTTATTGACACTTCGCTTTTATAATTCATTAGCCGTAGTATCGTCAGCTTTGAATGCTTACTTTACAGCAAAAAATTTGATAAAATTGATTATAAAAATTTAAATTAATATTAAAATAAATTTAATTACAAATAAATAAAAGTAGGCCGATTTTTTCGAAAATTGGTATTAGAGACTACCTTTTAATTTTAAACAACTTCTCCTTGTAACTTGCTTCCATATCTTTTCAAATAAATGCATTTTACTCTTGTCCCATTTTAAGTTTTTTCAATTTTTTGAACACCGCGTATATAATATGTTTAATGTTTCTATCCCAATCTTACTCTAAGAAGTAGCAAAATTTTTATTATCAAGAGTAGCTTTTTTCGATAAAATCAAAAATAAAAAAGTTTTTCCTCTTCAACACCTTTTCCGTGGACATACTGTGTACTTATGAACAAACCATTTGACGTTATAATAGAAATAATTAAATCTAATTGACAGGTAAACATGTTTTAAACATACTAGCTTTTATACATATCTTTTAAAACTACACAGTCCTTTGCAAAAAGGATCGATGTTTAACCCTTTCATTGCTCTAAATGAATATGTACGCTATGCCGTAGGCTGCTCTGGACGAGTATACTCTCCTCGCTTAAAAAAATAGGATCACACTGCTCTTGACGAAAAAGAACGATGGCACAGTTTACACGTGTTGTTTGCCGCTCGGCATCCAGTTGGTGCGACGCGACGGTTTGTTTTGATATATTTTTTAAAGTTATCTTTAATAATATACATTTACTTTTATTATCTTTTATTTTCTAGAGTTAACTTTTTTGTTTTTATATATTTTTTGAATGTTATGTGATGTTTATATTAAAAATAAAAAAATATGTTTGGATTGTGTGTTTTATTAAAAGAAATTAAAAAAAACAATTGACAAGCACTAAATTGGATCACACTGCTGCTGACGAATACGTTCACAAGCGGTGAAAGAATTACGATTTTGCCGTACCGCTTTGTTTAGGCACCGCGCAGTGAAAGGGTTAAGTCGTTGATAAGAATGTTAAAATTTTTGGACATCAGAGAGACAATTTCATACCTTGATTAGTTCTGCTAAACGGACCTTTAAGATACAGCCAGCTGGCATATATTCATCCATAGTTGCATATAAGCATTTTTTCATGTTTGACGAGCTGATGTATAATGAACCATGTTAAAGTCAGCTGATTGACTTTTTTCTTCGAGATATTGGGTTAGCTACAATTTAACAAGTTTTTAGTTAGGAGAAAATGAGTGAATATACCGGGTGGTGCATCGTCGCGTCGGCGGGATATAGAAAATCCCATTAATTTTTAATGGGGTCAATTAATTATTAGCTTCCTTCATTATTTTGGAGAAAAATTCATTGAAATTTATTGAAGAGCATGCCAATCTACGTCCGTGGTAAAAACTTTATATTTTTCGGTTACACGGTAATATATTTTTAAAAATTGTTACTTTATTATTGCCTCATATTTATAAATACCAGTAAGTTGTGAATTAACGTTGTCATCTTGAAATTTAGTGCTTATCATTATTAGAAAGGCTAACGCGGCTCATTGCGCCAACGGAACCTCAGCTGACGTTTACGAAGCTTTATGATACAACCCTCTGGTGCATTCTACTAATTATCGCTTGAGAGAGAATAACTGACCAAATTTTTACCTGGCTCCGGGACTATAAAGAAACATTAACATATTTTCAGGAATCAGAACCATTTTGCCCTATCCCTACCAAGTGTTTTTTAAATATTTCTTTTTTTTTTATTATTCACATAAAATACTATATCGCTGCTCCAGAGAAACAATGACGGAAATGCAAAATTTGTGAAAATGAGTTAAATGTGCCACTATTGCAAGCATAAAAATGGCCTAACTTTAAAATCCTTAGTTTATATAAACATTAACATACCACATTTTTGGTTTAACATGCTTTAAACTACACAGATCGTTCCCAAACATACTCTAGTTTCATGAAAATCAAATATTGTGTTCTCTTTCTTTTAAATGACACATTCAATAAATCTTTTCGGTTTATTTCTTCTTCTGAAAAATCACGATTCTTACAGTTGCTTAGGTATTCTCCTAGAGCAGCGATATTTTAAAATAAATTAAATTAAAACTTAAGTATTCTTTTTACAACTTAACCCTGGCAACTAAAATTAGACATTTTTTTTACTTTTAGGGTTGTCACATTTCAGAATGTAAATCACTTGACCATTCACTTTCCCAGTAACTTTGGGGAGGAACACACAAACATATATTATATTGGATTAAAAGGTGAATTCACAGAAGCTCACAGACATGGAGTAACAATTTGCAATTATGAACTTAGACCAAATATGTCTGAACATAAAAATCCTTTAGATGAAAGTGTCCACAGGCCAATTTCTTAATAATAATTTATATATTTTTTTAAAAAATATTAAAAATATGGTGTATGCATCGATCGATCTTCTCCAGACATGTCATTTATGAGTTGTAATTTTTTTAATAACTTGTATTGCTGATTGTGAATTTAAATGAATTTAAGTAAATAAATAAAAGTATTTGTTTTATACAATGGGCTTAATTGGGATAATTTGTTTTATATCTTTTTATACAAAATCCTTCATAGATAGTCAAAGAAAATAAGTAATGAAATACAAATTTAAGGTTAAAACTTGAATTTTTGATATAAGTTACTTTGAAGAATCTAAAAACGAACTGTAAAAGTTTTTTTTTTTAATTCACCCCCGGTAAGGGGTGAAAAAAAAATTAAAAAGTTTTTTTTTGAAATTTTGTAAAACTGTAAGTCCTAGAAAAAAAAGTTTTTTAGAAAAGTTGTAGAACATAAAATTTTACATAAAAATATTCCTATAACTTTTTTCCCTAAAATTGAAATTAACTGAGATAAGGTAGCTAGAAGCTAGGGAATGATAACAGCAACTTTAAAAATTCATAAATTGTTGGAAAATTGAAAAAACTTGTAGTTTTTTTTTTAATTACTTATATAATTAACAACTTTAATTCTAGAGAAAAATTTCATATTTCCCCACGTGACTGCAAACTTTGCCTTATTCTTCAACCCCTATCTGGTCAACCCTAGTACGTGTTAATTTTTCCACATCTGCTAGATGGAAAGTCGTATTATTTGGGGTTACCCAGTTTTTAACTTGTGTCCAGATTTTCTCAATGAGGTTTAACTCTGGATGATATGGGGGAAGTCTCAATACATTATGTCCATGTTGTTCCATAACTCTATCGAGTATATATACCTTCGAAAATTTATTTAGGTCTCAGAAAATTCGATATTTATGAAACGAAATGAGAAAGAATACATTAGAAAGAGATAATACCATGCGGTTTTGTCGACGATTCCCTCCTTGAATAAGCAATGTTTCCAGATGTTTTTTAATAATTTCTTATTATTGAAGGTTTTTTCCTATTCACCAGAAAAAAGTTTTTTTATTGAAAAAAACTAACCAGAACTAGCAAACAAGAACTTCAAAACTATTACCTAGTTCTGGTTAGTTCTCGTTAAATTGTAATTTTTTTTTTTATAAATGCTGAACATATATATATATATATTATATATATATATATATATATATATATATATATATATATATATATATATATATATATATATATATATATATATATATATATAATATATAATATATATATATATATATATATATATATATATATATATATATATATATTGTATATAATAGGATATAATTAATAAAAAAGAGGAGGTATTTCTTTTCGAAAAAATCCTTGACACGTCGATTTTATTTTGGATCGGGCATATTTTGACATCAAATGTAGATATACAGGGTGTCGCAAGAATCTGACAGGAAAATATTTTTCTTAAATGGAACCCCCTGTATATTTTTGCATTTTCGGATTCTCCGGAAAATTCTGGACATCTTTTATGTATAATGTTATATACCTATCGTCAACTATTCACTAAGTAATTACGTTTAAATAATAAACATAAATTCATTAATTACATTCCACATTTTTGAAAATTATTTTATCAAATGCTGGAAGTGGCCGCCATTAAGAGCATCTCAAATCAGTATGAACCATTTATAACCAGTCATTTCGATTACCTATACACCTCTCTTTGTGAATATTTGACATATACTTGAAATAAGTGTCAATTATTTAAAAGTTTTTTTTTTGCCCAATCGGTGGATAGGCAGACGTTGATCAATAGAGTGGCCACCTAGATCACCCGACCTTAATCCATTGGACTACTTTCTTTGAGGTTATGTCAAAAATCAAGTATAAAAAGATAAGCCACACACGCTTGATATCCTCAAAGATCGCATTCGTAATGCAATCAGAAATATTTCTCCAGACACAGTTGAAAATGTACAGCAAGAATTTAACGATCGCCTGGGGTGCTGCAGAGCTGTTAATGGCGGCCACTTCCAGCATTTGATAAAATAAATTTCAAAAATGTGGAATGTAATTATTAATCAATTTATGTTGAAACAAAGTATTATAATTATTATTTAAAAGTAATTATTTCGTAAACAGTTAAAGATAGGTATATGACATTATACATAAAACATGTCCAGAATTTTACGGAGAATCGAAAGTGCTAAAATATACAGGGGTTCCATTTAAGAAAAATATTTTTCCTGTCAGACTGTCTTGCGACACCCTGTATATATCTACATTTGATGTCAAAATATGCCGATCCAAATATAAAATCGACGTGTCCAAGGATTTTTCGAAAAGAAATACCTCCTCTTTATTGAATTTATCCGTTATTAAATCACAACCCTGTATATATATATATATATATATATATATATATATATATATATATATATATATATATATATATATATATATATATATATATAATAAATATAACTCCGTTTTAAAAACAGTTGAAAAGCAGACACCCTGTTGTTTACTGTTAAAGATTTTTATATCTTACCGAAAGACATTAATATGTCCTATAAGTAAATTTTTGGTTTTTCTGATGTTAACTGCACTCAATACAGCCCTATTGAGACGTCCTGTAAGGCAGGCGAAACGCGTCTAGGGCGAGAGTCACAGGGAACAACAGAAAAAAACAGGATGTCCGCTTTTTTAACTGTCTTTAAAACGAGGTTACAATTTTGTACCGAGACACTAAGGATTTTTCCAATTTTTTATTGATTATCTACCCACTCCGGTAAATAGCCGTTTATTAGCTAAATGTTATTTTAGTACGGCCCCAAAAGTAAGATTTTTATAATTAACATAAGACGATTTCGCCACGTTTTGGTAGGTACTTTGGTTGGTCAGAAATAGTGATGGGATAATTCTAATTAAAAATAATCGATAATCCGATTATTGAAATAACCGCTATCATGCGATTATTCAGATTTAATTTTTTTTTTGATTTAAATTTTATTTTTCGTAATTCAAATTAAATCTGAATAATCCATGATAGCGGTTTTTTCAATAATCGGATTATCAATTATTTTTAATTGAATTATCCATCACTATTTTGACAACAAAATACTACAAAACGTGGCGAAATCGTCTATAAAATATTATGTCGCTACTTTGGAAGAACACCAGTAGAATTGTGGAGGTTGCAGCTGCTATTGTACGAGAAGATATAAGGGGGTTAATTTATGATATGGAAAAATATCCTAGTGAAAGTATTATGGACGTAGGCTTATTACCAAAGACTTATCAAAATTTGTTAATTCTTTACATTCTAAAGACACATCTATTGCAAGTCGATTGCTCTACAAAACGTAATTATTTCGAGATATGTGAGGAAATCTTACCGGTAGTTTTTGGTTTAGCGGCGCATTTGCACCGAAGATATGGTTCCAGACATCTTTTAGACTTAACTTCTAATCTGGGTTTTTGTGAATCTTATTCAGAAACATTAAAATTTAAATCATGTGTCTATAATAAAATAACTATAAAAAAAAAGGCTTTTATAGAACTTTTTATGCCATGGGAAGGGTAGTTTGTATATATCCTGCAGAATTTGTTAAAGTAAGTGAAAACACTAGACGCCCTAAGTATTTAGAGGTTCTGGGTGTATGCCAATTAAAAATTACATTAAACCGCCCAAATCAGGTTTTAAAAGCTTACTTCTTTTAGAATGAAATTGTTCAGCTATCCAATTATTTAAATTACTTATTGCATGATACCTTATGGCACGCTGGTCGTATTTTTAAAATGCCTGCCTCTCCGTCTTGGAGCGGTTTAATGTGTCTACAAAAATCAGAAAATACAATAATGAAAACACGTATTTTACCATTTCATTTATGAACTTAGATACTAACAATCTTAGTTCTATATATACAGCTATTACATTTTCAATAAATGAATGCAAAAAAAATGACCAGAGTATGTGTATAATTACATTTGACCAGCCTTGGTTTTGGAAGGCACCAGAAATTGTTACCTCAGCACCTGAGCGAAGTGATCTTCCTAAAGTCCTCATCAAGCTTGGTGGGTTTCAGGCTTTTATTTCTTTTTTGGTTGTATAGTGTATTTTATTATTGGAAGCGGCATTAAAGAGCTCTGGGCCACAATATATGCCAAAAATAGAATTGTCCACATGATGGGTGGTCGCACATATGCTCGTGCCTTATATATATATATATATATAGTTGTGGGTTTCAGGCTTATTTCTTTTTTGGTTGTATATTATTTTATTATTGCGGCATTAAAGAGCTTAGCAATATGCCAAATGAATTGTCCACATGATGGGTGGTCGCACATATGCTCGTGCCTTAAGGGCGCATATTTTAACATATTTAGCATTAACGGTACACGTAAGCAAAAAAAATATATTTTAAAAATAGCACAAATGAGGAAATTTTAATAGAAAGTCTAGCTCACTTTTCGTGTGATTTACTCGCCAACTTTCTGCCTTTAACAAATAAAATAATTCGGAAAAAAATATGGAAAAATTTGAAGCTTCTAGTGAAATATCTAAACAGGTAGAATTGGCATTGCATTAATGTTTATTAGATACAAAAGGCTAGGAGATATCTCTTTGCAGATGTACTGTTGTAAAAAAATGCTGCCCTACTTCCATTCAGCTGCTCATTTACCGTATGCCAAGTCTTCACTTGTACCTACAAAATATGCCCATTCACGAACACACAAAACTCTTTTCGGAAAGAGCATATACCATCAGACTTAACGACAAGTTGTGGTGTGGTACATGGTCGGACATGATAATTGAGCAGCTCAGACTGTCGGTAATCTAACATAGGACAGAGGACTTACAGATAATGCATTTGCAAAAAGGATATCTTTTATGTCACAGTGTTCATTGATCAGTGATTGCTGGAAGAAGCTTTTTGGTGTCACGCCAACCTTTTTTGAACAACACAAGGAACTCAGAGATTCAAGATTTGATAGGGATAAAAGTGACATGAAAAAAAAATGTAGATTGGTTCTCTGATCATTCCCCATTTGATGTGAACAAAAAACAGTTAATTTTCTTGTCTTCTGATCATCTTGCCACAAGCAATATAAACTATCATAAAGTTTACGATTTTGGTTTTAAATTATTAGAAAGCAACATCGGAAAAGCCTTCGTTGATTTAAAGTTAAAACGAAATGACCTAGTTTTATCAACAGCGCACAAATAAAAATGTTAAAATAGGAAATAGGCAATTTACAGTTAACCCCTATTTAGTAGAATAATTTGTGAAGCAAAAAGCCATGAACACCGAAAAGTGTTTTCAATATGAGCTTTCGCAATATCCCTGTTCAATTTTTGATGAAATATTTATAAGAAAAAATAAAAAATTATTCTTCTAGTATCTTGCCAGAAAGTAAAAATATGTTTATTATAGATGGTGCATTTTTACTGAGAATGGTTGTGTGGCAAGCCCCGGCTTAATTTAAAGATATCATAGTAGAATATGTCAAGTATGTACAATATAATTTTTGAAAAGATTGTACCATCTTTTTTGATGGGTACGCTAAAAAAAACTTCTACAAAATTTGAAGAGCACCTTCCAAGCCTTCAAATTTTTATTTGAAAACTCTAGTTAATATGCCAAAATAATTTTTTAACATTGTCTTTAAATAAAAATAAATTAATCGGCTTTTTAACTAAAAAACTAGTCAATGCTGCAATTTCAGTTTTGAAAGCTGACAACGATTCCGAATATCTTATTGCGAACACTGCCACAAACTATAACGCAGACGTAAAATCGGTTGTCACTGTTGTGGATCAAGATACAGATTTAATGGTTCTACTTATTGACCAATGTGGTACAGACAATGTAAATATGCTTAGACCTGGTGCAGCAGGAAAATCCAATAGGACAACAAATATATACGAATTAAAACGAAAGTTAAATAAATCAGTCGTTTCCAATATGTTGTTTCTTTACGAATTGTCCGGTTGTCACGCATCTGCGTTTTGTATGAAAGGGAAAAAAACTGCACTCTCCGTTTTGGAAAAGGAAAAAGTCCTCCCTAGTGAACTTCAAATATTTAAAAGCGAATTACCGGAGCATGAAAAGTTATTGCAGGTTGGTAAAAAATTTATATTAAAGTGGTATGGTGGTGTTAAAAGTAAAAACTTAAATGAGTACAGATTTCTGAAGTATAATTAGGTAATTGCTAGACAAAACTTATTTAGCAACTTTGAGTTATCGACACTACCACCAAGTACTGAAGCAACACAGCTTCACATTAAAACGGTTTATTTGCAGGTTCAAATGTGGCGTAGAAAACAGATGGTTCTGGAAGACTGGGATCGGGTAAAGTTAGGGGTTGTTTGGAACCACAAAAAAAAATGTAAAAGAAATAGCTCCACATTTTGTATTAAAATTTTTGTTTTGCGGATGCAAATTTGGCTGTTTAAAAAGTTGTAGCTGCAAAAGGATTAATATTAAATGCCATAAAAGTTTGTATGTTGAAGTGTTGCGACAAAGCAATGGATGTGTCATTAGCCGAGAAAAAGTGTTAATACCTATTAATTTTTTTTCCTTTTCAGTTTTTTTTTATTTGTTGTGTAAGTACTAATTTAAAATTGAGTTTAAGTAAATAAGTCTTGACTTTCCATTGATAATAGTAAAGGCTGTATCTAAAAAATTATCCAGCTATTATTTTCTAACCAAGATCTGCGAATTTTTAAGAATATATTTTGTAAGTTTGAACACCTGTTTCTATAGATACTTTGTTTTAATACCATTTGATAAGAAATTTAGATTAAAAAATAAAAGGTCTCTTGTGATTTTTTTTAAAAACCTTCAATAAAAAAATATAAATGAAAACTCAAAACTGGTCTTGAGATTTTTATATACATATTAAACACCTTTTCTTTAGTAGCATAATGCAGAAATTAGCTTGTCCCGAATTAGTTTGAGGTAGACTCCTAATTTAACTGATCTATACAAAGGATTATATAAAACTTGGTTTTATAAACTTAAGAAACATTAATTGTAAAAAAAGACACACTGGCCTTTAAAGACTATATTCCAAAATATTTATAAAGAAAAAATTACTTATTGGAACTAGACTCTTTAGCATTTTGAAGGGCTTGAGTGATGTAGAGTTTCGCTAAACTTTGGGAACAGAACTGAGAAATAGCTTGACTATAAGTGTTTATTTGGCCAGCAATAATCATAGGGTTCAACCTAGGAGGAACTGGATGGGGCCTAAATAGTTTATTAATATCTTCTTCAGGAAGAGGAGGTTCATCTTTTTGAGCCCTGGCAGCATTTTCTTGAGCTCTCTTTTGCATATAACGGTGTTTTTCTTGCTGCTGTCGGCTATACAGTTGTTGGTATCTATTAAATTTAATTGCTTCTTGATTAAGCTCATCTACTCTATCCATTAAACATCTTAGCTGGTTTTCTAAAACTGTTGCAGTACCTAAATCTAAGAATTTTGAGCCTTCCTCTTCTGGCACCATTTCTGCTAACTCCGACATCATAATATTTGTCATTGGAGAATTTCTGATGTAAAATGGTACTTCAGTAAACAAATTCTCAAAACCAACCTTAAGCTTTAACAAGGCTTCCGGGGTGAATTCGCCTTCTTTGTACATTTCAATAGCTTGAGGTGTTAAACGATAAGCCTTAAGAGTTAAGAAACCTCGGGAAGACTTTTGTGTGTCATAAATTACCACAACAGATTCATCAATTGAAGTCTGATAGTGAAACTGTGATTCCAATAAGGGTAAGCTTAAAAAATTACCTACGTCAGCACTCTGGTACCACCCGACGTGGAAGTGATCAACATTGACCCTTCTTAATCTCCTCATCATTGCAAGTTGATATTCTTCTTCATCCATTGTTTCATCACTTTGTTTGGGAAATGGAAAGCAGTTTGTTATTTCCAACCGGGTTTCCCTTGGGTTATCCTTTGGGACCTCCACAACTAAACCCAGTAAAGCTCCTTGTGCGATGTCCATGTTAGTAGTAGATTCTTCATGGCAGTGTTTAACAATTTTCATTACAGCCTAAATAACAGAAGAATGTTAAGCATGGAAAGGTTACGATTTCAAAGTAAACTTACCAAGCCATCTGCTTGAACGTAGTCGATGGTCGGTGGGGTCGGTTCACTTTCTAGCGGACGTCTTGCCGCAGCAGATCTTGAAGCCATATTTTATTCAAAAATTAGTCACCAAAACTACAAACAAGCCTACCTTACGACAAGTCTAAAGAGAAAAGATGAAAACTAAACTCAAAAGTGACGTTGACATTTCAAATAAAAAAGTATATTTGGTGTGCTTTTGTTGGCCACACTGGGTTGTGTTCGACAACCTAGAGCGCGCCCACACAGAAGCAACTTAAGCGTAGAGTAGTTTTTATAACAGAAGTGGATAAAATTACCAATTTTGGTATTTTTTTAAAGCGCTAATTATGAATTTAAAAGAATTTTTAGTCGAAAAAGTTTCGTTTTGAAAATTAAACTATATAGCTCCATTTTACTATTCCCTTCTTTGTGTACACAGTTCTTGATTTCAACATTAAATTGGCACACAATATTTTATAAATATCTCCCTTGCATCCTTGAGCCCACGGTAAAAACACTGTCGAAACACTGTGTAACCATACAGGTTCCACAATGTTTTCATAATGGAGTTGTTTTAAAAACTGACCCTGTTTTCACAGTAGTTTCTCGCTGAACCCACGGTGCTTACACAGCAAATCCACGATGAATACGTAGTAAGTATTCACTGTGATTACACAACGAATCCACGATTTTTACACTTTAAATCCACGACGGTTACACAGTGTTTAAATAATCCAGGGTGATAACATACTGTATTTACGATGAATACACAGTGTGAAATCACGATGATTACAATGAACCCACCGTGAATGTATCAACAATAAATAGGTATCTTTAATACAATGACGATACACTTTTAAAATAGAAATGACGAAAATCTATTAAAATTGATCGTATGTGATATACCATTCTGGTTACATATGAATTTATTTTTCAAACACTAGTAAATATAACAATTAGTTACATGTATGTCGACTATATAACTGTGTGTTATTTGGTATAGTTTGTCCAAGCTAACATTTTTGTGTTGGCTTACATGTCCAAAAACAAAACTTACTAGACTCAACGTCAAAATCAGCTGATTGGTAAATCACCCAGTAATGGATTAAGGATTTCTTTTTGTATTAATTTTTTTTTTTTTTGGGAGATTTTTTTTTTGTAATTGGGAGATTAAGTTTACCGGGTGTTTTTATTTTTTTGTGGGGACTATTTAAATTTTTTTTTATATTTAAAATTTATTTTTTTTTGGGACTAATTTTTTATTTTTATTGGTTTAAAAAAACCACTAAAAAGGTTTTTTTTGTAAAACCCAAAAGATTACTGTTTTTTAGTTTAAAAGCTTAAAACCACTTGAGTTTGGGAGTCGGAGGAAAGAAAAAAATTAATAAATATTTTTTAAAATGATGCAATCAAATATGATTTTGAAAAAAAAATAACTGAAAGATACAAATTTAAAAAATAATCCTAAGGCAAATATTTTGATTTAAATATTTTTAAATGTTTTTAGACCCATAGGTTTTTGGAAATATAAGAAGCAAAATATGAAATTTTAAAGTAACTTAGGCTTAATGAAACCCAAGGAAAAACCAAAATGAACGATAGAAGGAAATTTTCAAAAGGTTTATAGAAAAAAGATTTAAAAAAAATAAAATCTTTGGGGTTTTTCTGATAAAACCCCTGATTTTTAACCTTTTTTGATCTTGGCAGGATAAATGTTTTTTTTAGTGGAAAGGTAAAACATTCTAATGACTAATTATACCCAAAAAAAAAAATGTACTTTCCTACACTTCAGGAAAATTGAAGGGCCCTTTTTTTTTTAATCACAAGGTAAAGCACTTTAACAACCTTTAAAAAATTTTTTGTTTTGTTTTAAAAAATTACCCTTTTTAAAAAAAGTTTTTTTACACCACAAGCGGGGAAGACCGTTTTCTTTGGGAATATTTTTACAGCTTCCTCCGAAGCATTAGCTGTTATAATTCCTTCTTTTGTATACCCCAAATAGAGCAAATTAAAAAGTCTACTTAGATGATCCTTTTGTCCATTAAATTTCCCCACTTTTTTCCGCCCTTCATCTCTAGAGTTTCGAGACTAAAAATCTTATCAGTAATTTACATCTGACTTCACTCTAGACACTCGTAGTATGTGAACACTTAGATTTTAAGCTGGGGGTATCCTGAGAAAAACAATATATGAAGTTTCTAGATCCCCAGTTAGGCCTTTTTCAACATAGGACATAGATTAAACCTGTAGCTCTTAGACAACATTCTACAGAACACACTTTTCCTTTTTAGAAACATTAAAGTATATTTAATTAAAAATTTAATAAAATTATATTTTCCTTAGATACATTATTCTACATGCGGGTTAAAAAAGGATTTTTTGATGGTGCCAGAAATTTTTAAAAATGAAAAAAAAAAACAGGAGATTACCATGGCGAGATGAAAGCTGAAAATTTTAGAAGTGGGTTAGAGATGATCTACTACCTAATTTAAAAGGCCTTCATTAGTCATTTTAGGTAATGCCAGCTACCATAGTAGGTTGTTAAAAAACTGGCCATATAGTGGCGGGAAAAAAAAAAAATAGGTTAAATGGTTAAAAAGAAATATTCTTTTGCAAAATCGGGACAAAATAGATTTTGTGGTGCTTGATTCAGCGTACAAATCTTCCAAATCTTATGTTGTCGATGCTTTTTCAGAGGGTGGTCATCAAGTGGACTTGCATCCATATCATTGTAAATTCAATGCTATTGAAATGATATATATTTAAAATAAAAGAATCCCTTATTTATGGGACCCATTATTAGTATATTAATAAGAATAAATGTAATAAAATCATTTACATTTAAATTTCTTTTACTTTTAGCTTTTCTTTTTTAAAACTACCTTACTGCTTTTAATAAAAAGCTAAATATTAAATGACTATTTCATTTAAACAATAACATCAATGACCACAAAGTTCAAAATGCTTGAACTCACAAGCAACCATTTACAGTCCAGTGCTAAACGCCAAACCTACCACTTTTCTGTTCTCTTATCTTAAAAGTGTCCAGACTAGTATCTGCGGGTCATATTGCTACATTTTCTTTCGTCATTACATAGTTGTTTTTCATAAAAACGCCTGGTGGTCACGCCACTTCTAAAGCCTTAACACGCCCTTCCAACGTTTGGAAAATTTTTATTTAAAAAGTATAAGCATTTATTGTGTTAATGATACTTGACTAAAAATGATTATTACTGTTTTGTTTTATTTATTTTATAATTTAATATAGGAAGCAGCTAATGGAGTTATATCAGATGAAATAAATCGATTTTTAGGTTTTTCAAAATTGTAAATTTGATAATAGGGATATTGAACCATCCCTTAAAGTGAGATATTTTATCAGGATAGTTCAATTCAACTGTAAAGAGTTTGCCTGCAATATAACAAAACATAACGGGTCTGTTTGATATTCAGAAATAGTGTACACTATTTTACATTTTTTTACATACCTAAGCGCTCTAATTAAAGGTGTATTTAAGAACTAAGTGTGTACAAATAGTGTAAACTATTTCTAAATAACAAACACTTAATAAATAACTAAAAAATCTGGGCTAGATAGGCGTAAATGATAATTTTAATAAAATATTATGGCCAAACATCAAGCTTTCACAATTTATGCAAATATATGAACAGCAAGAAAAAAATACTGGTGAATTTAGTATTGTAATCTAAAAATTTTTTTTAAGATATTAAAATTTTGAAACTCTTTTCCTCAGTACGGTCCTGACTAAAATTCTTATATCAGCCAACTTAAATCTGAAAAAACAAAATTTACTAATATGTAGGGGTATTGCATTCAACCTAAAAATGTTAGCTGGGCAAACTATATATACCTCTCTTCGTAGACCAGTCAGCACGAAGAGCGAGACAGAAAGTGATAAGACCCATTGGCGCTTTCTTTCTCGCATGGCCAAGCAGCAAGGCCCTTATTAGGTGTATGCTCAAAGGTTGTTTCTATTTCCTTATCTTTTAAATAACAATAAAATTTTACGGGAGAAAAATATTGATACAATAGTTACAAAAGTTTTATGTAATAGGTTCGTTTGTTTTTCAAAAATAGATTACTCTATTTTACACTTTTTTGTTATTAAACCGTTTGTTATCATCAGTGTAATTTAGGACTAGGTGTTTGGGATGAATTGTGGTGTAAGCTAGTTTTCATCTAATTACTGTAACTCTAAGAGTGGTGAAGGTAGATGCATTTCTACTACAAGACTTAAAGTTATTTGTTTAAAAATATAACCATAGAGCCATTTTTAATTTTTGAAATAAGTCTAAAACGCGTTTGGTAAAAAATTCAAATACAGAACTTAATTACACTTAGTTCCACTTTTTAGGTCTACACTGACCTACTCTGTCCTACTCTAAACTTGATAACAAACAGATCTCATTTAAGGCTTTATTGTTTTATGACTGACTGTTTAGTGTGTTCCTATATTATATTAAAGTTATTCTAAAGAACGGTTTAAGATCGGTTCTACAATAATTTACGAGGAATAGACTAATATCGAAAACCATTGTAAACCCAGGGCGCACTAAGTGTTTATCTATCCTTTATTACATTTATAAACTAAAAAGGAATATTTTCAGTTAGTTTGCACTTGTTTTACTTGTTGGCTTTCACTCATATACTTATAAACCAATATACTGATAACGTCTCATAAGCTGTGTAATGATATTTTGAAGCCAACAAAGAGAGATAGCACTACCAAACATAATATAAATTTTCCATAAATCTATTTCACGATGGAGAGCTTCCAACTGCGCGTGAGTGAAATTCTTACATCCTATTGGCTGCTCATCACAACGGTTATCGATCGTCTAAACTTTCACCAATCCAAAAAGTACTCTTAAAGCATGCGCAGATATGCTGACTCAATCTGGAAATGGACATATACGTTTTTACATGGGACGTCGAATATGCTTTTCTCTCTTTCTTGGCTTCAATTATATGTCAATGTAAGCAGTATATTGGTTTATAAGTATATGCTTTCACTATAATATCAACGGCCAATGTCTTCAAGCATATGCCTATCTAAATACAGCCTTGCAGCTTGGCCCTGCGTATAGGCATGCAAAAGAGAAAGAATAATCAAGTATTCTTCTCTCTCGCTCGATTGGTCGACGAGGAGGGTTAACCCAAGGGTGGTAAACTTAACAAGGATTGCTCGATTTTTACTATTTGTCCGCAGATATAGGTTATGTTTGGACGTCATCCGTTTGCCCATTTTGCCCAGAAGGTAGATTTATTTTATTAATTTTTGTTAAATATTCAACTTTTAAAAACTAATTTGGATATGAACTTACTATTAGAACTGAAATGTATAACATTTTAAAAAATTAAGACTTTATACAACTTGTAAACAAAACAAACAGGCAAACAGATTACGTCACAAATACCGAATTGACATTTAAATTGCCGTATATGGGCTTAAATGGGATCGAGCACTCCTTGTTCAAGTTTATTACCCTTGGGGTTAACCAACCAGTCCGCAGAGCAAAATTGGAGCGAGAGAGAAAAGTTATATTGTGATTCTCTCTCGCACGCTTGTTTGCACTGCCGAGCGGCAGTGCTGCCTGTAGTAGTATATATATGCTTAAAGTTTTGAACACATGTGAATGTATGTACACGAAACTGATATAAGGAGAAGAACCGCCCGAAAAGACATCATAATTAAGTGTTTCTTTTATATAGGAGTCATTTTGCAGAACCGTCCAAGATTGGTTTTAGAATGGTTCTACAAGATAAAAAGGCTATTAGATTAATAGCCAAAACCACCGAAAAAAGTTTGGCAAGCAATAGAGCTGCACCAGTTTGGTTAAAAACTCGTACTGGTGCAATTGTCAATATAATTCAGATAACCTTAAGGATTTGCAAAAAAATTACTTCTACCGTCTATAGTAAGAAATCAGCAGAGGCTAGTGTTGGCCATCTGGTGAATCAATGTGATAAAAGGAAAAAGAAACGACGCTCGACAAAAATTGTTCATTATCTGTTACTGATCTGCGAATGCAGGTCTATGAACGGCATTTAGTATAAAAATAACCAGTATAACGTTCTCGAACGTAGCCCTCTGAATTTCTGTCGAGTGTCATGACTGTCACGTCTGTCACTTATTTAAAAAGTGATTCTTCAGATTCTTGTGATTTTCGTAAAAGTATTGTTTTTCTGTGGTTTTTCTTGACTTTGTATTTTAACTTTAAAAATTATGGCTACAGTAAGCAACATGGCAGGGGTATCATGTTTAGTAATAATTTGTCTACTTACACTTTTATCATATAACAGTAATAGCTTGGCAGAAGATGATCTACCAGTATCAAAAATTAGCCAAAATGTTGGAGCCCCTACCTTAAAGTTTTTATATTGGTAAGCTAATGAGATTTTCAGTATTTGTAATTGGATTAGGTATTCGTTATCTCTATACTTGTTCAAATAAATTATTTTATTACATTTATTTTGATTCTATTTTTCTAATCTATGTAAAAAAATATTTTACAATAACAATATTTTATTTAGTTATTTAATTAATTAATAATCTTAAGAGATTGGGTTATAATTTCATTATTAAAAACCTTCTTTAATCAAACTCGAAATATTCATGGTTTTAGAGATACAAGTTGAATAAAAGCATAGGTGTACTTGTGTTCAAATATAGAACTACCTTACTAATTTAATGACTTTAATTTGTTAGAGTATAAGTTATGCTAAAAATGATTTAAACATTTATTTTTTATGTAAATCCAAGATTCAATCTTTGGTAATTGTCTCGAATGTTATGGCAACGCCGATTTTGACCAATTTTTATATACTTACCGGGGTGTTTGAGGCACAGATCACGAATCTGAAAGAAGTTTTGTCGGAAACGTTTTCTTTTCAAGATATGCATCATCAAACTTTAAAATGGAACTAACCCTATTTTCACTATATTATCCACAAGATTCTCCCTTTTATTTGTACACAATTTTGAGTTTTAACACTAAATTGACATACACTATTATGAAAAGCACTTTTTAAAAACTTGTTTTTATATTTATTTTACACTATTTTTCCATTAAACTGTGAAGTGTTATTTTTAAAGGCCGCGGCCATATTTGCTGAAAAAATCCCCAGTGTATGATAGTAATGAGGTAAAATAAATAAAGGCTAAAAGACTAAGGTAATTTATCCAAATAAAGCATTTACCTAAATTTAATATTTCTCACTTTCTACAATTCTATTAATTAAACAATATTTAAAAAGTCCGTAACATTGCTCCCACCCAAGTTTTGATCGTCTCAATCAAGTATCTTTCTGTTCTTGGTAGCCGCATAGCCGTTCTAGATGTACTACTTTCATCTTCACCTGTGTGCTCTTCTGAATTCAGTACACCATAGTATTAGGTCCGGGCAATATATATATGGCTCCTCCCATGATTTTTGAAGTTTCAGTGAACGTCCCTTGGTTCTTGGATTGTATTACCAAACTTTTTCAACGACCATAAATTCTTGATGGTTAGTTTTTAAGTCATAACGGGACTTCATATAGGCACTTTCTTTTTTTAGCTTATTAAGCACCGCTTTGTTTTTCTCTTTCCTCTGTTTACTGAGCTAGTTATCAAGAGATCTTCTAAATCTCTTGACCATTCCATTTGACTGGGTATGAAGGGGTGTGATTCTGGTTTTGTGAATTCCCAGAAATTTACAGAGGTTCTTGAACAGGTCTGACGCAAAGTTTCTGCTTTGTTCGATATGTATTTCTCTTAAATCCATTGTTAAAATACTACGTCGGCCACAGTGGTAGCTTCTTGGTTTGGTATCGCGTAGATTTCCGGCCATTTGCTGAAGTAATCCTTTTCTACCAAGATATAGCGATACTTACTGGAAATCCTGCTATATCTATGGCAATCTTAAGCTTAAGAAAGCAAAAGTAGTTCCGACTTTTAAAAAAGGTGAGCGGCAGCTGGGAAAAAACTACAGGCAAGTGTCAGTGTTGCCATCAGGTTCTAAGGTGTTTGAGAGAGCCATTTATTCTAGAATCATGGACTTTTTACACCTTCATAACATTTTAAAAGATACCCATCATGGATTTGTACCAAAAAGCTCTACACAACTAGCAATTTTTAAAACTATTTGTTACTTAATGAGAAAACTGGATAATAATGACAAGGTAGCAGGTCTGTATTTTGATCTTTCAAGAGCTTTCGACACTATTGACCATCAACTAATGATGGATAAACTGGAAGGCTATGGGCTGAGGGGTGCAAGTGCTTTATTAATAAAATCATATCTTGCAGAAAGAAAGCAATTAGTATGTGTTACAAGTAATGGGCAGCCGTGGTTCTCTGGGACTACGGAGGTAAAGCAGGGTGTTCCTCAAGGCTCAATACTGGGCCCAATTTTGTTCCTGCTTTATGTGAACAGTCTTTCTGGGGTGTTTACCTCGGGTCATGTGTGTCAGTATGCTGATGATACATCGGTTGTATTGGCGAGCGGGTGCTTGGGGACCCTATCTGGGGCGTGTTCAGGTGCAGCAGAGCAGATGAGGAATTGGTGCCAACAAAATTATTTAAGATTAAACGCAGATAAGACTGGACTAATAACATTTGAAAAGTCGTTAACACGAAGTCATTCCCTTTATGCTAAGATGAATGGGAAATCCATCCCAGTAGTCAACAACATTAAATTTCTAGGAGTTATAATTGATTCAAACTTAAGTTGGAAAGACCATATACACTCCCTGCAATCTAAATTGAACAGTATGTGTGCATTGATACGAAGATTGAGAGATTCACTTTTTGTAGACAGTATTCGTAGTTTTTATTTTGCTTGTGTTCAGTCCCTTATAAGTTATGGGATTCTGTTTTGGGGATCTTCCACACATGCGATCAATATCTTTAAAACTCAAAAGCGTATTATCAGATGCATACTTAAAATTCATCCTCGATCCTCTTGTAAACCGCATTTTAATAGTCTAGGTTTTTTAACTGTTCCTAGTCTTTATTTCTTAGCCTTAGTAATGTTTGTTAAAAAAAATCCGCATTTATTCAGTGTAAACTCTGATTTTTACTCCATGACAATTGTTACTAGAGGCAGGGGTGGTCTTAGTATTCCTTCTCACAACTCAACATTTTTTGAGAGGGGACCTTATTATCGTGCAGTGAAGGCTTATAAATCTTTGCCATCTAACTTGAGTAAAATAGAGAACAAGGATAAATTTCGAAAGGCTGTGATGCAGTTTTTTGCAGAGTAAATGTTTCTACTCTTTCAACTTTGATTATTAATTAAATTGGTTTTTATGTACATGTAAGAGTGTTTCATCTTGATTGTTATTGTGCACACAGATTTAATTGGTTTTAATTAATTGTATTTATACTTTTTATGATTTTAATATGTTAGGTAATTGTATGTATTTTAAATATATTGTTTGACGTTTCTTTGTCATTGTAAATTATTTTGTTGGAAATAAAGGATATTATTATTATTATATTATTATAATCTCTCAAAAGGTGCCTTCACAATGTATTGTTTTATTTTGCCACAACTTCACATATTAGGTCTTTTGCTGGAGGCGCACTTCTTACAAATTCTGCACCAGTCTTTTACATTGGCACAACATCCCAGCCAGTAAAACCTTTCTCGAATTTTCGAAAGTCTTCGTAATTCCAAAATGGCCACCTTCTATTGTAGAGCAAGATCCCAAGGCCCCCAGGCGTTACTTATTTACTTTAAAACCAAATTTATTGGATTAAGTAGTGTATGTTCTTTGAGTGTATGCGTACCTGCTAGTTTGGGCCGACAGCCAATCAACAGGTACCTGGTGCTAAAGGTAGGTAAGAATTGTATTAACATTTCTTAAAGTCTCAGTGCTAATTTATTACTATGTTTTAGAGAATTAGGTTAAAAATTAAAAATCATTACTGCCAGACACTCCGCTGGCGGTAACTTTTACCAGGCGCTTTAAAGCTCCCAAAAAAATAATGTAACTTTACTTATAATCTCAGTCTTGCTTTATATGCATGATATTTAGGGAACTATTTTAATACTCCTTGTGACCAGACAGACCAATCGGATGGGCCAAATATCCCCCCAAACACACAAAGTGTCGCTACGAGTATAAGCGCGAGGTCATTATTCGTTCGCTTGAGCGTGAGAGAGATAGCAGCGATCTCTCTTCTAGACTCAGTGTCTATAGTCGGAACAGAATAAAGATGGTAATTTGGTAACCTATGCAAAATAAAAAAAAACAAAAAAATTATACATCTTTCACAATTAGATCGGAAGGGTTTGGCTTTATATAAATATAGTATATAAACTTTTTATCATGTAAATTAAAATATATAATATTTTTAAATATTACTTATAATAAAAGAAAGTTAATACTTTTGTGTGAAATTTCGCCTTATTTTATTCCAGAAACATTTTTTACTTTAATTTAACTTTACTTTCACACATATTTATATTGTTTTCTAGTAGAAAAAAAATTACGTGATATTTGCTACCTTCTACCTAAGTGAGATTTAGAAAGAATTAGCTCTACCCCCTCTGGGACTCTTCGGTAATGAAAGATGGCATATTGAAAAGGGCCTGGGAGAGTTCTAACAGCAATACTTATCAGACAATACTGCCAAGCAAAAGGATTACTAAAGTATTGCAAGCTTTGCAGAGCAGTATAAGAGGCGGCCATTTTGGAGTTACAAAAACTCTTGAAAAGGTACGAAAAAGGATCTACTGGCTGGGAAGTTGTGTTGATGTAAAAGACTGGTGCAGAATTTGTAGGGACTGCGACTTCAGCCAGGGACCAAAAACACAAAGCTACAATACAATGTGGGAGCACCTGTTGAAAGAATTGCCATAGATATAGCAGGACTATTTCTATTAAGTAAATCCAAGAATTGTTATATGTGTATTTTAATTCTTGACATGACCCTTTCCCTTTTTTTTTCTTCCTATGTGTTGCTTTATTATATCCGTTCATTTTTTTTACCTTTTTAAACCCACTATATATAACAAAAGGGAGCTAGGGTTGGGAAAGGGTCACCTTTTTATCTAATTTTATATTTTATTTCAATGTATTTTTTTGGCTGTACGTACGATTCTATTTTTATTTTCTATGTAAATTTTTAGTGTTAGTTTAAGGATGCTTTGTCTATGAATACTACTTTTATGTAAGACAATAAAGCCATTTTGAAGTAAGTTTGTTGGTAGCAATGGATTACTTCAGCAATTGGCCGGACCTCTATGGGATACCAAACCAAGAAGCCACCACTGTTGCCAACATACTATGTATTTGTCGATATAGAGTACCAAGAGAAATACATACGGATCAAGGCAGAAACTTTGAGTCAGACATGATTAAGGACCTTAGTAATCCTAACCACACCCCTTCATGCCCGGTAATATCCAATGGTCAACAGATTTGACCAACCCAGTAACTGGGACAACTGTATACAGCCGTTTTTATTAGCCTATCGCTCCGCAATTCAAGAAACAACTTTAAAATTTCCTGCAAAGGTCATTTTGAGAGCGGAATTGTGCTTTCCAGTTGACTTATTAACTGGACGACCTTCTACCATTGAAAAACCAGAAGAAGATTATCTAAGTCAACTCAGTAAACAGTTGCAAGGAATACACAAAGAGGTTGATAATAAGCTACAAAAGATAGTGATCATATAAGGACCCCATAACTCAAAAGCTAATCATCAGGGATTTATTGTTGGTTAAAAATTTTGGTTATACAACCCAAAAATAATTACGGCGGTTTGCACCACTAACTCTTAAAAGTTCGCAATAACTAAGTAGCACTTAATATTAAGGTTGACCTTAACGATTAATAGCTTTGCACAAGTTACACTTATTATTTTTTTAGTTAAGTATTAAAAATGTTTGGCAACATTGTAAAAAATGTCCAGTTTTGATGTTTGGTAACTAGATCCGCATTATAAGTAAAGAAAAAGAAAACAATTTGACAGAAAATTATATTTTTGTTCCCCAAAAAGTTCAAAATCGTTTCTGACAGTTCATTGTTCAACAAAAATATGGTTTTCATTTGTGTAATTGTTAATTATATGTCATGCGCATTCATGATGAGTAGCAGCCACCAAGAAAAAGAAAATAGCAAAAGGGTTCCAACTTTTCAATTAGGGGAAAAACTCTTTTTATTAAATATAATCCACGATTATAAGCACATAATACAAAAAACTCCCCTTCAATATGGTAAAAATAAAATAACAAAAAAATAAACAAGTTGTTTCTTTAACATTGCAAAAAATTTTACAGGCGGACTTTTTGGATAAAAAAATGAAAAAAAGGCCTAAACTTCTTAACCTTTGATCTATCGGTCTATAAATTATTTAAAAAAAAATAAATTATTTTATTTAATAAATGTAAATGAAATGAATAATGGCATAAAATTTGAGGTAGGTAGTTGTTGATTTTTTCCAAGGCTTTCTTCCAACAAAATTTATAATAATCTGTTACACTGATAAAGGGTTAAATGTTGCACCTATAATGGTTTTTCCATTTTATCATTGTATTGAATGCTGACTTCGTATTGTCATGAATAAGGGCATAAAATTTGAGGTACTTAGGTAGTTGTTGATTTTTTCCAAGGCTTTCTTCCAACAAAATTTATAATAATCTGTTACTCTGATAAAGGGTTAAAATTTGCACCCATAATGGTTTTTCCATTTTATCATTGTATTGAATGCTGACTTCGTATTGTCGACATGCATTTGATTTGTTTACTCGAAAACGGCAAAATTAACAAACAAAATGCACTGGACAAAAAAGTTTCTATATAAGTAAAGTTTTCAGAATGCATTCTCTCATTTGCAGATTTCCAACCTTAAAAAAAGGTCATTATTTAAAAAATTTATTTTAAAAATTCACAAACACAACACAAATAATTTACCGCTTTTACCAGCAAAACAATAAAACTTTCTATTTTTGAGGTTATAAAATTACAAAAGTAATATTTAAGCCAAAGAAATCTTCGGCTTAATTTAGTATTCGTTTTAAGTGACAGTTAACCGTTAAGTGTATGTTGTGCAAACGAAATCTTACACTTAAGTATCACTTAAAGTTAAGGTTGACCTAAGTACCACTGGTGTAAACCGCCGTTAGGGACGTTTACCGAAACTTCTAAAGTCATAGGAGGGGCCATAAAAAGTATTGACCCGGCTTAATGATCTAGTGTACCGAATTCAGAAAAGCCTACATGCGAAAATAAAAGTAGTACATGTAGAACAGCAGTGCTGCTATTAAGACCGAGAATATACTTGATCGAGACGATCAAAACTTGGGAGGGGGTAATGTTGCGGACTTTTAAAAAATTTGTTTATATTATAGAAATAAAGGATGTAATAATCATTTAATTTAGGTTAATAATTTATTTGAATGAATTACCTTACTTTTTCCCCATTCCGACGGCCATTGTGAAGTGTCCTAAGGGTACTGGAGTAATTTATTTTTCACTTTTCTTGCATTCTTTTCCACGTTACTATAAAAGGCGATAGGAAACTCTACAAGGGCCAATGTTAAATCAACTTTTAAACTGTTCTGTTAATGAGGGAGACAATTAAATAGATAGCATAGTGTTTTTATACGAGGTGTCACAGAACTTGACTAATTTTATATAAAGTTGTGGTGTACTCTAATCTCCATGCACTCCTTATCTTAATTTTTTTTAGTAAAAGATTTACTCTTGTTAAGTTTTCTTCAATTCTATGTTATTTGTATGTAGATTCAATGTTAATTAACTGGATAAAATAATTTTTGTAGGTCCTGGCAAACCAATGCTTTTTAAACTTACAGTGGGAAATTAAATTGGTTTGGAATAAAAATATTTTTCATTTATTTTTAGTTATTCTTGTGGATACAGGAAGATGTTTGATCAATATGTTCAGCTTATAAACCAAAAGTACCGTTTTATTCTTGTTGACGGGGCCAACTATGACCCACCTGGAATTTACATGCTGTTAGTTCGAATAATTGTAAGTATTTAAAGATTCATATTAAATTTAAAGTAATATCCTTATTAATCTCTTCGTGGATAAGACTGGGTGTATTTTGCAGAACATCGAATATCCCATATAATTCTCAGTAAAGTTGATTATTGGTTTTCTAAATTGCTTTGGAGCATTTATTGTATTTTACTAAAAGCTGTAACCAAACCACTAACTCTAGTTCTTTTTGTTGAAACAATTAAGAGTTAACGTAAACTATTAACATATTTTTGTAACTTTTTTAATTTGTTATTAGCCTTATATTACTAAGCAATAATAAACATAATAGATCACTTTAATAGTGACATTTTGAATCAATAGGCCTTTTCATCACTATTTTTTTTGTGCGCATGCGTCAGTATCAGCCATTTTTTTCATACTGTTTTTTGTAAACAAGCATGTTAAAGGGCCTGTAAACTCATAATTAAAATAAAAAAATACTAAAGAAAGTATAGTTATTGAAGAAAAGAAATACGAAAATAAAGAAAAAAGTGCCTTAATTAGCAAATAGGTTTTTTAAATCGATTATTATAATGATATCAGTATGAAAAGGAAGTAGCGGTGATGTTATGGAGTATGTAAGAGTGATACATGCTATAAATAATTTAAATACATTACAATTTATTCAATATAACAATTGTATATATGTGGTAGGCCTAATTAGAATAAAATTATAGATACATTTTGTATAATAAAGAAGTAATGATGCCTAACCTCTCAATCAGCTCACTTCTTTTTCCTTTTTAAAGACGTCCATGACATTTAAGCTACCTTTTTAATTGCGTACAATTATGGGCTGCAACTGAATTATAAATTAGTGAAGCACCATCAACGATTTTTTCATGTAAATGATTTAATTGGGGAGATAATACTGCATTCCCAGCCATTGTCGATCAAAACAGTACGAAACTTTTGAATTGCCGCTATTTCAACATGGCGACTGCGCTTGCGCTTGTCACATGATGAAAAGGCCTATAATTTGCTGTGTTACTGTTGTAAACAAGGGTACATTCTCGTTCGTAACGGGAAAACGTTCGCGAACGTTCAAGACCATTGTGCAGGAACATTCTGTTACAAGGAAGTATAAGCATGAACTAAAAAGTAATCTGACTAGAGGACTGACAGGTGATAATGACAGATCTCTAAAAGACAGTTATGTTGTTATCTTCAAGCATATACCTACTAGAAAGCAAGCTTGCTTAATGGGGAAGGGCCGACCAATCAGGACACAGAGCCGGACTAATACCCCTTCACCGACCAATCAGCACGTTGGGGCGAGGGGAAAAGGTTATACTGTGATTCTTCTTTTTCTCTCGTACTCTTATTCACACTGCCAAGCGACTGCCTCGATAGGTATATACTTAAAGGCTGTTATCCTTTATTTATAAGTGTTAAGTAATGATCATAGAAAAGGATCCTTAGTGAAATATGGAATTAACGTAAACTTGTTTATCCCAAAGTTTATAATAACTAAGATACAGGTGCAAACTTTTAATTTGGTTTCTTTTTCGAATAATTTCTTAATAATATACCGGTTCAAAATTGGAAATTTGGGGTTTTTTGAGGCGAGAAATTTAAATTCGCATCTTTTGATGTTGCTAATAGGAGCGCTGCACTCCCACTTTTTTTGGTGTTCCTTTTTGGGCTTAGTTTATGACCTTATTAAAAAGAGTTACCATAATTTGCGTAAAAATGATACATTTAGGTCTCTGGGGGCAACGTTTTCGAGTGACTTTAAAGGACCCTACTTTCTATGGAAAATTTTTGTCCAATTGTTTTCAAACTTGAAAATATAGTTTCAACACCTGATCAAAGTCTTCGCACAAAACCGAAAACCCTCTAACATCCCTAAAATCACCCTCAAAAGTATCTAAATCCCCAGTGACTTTTAAGGCTGATTTTGTTAGGGTTAGAGGGTTTTTGGGTTTTGTGCCCAAAGACTTTTGATCAGCGTGTTGAAAGTATTACTTTGCAAAGTTTGAAAACAATTGGACAAAACCATTTTCCATAGGAAAAAGGGGTCCTTTAAAGTGCTTTTACCGAAAACAGTGGCCCTAGAGACTAAATGTCTACATTTTTAACGCAGAGGGAATTATGGAAACTCTTTTTAATAAACAGGTCAAATAAGCCCAAAAAAGTTAAGCCATCAAAAAAAAGTGGGTAGGCTGCAGTGCCCCTATTAGCAACATCAAAAGTATGGACGAATTTGAATTTGTCACTCAAAGAACCCCAAATTTCCAATTTTGTACCGGTAGGTCATTTAGTTAAGAAATTATTCGAAAAACGAAAACCAAATTAAAAGTTTGACACCCTGTATCTTGGTAATTATCAACTTTGGGATAAGGCAAGTTTACGTTAATTGCATTATTTTGACCCAAGGAATCTGCTGTTGCTCTGTGATCCATTACTTCCGGGACACCCTGTATATAGTGTTTTTTAATAAAATGTTTTTAATTTGATTTAAAGTTAATGGCTATGCCTTGTTTGGGACGTTCCTGCAGCAACCCGGAGTTACTATTACCTTCAACAAAAACAAATAAGCTTTATTTATCACAGAACCGAATCATATATTTTTTATAAATATTAAATAAAAATAGTTAAAGTTTTAAAATCTTCTCAAATGTAGTAGTTTTAAAATCAAATAAAACTTATTCAATAATGACGTCTTAGTCGCAAAAAGACTGAAATGGTTCCAAAATCATCGATCGCATTATATGTGGCGTGACTTCCTTTTTTTTTCTGCTCAATATTTTCTTCAGAAAAATAAGAATTTTGGGAAAATTACATATTGCAGACATTACATATTGCAGACAGTGAGGCAATGCGTGGTATTGCAAACTACTGCAAGACACTCTGCAGAGCCTTAATTAAAATTTGTACACATATTTCAGACAGTGAGGCACTCCTCGCTGAGTACAACTTAATGGCCCTCTCTTTTTTACACTTTTTTTTTATGTAGATCTACCAAATATTTAAAAAAAACAGTAAATATATCACCTCCATAAACCATTGATACTTTTTAAAATCATTTATTTTATTTGTTTGTTTATTTACAAACTCAATAGGTTATAAAAATCCAGTTATAGAGTGGGGGAAAATCTTACAGCCCATATAAGTACCTCTGGTACTACATAAATTTAGTGTTAATATATTTTTTAACTTATTATTATCATTCTTATTTATTTGGAAGAAAGATGCCACAGTGAATTATGTATCTACATGAAACGTTAAGCATTCATAAAGTAATTTGTATGATCTTGTTCTAATGAAAAATTGGATGTTTTCTAGTTCGGTATTCTGGTACAAAAAATTTAAGTTTTAATAATGAGCTTATGTCATTTATATGGTAATGCAGTAAGTTTTATCACAGAACTAAAAGCTCTTCACCTGTCCAGTTAATTTATATTCTCTAAGTATGTACAATCTTGAAAATATTAATATCATTTATTTTAGTTTCTTTTAAATACAGTATATTAGAAATATATTGTAAACTTTTCCAGTTATATATTTATAGTTAGAGAGCCAAATAATTGCCGTTTATTCCAACCCACTGCTCTCTTAGTACATTTTTTTTTCAGTCTGTGTATTTAATAAATCTGGAATTTCTAAATCTAAATTCTTATATTATATCAGCTTTATTAAAAATAGTTTCAAAAAGTATTTCTGATTGTTAATTTTAAATCAAATGTAATACCCAGATCCCGCCAACTCTAGCCAACAGTGTGTTATCCATTTTATATGGCAAACTAATTGTCGTAAAGAGGTATTCAGTTCAACTCATGAATAATAACTTCTTCATTTTTGCTGAAAATTTAAAGTTGTCAGCAAACAACAATAGACTTTTGTCATTTTTAGTACTCTTCATTAAGATATTAGCACAGGAGATGAGGCATTTTGGCTAGGAATATTTTTGTCCTGCATGGATTTACTTGAAATTTTCACAGAGGGTAGGAAATAGCCCAAGGATCAAAGTTTATATCATGCCGAGGTGTGCTTTTATCCTGGGGGTGGTTGCCACCCCATCTTGGGGTTGGAAATTTTTGTTTACATTTTAACTGCAAAAATCGATAAAGAAAGTAATTTTAAGTAAAAAATGTTCCATACATTTTTTTCGTAAAACTAATATTTTTCGCGATTGAAAGTAAAAGTTTTTCGACGAAAAAATCGACGTTTTTAATGGGGTTTTCACGAATAACTCTAAAAATATGCATTTTATCAAAAAAATGTAAAGAGCAAAATTGTAGCTTATAAAAAAACTAGAAAAAAAGGTTATTTTATAATTTCTCTACAACCAATACAGACCAAGCTACGGCTTGTTAATGGTTAGCTTTTGTTCGCCAAATGTTAAATTTGAAAGATTCAAAGTCAAATAGCGGGTAATGTTTGCATTTTTTAAGGAAAATATATAAGGTCTTTTTTAAAATATATAATAAGACCTTTCTTATAAAAACAAAAAAAGAGTTTTTAGCATGAAAATTGAGCGAGTTATGATAAAATAATTTATTTTAAAAAATATAAAATAATTAATAAAATATTTATATATATATATATATATATATATATATATATATATATATATATATATATATATATATATATATATATATATATATATATATATATATATATATATATATATATATATATATATATATATATATTATTAATATGTTCTAGAAGTTTTACCAAATTAAAATGCTTAATTTTAGGAAAATTGGAGCTTAAAGTGAAAAACTATTTTCCGCAATTTCGTTAAAACAGCTATTTTTTTAAAATAACTCCAACAATACTGGAGATACGAAAAAAATGCTAGGATACCGAATTATAGTTTTTTTTAACACAAAGACTTTTTATTTTATATGTTTTTCTGTACAATAAATATTTGGCCAGATATGGCCTTTTAAAGCCTCTATTTACTAGCGAGCACCACCTTATTCTAGCCCTTTAAACTCATCCCATTTTAAAACTAAGAGATTAAGAAGGATTTAATTTACAAAGCCTTGTAGCTCTTAAAAACCCTACAAAAATATTTTTGAACAAACTTTCTATCATTAAAACTAAAGGAGCTATGTTTAAAAAACCAATCAACTTTTTTTTCGAAAAAATCGAATAGCCCACCTCGGAGCATAATATTCTATAAAACCGGTATACTTTATACTATTACCGGTATAATTTTTGTATGCAATTCTACTTTCTTGTCCTATTTATATCTATTATATTGGTTTATAAGAATTGCAATGTTGTAAGGGGTGGTTTTTAAGAATTGAAAATTTGCCAAAGAATAAAATTGGTAATATTTCAGGCAGTAATATTCTTAATTATTAAATCTGTCAAGCTATTAATTTTTTGGGGATAAATCTTTTTTCTTTAATTAAGCTATAATAAGGGTTGATTTATAAGGGTCGAAAAGTTGCAAAATGAAATTAGTACATATTTTAAGCAACAGCATTCTAAAATTAAATCGCTATGGTAAATTAATCATTTCTTTAGGGTAAATATTTTTTTTTAATTTAAGCTCTAACAAGGGTTGATTTTTAAGGGTTGAAATATTTTAAAATTGTATTCTAAAGCATAAAACAATCATTAATCAACTAATCCAAACTAAATTTTACCCATCTTAAGGTTTAAAATGTTATTCCATAAGTTTTTCAATTATGTGTACTTTTCACCCTTAAAAATCAAACAGCGCACATCACCATAAAATAGAATTTATAGTAGAGGGTTAGAAGCGCCTAATTCCAAATTTTTATACAAATCGATGCAGGACACAAAAATTTCGAGGTTTTGCAATTTTTTAGCTTTATTTCCGGGGCAATAATTATATATCATCAAATCGTTTTAATTTGTCAATTTTTTTTTTGTAAATCTCATAAGGGGTGGTTATTTAAAGGTTGAGTTATGATAGTTAAATATTTATTGTACCGTAAACTGTTAAAACATTTTTTTTCTACAATAAAAGCGTTATTAAATAATTTTAAAATGGAAAAACTTTTTTTTTTAATTTCGTTATTAAGGGTGATTTTTAAGGGTTGAAACGTTAAAATATAATGTTAGATATAACTCACAACATAAAAATAGATCCATTCTACATATTTAGCTATGATTTTAATTTACATAGGGTCTATTTTTATGGTTTTTTAATTTTTTAGCATCAGGGGTGGTTTTTACCCTCTAAAAATAAAAAGCACACCCTAAGCATATATAAACTTTGATCTAGAGGGTAAAAGAAACTTAATTTCAAATTTTCATAAAAATTGAAACTGTACAAAAAATCCGGAGGTCAAACAGCTATTTCTTCCCATCCACTGTATTATATAAGTAATTAAAACAAACATTACATGCTCAAGGCTAAACTTTTGAAGTAGATAAGTTTTAGGAAAGTCCGCATTGTATTACGCAAATTGGCAACTGGAAATGTTTTTATACACAAAGTAATTCTGGTAGAAAACTCTTTTTATTGACACTAATTATACAGATATTCATTGAAAACAGCTTTAAGGGGTGCAGAGACTATTCCTCTATAGTGAAATTTAATTTATTCCCAAGTATATTATAAAATTGAAAAGTTCTTGTTGTGTACACGCCAAAAGAATCTTACTAATTGGGTCCGCTTAACCCGCTAAATTTTAAAAGTTATGTTAAGTAAAAAACCTTGAGTTAGTAGTTAGTGATCTTTTATTACTGTATGGATTTTGGTGCGTAAGTTTAACTTGACCAAAAAGCTGCTCCTTCTTGACCTTATCTTAGAGAAAATTTTAAAATATAGTAATAATGTATTAATAGTTTTTTTTTCAATTATGTATTAATTTACTTTGTAAATAGATTTGTTTTCCATGTTTCCTACCTGTAGTTAGGTTTATTTAAAAACTGTAGGGCATGTACATATTATGTACAATAAATAAATTAACACAATGGTTTATGGTACTTATGATTAATATACAATTTCTGTTTATTAGGGGACCCTTAAAATGGTTGCCATCCTTTGTATTCTTGGAGGAGTTAATGTTTTTGATTACTTTAATCAACCACAACCTTCATGGTGGCAATGGTGCATAGAAAACAAAATTTATGCCTGTATGATGTTATTTTTCCTATGTAATCTAATCGAAGGACAATTAATAGCATCAGGGGCATTTGAAATTTATCTAAATGATGTTCCTATTTGGTCTAAACTGGAAAGTGGCAGAATTCCTCAACCAGCTGAACTATTTCAAATAATTGACAGCCACCTGCAGTTTACAGATACGACAGTAGAACTACAAAAAGGATTTGCTAAATAATTATTGGTCAAAATTTAGATTTGGATAATTTCTGTGAAATATTAAGATATGTGAGAATGCAGGTTATTTGAATAAAGAACTAAGGTGTTGTGATAATGCAGTCCTTTTTGTATTGTATAGGTAATAATCTAAGATAGCTGTTAAATGTTTACTGCTTATATTTTCTATTTTATAAGTAAATTATTTAATTACAATATCACGAAATTTCGCTTAATGTCATTTTCTAACAAATATAAAACTGGTAAAATTGTCAAGTATATATTAGGTTGGTTATTCTGGTTAATTTTGTAACTTTTACATTAATATTGTTTAGTAATATTATGACTAATTGCAAAGACAAACATTTTTAATATTTAAAATATTTTTAAATATATATATTTTTTAATATTAAAAATATAATTTGAATCATTTACTAAACTTCAAATGCTTAAAGTGGGCAATGATTAAGCTGAGCGTCCAGTTAGAAAGATTGGTATAGCATTGGAAGAAATGTATGTAACCGGATTAGGCTTCACTGACTGGTTTGAAAAAGGGTATGGCAAGATCGTCATTCGTGAATAGCCAGACAACATTCAAAGCGTTACCATAAGTATTGAGTTACTTATGGTAAGAGACGTCACTTCCAGACCTTTTGCAACATTTTATGTTACCTTCCAAATAAAATTACATTTCCTTTAAGAGCGCTAATAACTAACAGGACAATAATCTATAAAGATCACTACCCCTTGCATTTTGCATAATAATGATTTTTTTGAGAGCATATTTATCCCGAGGAGGAAAAAGTATAAAAAATACATAAACATTTTTGTTTTTGTTCTCGTATATTTTATTTTTATAAATTATATGTTTGAAAAATGTTTTTTTTACTTTGCCATTAGGTAGTTTTTAAAATTTTATTCTTTGGAGAATATCTTTTAAAAGTTTTTAGAGCAAAAATGCAGAATAATTTGTGTATTGAGTATATTATTTATTTTAATATCTACTGTTTAGTGTTATGAAAATTACCTACTGGCCGTTTCTATTTTAATAATGCACTAAATAAATCATATATTTTGCTTAAATATATTTAGATTCTTTAGTACATATATCGTTTTAAAAGAACCGATTTCTTTTGTAGGAAATCAGGCTACGGTAAACATTTGACTGCAATATTGTATATTTAAATATTTGTAAATATTTTTTAAGAAATATACTTAGTCTGTTTTTTAGTGTTTAATAAATATTATTTAAGAATGTCGTTTTTTATTATACATAAAGTCACACCATTCACTATGAAGTTTTAGAAGTTCTTCTCAAAATACTTAAATAAAACATTTTAAATTTGGAGTACCTTAAACACATATAGAATTTTATTTATTCATTATTTTTAAAGTATGACAATAAAATACTTACACTTAGAATGAAACTAAAAATTTATAGTTACTTTTGAGATAGAATTAAATAAAAATTAATATGTTTAAACCTTAAATAAAATAATTGTAGTTATAGAGACCTTAAGATAAAAAAAGTCCATTTCGTGCATTGTTTTTATTTTAAAAATTACCATTTTTTCTATGGGGCAAATTTATATTTATTGCAACGTAACGAGTTAGAATAAAAAATTCAATAAAAACTACATTTTTAAATTTTTCTGGTGGCTAATATGCAGTTCCAACATAAAAAATGTGCTTTAAATTGGGTTTGGATCTGGACAATATACACAGTAATTTGTACTATTTATTTAGAGCTCAGATCCTTCGGATCTGTAAAAAACTTACAACGGTAATATTTGGTACGGCTTTAGCACCCTCTATTGCAATTTTTTTTTTAATATTTACCACAAAAATGCAGATTATCAGTTAAAATTGTAAAGCAAACTCATCCGAGGATATAGTAGAACTGTAAACAAAAACTTCGGGTTAACATTGGTCTGAGAATTTTCTAAATTTATTTTAAGCGTTTTATTAGAAATATTTAAAATGTTTTTCTCTAAATATACTAACTGCATGTACCATGGGCTAATAGAGTCAAAAATTATGATACAACAGTGCATATATAAGGTGAAATGAAAGAAGTCTACCAAGTGATTCCAAAAACAAGTCAAGGCTATCTAACAGAGATTCAATTTCGTTTAAGAATGACGATAGCAAAAACAACTAAACAAAAATTTATCGCATTCCAAAAAGTCTGTAAGAATGTTTACAACAGCATTTAGCCAATGAAGAGACTTTTACTTAAAAATTAAAAAAATTGTGCGAAAAATAAGAAAACTTGATGGCCCGGCAAGTGGGGTAGTATTTTTACTGTAGCGTCCTCTATGATGCAGAGGCAAAAATATACTCTTCAAGAGAATGTGTGCCATCTAACAATGTGTGCACAAACTAGCCAGGGTGGCGTTTGCGTTTAAGAGAAAAAAATTGCATATAAAAAAGGAAAACCGAACACAATTACAAAAAACTTTATTTCTTTCAACTTTGGATCTAACTAATACCTTTGCATCTGCCATAAAAAATTGATTTAGAAAAATATGTCTAGTTTTGTTGGCGAATTGGTCTAAAATTTTATCTAAGCTTAGCAAAATTTCTGGACGTGTATACATTTAGTAATATATTATCATTTAATACTTTTAATTTTTTTTATAACACGTAAGACTTATTCTCGCTCCTTTGGATAAAAAATCTTGCATCATTTTTAAGTATTAAGGCCTTTGGGGGGAAACCGCAACTTGGCTGCGCCACTGGTATACATGATAGTCGGATTAAAACTAAACATATTCGGCCTTGTGATGATCGCGTTGTTAAATTTAGCAATGGACTTAGCAATTGTTAAAAGTTAACAACGGTTTAGAATGTTTAACAAAATGTCAGATTTTGACAGGTTGCCTACTAAAATCATTGAATAACACTGACAATGACGTTTTGTTAAACATTCTAAACCGTTGTCATCTTTAACAATTGCTAAGTCCATTGCAAATTTAACAACGCGATCATCACTCGGCTTAAGTGTGTTTATATGTATTTATATAGGCCTAGACCACCCTAGACTGTAAGTTCCTAAATATAAACCGCTTTCAGCTTTCCCAAAAGCTATAGCTTTCATTTTTTTTGTTATGTCACAACGGCCGAGTAATGATCGAGTTGTTAAATTTAGCAATGGACTTAGCAATTGTTAAAGTTTACAACGGTTTAGAATGTTTAACAAAACGTCATTGTTAGTGTTATTCAATGATTTTAGTAGGCAACCTGTCAAAATCTGACATTTTGTTAAACATTCTAAACCGTTGTTAACTTTTAACAATTGCTAAGTCCATTGCTAAATTTAACAACGCGATCATCACTCGGCCGTAAAAGACTCCTTTAACTTGTCCGTAGCATTCTTAGCATTGTTTTCTGCATTTATTTTATTCTCTTCCGCAGTCCTTTCGCTAAGGGTGCCAATTGCGCTTAAACCGACAAAAAGGGTCATTAAAAATGGTAGAAAAACTCATGATCATGTGGTTTAGAAGAAGAAAGAAATACTTTTGCCTCTTTAAGCAATGATTTTCTTTGTTTTTCTTGAACTTTTGCTGTCTGTGCAGTTCAAACTGTTTGGTAAGACTAACTGTCAAAAGAAAAATAATAGGATACTCTATAGCTCTTATTTGAAAATACAGCACCGTTATTTGAAAAAAACAGTACCGTGATTAAAAAATACAGGGGCGTTATTTGAAAATACAGTGTCGTTATTTAAATCTACAGTACCGTGATCAATAATAAAGGATCGTTATTTAAAAATACTGCGCCGTTATTTAGAAAATTGGGAACGGGACTGTTTCTAAGAAGAATAAGGGTATTTTTATTACACCTTAGACTTTAATTATTTAAAACATGAATTCCAAAAAGATCGATAGAGACATTTGAAATTAAACTTGGATTTAAAGAAGGAAATAAGAAATCAAGCCGAGACACAATTTGAATAATACACGAACTCCAGTTATCAAGGATCAAGGTGGGTCGGAATGGATCGAACCCCCAAGTCGCTAAAACCAATAAGTCTAACCTCCTTTCTGTTGAAAAGTCTGGAAAAAATACTGGATGTCCACATAAGGGATGGCCCACTCAGGGTTCACCCCTTTAACACACACCAGTATGCATACGAGACGGGTAAATCAACAGAATTAGCCCTCAACAACCTGGTGGCAAACATCGCCAGCTCCCTGGAACAAAGGGAGATGGTGGTGGCTGCATTTCTAGATATTGAAGAAGCTTTCAACAATGCGCTACCCGACTCCCTGTATGAGGCTGCAGCTTCTAGAGGGATCAGTCCGGTCATATGTGACTGGATCAGGATATGTGAGATGATCAGATTTAGGGCCGCCAGGGGGTGTCCGCAGGGAGGGGTTCTATCCCCCTGCTGTGATCGCTCCTGGTGGATGACCTGCTGACCATACTCTCTCTCTGGGAGATCGATCTGCAGGCATATGTAGATGATCTAGTCATCCCAATTAAAGGAAACTGAAGAGATGATTTCGAACATCCTTCAAGAAGTACTAAACACCACACAAAGCTGGTGTCAAAGGGAAAAAATGACAATAAACCCTCAAAAAATGGTTATTGTCCCCTTCACCCGAAAGAGAAACCTGGTTAACTTGAGACCACCAACGCTGCAAGGTGAAACAATACCATTTGCAAAAGAAGCTAAATATCTGGGGTTGATCCTAGATAGCACTCTTAGCTGGAATTCGCATCTAGAAAAGTCATCCGTAAGGCGACCCTATCTTTCTGGACATGCCGCAGGATCTGTGGCAAATCCTGGGGCATGCAACCAAAACAGATGTACTGGCTATACGTGACAGTCATAAGACCAATGATCACGTATGGCTCTCTGGCATGGTGGCGCAAGGGGCAGCAGTGGCTGGCCCTACTAGCCTACAGAGACATTCCTGCCTAATGATCAGGGGCGCCGCGCTAGACACCAACGGCGGCCATGGGGGCCCTTCTAGGACTGCCTCCTCTGCATATTTACTTGGAGAGAGAGGCAAGGTGGGCAACATTCAGACTCTATCAAGCGGTCAGTAACAAACCGCAGGCCTGTCATATGGAGAGCACCAGTCTCCTCAGGAATGTCCTGACCTGTGACAAACTGGGAATGCCCTCAGACATAATACCTACATCAACCAATTACAACCGGCCCTACAGTGTAGTCTACCCACAAAGGGAGGACTGGAGTCGAAAAACGACCGACCTGCTCCGGGCTGACATCTGTTGGTACACCAATGGCTCCAAAACCAAGGACGGTGTTGGAGCTGGAATATATGGACACAGGCCGAGGGCAGATTTTCCTTTAGCCTGGGCACTCTCGCAACCATATTTCAAGCGGAGGTATTTGCTATTGAGATGTGTGCTAGATCGCTGGTTGATCGACACTGCACAAGTAAGACAATTCAAATATTCTCCGATAGTCAAGCAGCTCTTAAGGCTCTTCAATCCAGCCGATGCAATTCGAAAACCGTCTGGAATTGCAAGGATGCGCTGACCAAACTCGGTCAAAACAATAAGGTTACACTACTGTGGATACCTGGACACACCGGCCTAGAGGGTAATGAACCGGCAGACCTCTTTGCCAAAAGGGGGCGGAGACAAAATTCACAGGGCCGGAACCGGTCATCGGTATATCTTATGGAACGGCCAAGCAGTTCATATCAGCTTGGAGACAAAGAGAAAATCTTCGGTACTGGCATGGACTTCCAGGTCTCAGACACTCGAAGGCCTTTATAAGCCCACCGAACCAACAATGTACTGTCAAACTACTGGAGCAATCAAGGGTACACCTTAAAACTCTAGTGGGACTGTACACGGGACACTGCAGATTAAAATACTACATGCACAAGATCGGCCTAGCGGAAGACGCCGAATGCCGCATGTGCATGGAGGGGGATGAATCGGCAGAACACATACTGTGTTCGTGCCCACCGGGGGAGGTGAAATATCTCTCTCCCAACAGGATCATCAGATTTATTAGGAGTCTGGACCTGGTGGAAGAAATATAAAAAGGTGTGAGCCCCAATAGACCGATCGGTCGCAGTGGAAGTGTGTTATATCCACTTACTTTAAACCTACCTACCTAGACCCTTGGCCAAACTAATATCCAAGTCAATACAGAAAACTCAGTATGGTAAACAATCTACACCATTTACACCGTCCGTAAAAGACGTCAAAGTGAAAACTTTTTTTCCGACCGTAATAAAAAAGCCCGGATCTCATCTTTACTTTACTAGAAATGTCTAGATATCAGTATGATTCGATACCTAGATAATTTGTGAACACTTATTTAAAACATGATTTAACTACCGATCATCTAACTTTTGATGATTCTCAGCTTGAATTTAATGGACCGCAGATTTATATTAAGGCAGAAATATTCACTGGAATCCTTGCTCTATATGAAATTTTATTTAAGATTTATCCGTTAAAACACGATTTGACAGCACTAGACGAGCGAACATTTGCAAAACATTATTCTGCTAACGAATAGTAGCAGGATAAATTTTAATGAAACCAACAATATATAGGAAACAGATGTATCAAATATATGCCAACAATTAAACCATTACTCGAACATATAAACAAGTAAAAAGCAAAAAAAAAAGAGAACGCGATAAGCAGTTAAACTATATAAATTACAAGATCACAGCCACGTCAGAGTTATGGCTCACCAATAGATAGTCAATCTAGTTTTAGACCTTTAGACTAGGTACAAAACATTTTGAAATGATAAAGTTAATTAGGTTTTCTGGGCCGATCCAAATGAGCTTGTGGATAGATTAAGATTGCTAATGGCTCCTAAGGAGGTATACCTACTGCCAATTATATATGGATCCAAAAAAAAAACAGTAAAAACAAATATAGTTTCATTTATTTTTTTATATTACATAGGACGTTGCTTTATGGCAGTAGATTTAAACTTTGTTAAACAAAGTGCTGATACAGTTTATTAATAGTTATCAAAAAAGCTTTGTAACACATTTATTAAAATTAATATTAATATTGCTAAAAAAATCACCATTTATTATTCTAGCTTAAAAAATAAAAAAAAACTTATAAATAGTTAGTTCTATTTATATTACAAATTAGAAATTACATATTTTTTAATGCAAATGTTTTGCTTACTTTTATTAAAGAACGAAAAATGATAGGTATTAAGTGTCTCAAATTTTCTCACATTAAAAATATGCAAAACATACCATAACAGACCACATATACTTATCACTTATAAAACTATACCTATTTTAAAAAATGGCACACTTGAGGACTTTTTACATACTTACATTAAATTATTGTTTTATATGTACCTTGCCAAGTTGGTTATCGAAGTACAAATATTTTAATTATATATTTTTTTAAATTTGGCAGTGATGTAGTACTAAGAATCAAATAACATAATAATTTCAAAGTACTTCAATTTTTCTAAAAGGCTGGAGAATTTCAACCTTGCCTTGGATATTGTGATTGTGGCCGGCGCCTTCGCCCTACAACTCTTTCTCTATTTGCTAGATTTCTATATTGCGGATAGTTTGGACCGTAATTGTATGATGGAGTACCAGGCTGCCTCTGTTGGTATCGAGTTGCTGGTACATTATATGCAGCAGGTGGTGGTTGAACATCTTGTCGGTTTGGTCTGGTAAAAAGAAAACATTATTTTAATTATAACCGTAATAAGCGGATTCTGTACAGAACAGTTAGGCATTAAGGAACCATTTTGCCCTTACCTTGGTAGGCAAGTTTAAAAAGACGTGCATTAATTTGTTGTTTTGTTAAGGGTGCGTATCCATTTACCGCGGCTGCCGCAAGCGCGTGTTAATGATCGTTGCTGAGAAAAGTGGATACCTAATCGCTGCGCGCGGCAAGGACACCTTGGTCGAACCAATGAGATTGGTTAAGCAAGGTTTAGGTGTCGCGCCTCGGGCGGCAGCCGCGCTAAATGGTTACGCACCTTAAGGGTAACTTTCTTAACCCTGTTCGCAATAAATAATTACTGAATAATTTTAACATGCTGCGATTAGCTTATACATGTATAGGGTGTAAAAAGTATGATGCTCACGATTTAAATGGGCGATAGTAGAGCTCAAAACAAGTCAAAAAGTTTATATGACATATGTGTCTAAACTTAACAGATTTTTGTCTAAACGATGTCAAAGTTAGAACTTTAAAAGCAATTATTTCTGAAAATCTTAAGAATTGAAAACTTTCGTCTGAATCACTTATCAGTAAATTCATTTGGTAAAAAAATAAACTAAGTTTTAAATGTTTCAATCTACAAATTAAAAAAAATATATAAATAATTTTTCTCCCAGTTAAAAAGTTAAAAAACAATTGGCAACAGAGCATCCTTGTGCCTGAAGTAAAGTCAGTTGTAGATATTGCTCACCGGCCCGGCAGCAATATTTTCGTTTCTTTTTAAATCGGGAAAATATGCCGATATGTTTTAAATTTACCACAAACGTAGTGCAAATGTACCAAATATTTTTGACAACGGAACAACTGAAAAAGTGCTGTTTCTAAACATAATAATTTGTTTTTATAGTTTTAAATTATTTGGCTTTTCTCCAGAAGAGAAAAGCCAAATAATTTTTCTTTTAATATAATAATTTGTGTTCTTAAAATGGATATTTAGCCTATTCTTTTGGTAAGTACAACTATTTTTTAATAACAAATTAAAACCAAACAATAATTATTTGTTGTTTTTTACTTAAATTTAATTTTAAATTAAATATCAAAATAAATTGCAAGTAATTTTTATTATTTGTATGTAAATGAACATCTCCTTAAAAAAAGTAAATATGAAAAACGTCGCAAAAAACGTTCGAAGGTCGACTCGCATTAGATGAAACAGGCGCGGTGTTGCCAACTTTTTTAAACATTGAAAGGTCATATTGCGAAAACAATTAACTTTTGACCCATTGACACGGAATTGCATAAAAGCCGGCCGAAATCCGCAGAAGAGGGAGTCGAGATTTAGCGGTCGTAGCGACCACATCTGGCTTAGATACCGGGAGTTGCCATTTGGCACTCCCAGGTGAATTTGAAAGTAGAGAAGTCATTTTGTTTAGTATTTTCATTTCTGTTTGCTGCTCTGCGAATTTGGCCGACTTTCCTACGATCCCGTTCTGGTTATCGAGGAGAAGTGTGATGGTGTGTTTGGGCCGATTATTTTAAATTGGAGTTTTATTACTTACTATTCTTTTTCAAGAATACCCGACCACCTACCCAAAAGGTTTCTTTTTCAAGGAACTCTGGAAATCGTAACATCTTTTCTTTTCAGGATACAGGCCGCCTTGTTTCCACAGGCAGGCCCAGGATGACTTTGCTATTTTCAGATTAGAACGGAGGATGCTGCCGTCATTGCACTAAGACGGACGGCGCCTTCGTTCCCCCCAGTTTAATGGGATTTTATTTACAAGTTAGGACAGAGAATGCTGCCGTCATTGCACTAAGACGGACGGCGCCTCTGTTCCAGTGTTAGTAATTTTGGGGATAAGGGGAAGAATTTTCTAAATTTGTGTCAAGTCTTTACATTTTAATATTTTTAACCGGGATACCGTAGACTACCCGGGTCCAATTTAGTCTCATTTTAAAGGGAATAGAATAAGGAATCAGCTAGCGAAAAACCCTGGAGCGGTACCCAGCGGTATAAGGGATAAATCCGGGATCAAAGGGGAATTTTTGCTTAATTTTAACTTTAAGGGATTATTTTTATGTCGTACCCCTGAGTACCACCGTCCGGGTTAGGTTCATAGGGAAGAGGAAGTATCAGGAACTCACCCTGCCAAGAACCACGGCGGGTGCTCAGCGGTATTAGGGATAATTCCGGGAATAAACGGAATTTTCGTCCAAATCCAACTTTAAACATTAATTTATATATTATACCCCAGAGTACCAGGTCTGGAATTGCTCTTAAATAATAGAGGGACTACTTAGAAACCTCCTGTAAAAATCCCAGGGATGGTACCAAGCGGTAACAGGGATAAAATTTAATTTTAATATTCAATAAATATAATTCTATTTTTAGCCGGTCATAAAAGAGGGCACCGACGAACTCTTCCAGTTTTTGGGTTCGGAAACGAGCTCAGCTGTCCCCTGAGATATTTTAAGAATAGCAGAGTCTCAAAGTTAGCTAGAGTTAGCCCTGCTAGATAACACCATATGTTCTTGGCTTTTTCGACTTGTTTTGAGCTCCACTATCGCCCATTAAAATGGTGAGCATCATACTTTTTGCACCCTGTATAAATCATAATGTTGAAACCTTTTTCAGGTATAGTAATACTTGTAGGTTTGGTATTTTTTCCTGCTTAAAATTGATCTCACAACAAATAGTATAATCGACTTAGTGTAATCATATTAGATTATACAAAAAGTTAAAAAAGGTCATGTATACAGAAAGTGTTGATTTTTATATCAGTATCGTGTGATCGCCAGTAATATGTAACTAGCCAATTTGAAACCAGTTTGTAACAGTACTCTACTTCAAATGTGCCTTTAATGTAAAGTATGTAATTTGCTGTTAATAATTTTAAAATCCCCAAAATATCCAAAAGAATAATTCTTTTTAGTCACAACAGTATAAATTTAATTCGTATGAGAAATTTGCGATTTAAATTAGAAAAAAGTAAAATGGAACAATAAACTTAAAATGTCAAAGCACCAAGTTTATATGCTGTCAAAGTCTAGAGTTTATTACTTTTATTAATACATATTGGTAATAGTGAAATATGAACAGTACTTACATTCTTCTTAGACAAACTGCACATCTGCTGATTTTTGTAGTAAGAAAGCCTGATTTTAGAGTTTGGGGAATGGGCTTTCTAAATTGGGAATATTCATCTATAGTTGCCAACCAGAATGAAAGAGCAGTTGCATAATGATTACATCTGCCATGTGCATGACATTCAATAAACGGTTTTGTTCTGAATTCTTCTAAACACGAACCTGGCGATACTAAAGATTGTGTCGAGCCACCACCCCCACCATCAGTACTCTGGAAGTAAAAATTAGGTAAGTTAATTGTTAAAGTTTAAGTGTAAGTATAGGCAGTGTGCTAATTCTAATATTTTTTAAATTAATTTATTCTCGTCTTTTGATGTTTAATCGGTAAATTGTTAATATTAAAGTCTACCACTAGAAATTTATAGAGAAAAAATAAAATTAATACTATACAGTTTAAGGAAAGTAATATTACTGCCTAAACAAAGATGCAATTATTTTAAAAACTGTTATTGGGTGGTAGTCGTAAAGTTAATTATTTTACATAGTACATATGCCAACTTCTAATTTCGATTATGTCAAAATATTTATATATGATATTTACTATGCGTTATTAAAATCTTACCATCATAAAGCTCCATCCGATCCATAATTCATCCCATCCCACTGGGCATGAAGGAGCATCATTGGTTTGACTGTGGATGGCTATAGCTCTAGTGGGTGCCTCACATACGGAACACCTGTAAAAAAATCAATTTGTTAGGAGTTTTAAAATTAAAAAAAAAAAACAGTTTAACTAACATTTAAATCGTCCAATAATTTCATTTTAATAAAAGGTTGATAGTGATTCCACAGCACAAAGTATTTTTTACCATATATAACGTATACAGGCCTGTATTATAGTTATTTATAACATAATAAATGAAATATCTACCTTGAAATATATTTCTGTATATCATTGCCATAAATTGGAGTCATTGTCATTGGCACTGGCTCAGTTGTAGACAGCCAATAGCTGTAGTCGTTAGTGTTAGCATAATCACAAACATCATTGAGATTACAGAATAAGTACGGCATAGTGTTAAATCTTCGCACGCAGCTGCCTGGTGCACCTAAAATGTATGGAAAATTAACTAACTAACCAGAACTAAAGTTATTATTTTTAAAATTGTTAGGCTTTTTTAAAAATATCGTAAATACTTTCTATGGGGCACTGGCCCCAAAACTAACTTCTAATAAATGATTAATTTAGTTATACTTGGATTTGAGAGAAAAATAATTTTTATGATTCATCTTTTTTAAAAACATACCATAGAAATTCCTATAGTACTTACATCCCATTCTTATATTTATATACAGTAAAAGAGAAAGCTGTGGTATTTAAAAGTGTTAACAATGTTATAGATATAAATACATTGCCTTGCTATTAAACTAACTTCTATGTTTGCAGATATTTATATTCTCAAGTCAAAAAGCCAAGGTATAATAAAAATATTTTTTAAAATATGATTTATATTGAAATACTTCGATACTTACCAAGATCCTGGCCATGAGTTCTTTTCTCACTGTGAATATGCAATAAAGAAAATCCATCCCATAACTTTACAGTATTTCTTGGACACACTGGTATTATTTCTGCTTGCGAATGTCGTACGAAAGCAAATCCACGACTGTTAGGCAAGGGTGCTTGTGGTGCAGGGTCTCCCCTAGGACCTGGTGGACCAGGACGACCCTTTAAACCCGGTCTTCCAGCTAAACCTGGGACTCCAGGAAGACCTGATAAAAAATATGATAAATATAAATTTACATTTATTAATACAAATTTTTCTTTATTTCTTTATTAGTAAATATTTTATTTTTTTAACACAAATTTAATTAGGGGCCAATTAAGCTCTACCAGGGTGGCGCTGTAATCTAACTATACTACTCAACCGTGCGTAAAAATACTTAATACTATCAGTTTTTACTTTTGTTGTTAGTTACAAAATAACTGAATACGAGAGGGATTTACAAACTGAAAGAAATTAATTTTGCCCCGTATGTCAAAAACGAAAAGATCCATATTGTCCCTATTTTTAATAACCGAGATACCATTACAGTGAAATCCGAACACCCTGTACATACCCAATTTAAATAAGATACTTTTATTTGATTTTTTTTATCACGCTGTTTTATGAAAAATAAGACCGCCTGGGAACATGCCTATACACATATTATCTTACTATACACCATACTGAAAATTAGCACTAAAATTAGCTTAGATAATAGTTAAAAACTTTTGTGGTCAGTATAACGTCTGTTTGTTATTTAAAACTAGTTTACACTATTTTACACCTTTTGTACACACCTATGATAAGAGCGCTTAAGTAAAAAAAAAACAGACTTATAATAGGTTAAGTTTAAGTAAAAGGATCAAATAAACTAGAATTTGATTTTTATTTTATATGCTGTTAACCAACAGTTTTATCGTTTAGCTAAGTAATTTATATACTGGATAGCGTTTAGCCTGGTGTAGCGAACATGAAAACAATACCAGCTCTGATCTGATAGATAAATTAAGTTAAATCTAAATCAAACCTATAAATCGGCATATTTTGCTGGTCGTGTTTAATTTTGTTTAACTGTAGATACAGTTTATCGTTATTACCACTTAAATATTATTTAATTAACGATAAGGGTGCTCGCCCATTATTAAAAAAATATTATTTTATAAATTAAAAGTAACTTACCTGTAGGTCCATTAAATCCAGGTAATCCCGGCTCTCCAATATCTCCTCGAATACCCTTTGCGCCCTTAATACCTGTAAAGCCAGGCAATCCGTCACGACCCTGTAAGCCTGCGAAACCATTGAGACCAGGCAATCCAACATCTCCCATTTGTCCCTTAATTCCATCGTAACCATATTCTCCCGGTTCTCCTTTGGGACCTTTTCTACCTGTAATACCTGCAAAACCTGTAAGCCCGATATCCCCTCTAAGGCCAACTTCACCACGTCTTCCTGGTTCTCCTGGTAGGCCGTCGAATCCTTCATCGCCGATGTCTCCTTTTTGACCAGTGTAACCTGGCAAACCTAAAATTATAATACTTATGTATCAATTTACTTTAACATATAAATAAGTGTATTTTTATAAATGTCGAATAAATATCTAAATTTTAGCGAAAACTCTTAAAAGTATTCATTTTCGTTTGAGAATGAAGAAAGCAAAAACAAGTGAAAATGTATGGCATTTGACCAAAAAGTCAGTAACCTTGGTTACAAATGCAATTGACCAAATGGGAAGACTTTTGCTTCATCTGTTTTTGTTTACGTCATTCTCAAACAAAAATGTACATAGTGGCGCTTTGGGAACTGGGTATTGGAAAAACTACAAGAGATAAAGCAAGTCTGATGGCACGTTCTCGAGTTCGATTTTCGAAACAACTACAATGGTAAAAAAGATCCCGGCTAACTTGATTCATCTCGGAGATACAGGGCAGTTTGTCGCTTTCAGTATAGCCCTGTATCTGGGTTAAAAGTAAGGATAGAGAAAAATGGTAAATACCATATTTATGTAAAATTTTACGTAGAATTCAGTGGGTAACCTAAATATTTTTGTCAGTTATGGTTTCAAAGATATAACCCAAAGTTACTGTTTTTTAATGGGTCATTCTGTGTATTATTTGACTCTTTGATTCCCAACAAAATAACCTATTTATTGATACTTCACACTTTATATGTTTTATTTCCAAAGAAATTGATTATTTGTAAAAAAATCAAAAGAAACATCATAGAGTTTAAATTTTATACACCCTGTATAAAATCTAAATTGCAATTAACTGATCAATTCTTAAGTTTATTGCTTTTATAAAAATAAGAAATATTGTTTTTAAATTATTAACTAATTGCCACTTTTAAAAACGTTATACATCTTGCTTGTATGTTTATTCTTACCTACAAATCCAACATCTCCCCTTTGTCCTTTGAAACTTAAAGCAGCAAAACCAGGCTCGCCCATTCTTCCCTTTGGTCCGCGAGGTCCTTCTAATCCATCTTCTCCCGGCCTTCCTTCTAAACCAACTGGTCCTGGCAAGCCGTCAAGTCCTGTGTCACCAGGAACTCCTTTTATGCCTTGGAAAGAGAGACCAGGTTGCCCTGGTAGACCAGGAAGACCATCCTGTCCCACCTCACCTAATTATATAAATTTTAAAGTGAATTAGTAATAGTTTTTTTTATCATATTGGGCATAGCTCTATAGCTACTAAGAAGCATACTTTGAATAAGGTAAATTTCTTATCCTCCTATCGAAAAAAATAAAATAAAATATCGCCAAAAAAATTAGTTAAAAAATGATTTTTTTATTAAGTTTAATGTCTTATTTAAGTCAAATAAGAAGAAGTGTAGCTGCCGAAAATGCCGAAATGCATATTAGACATTTGTCGTCGTCGCTGTGCTCCAGCTAACAAGCTTTTTTTTTTGTTTGTTCAAGTTGTTACATTTGACTTTGAAGTCACTGAAATCATTTTTACGACCATGTTGCCTTTTAGCAGGTACTATTGCTGTTCCCAAAGAATCATAATTTACAAGTTTGTTAATTTAGAGAAAAGGCCGCTTTTTTAAAATTTTGAGATATTTTTAGGTTGTTGCCAAATTTTATACATATTTGAATTTCTAAAATAAAAAAAATCCAACGGGTTTATACAAAAACGTGAAATTTGTGGCTTACAAAGATATTGTACAGCAATGTAGGTGAATTGCAACATTTAATTGATCACTCTAAAAAACATTCATTTAATCTTATACAGGGTGTCCCAGAATATGTGTGCAATCTCTCGGGGTCTAATAGAAAATTTAAAAATATTATGACAAGTCCGCATCAACTTTTTTCCTATGACCCTCCCCTACAGGGTCATAACGGACGCCCCTGAAAATCGTTTTTGTTTAAATAACTTTTAAAATACTAGGCGTAATTTGTTAAAATGAACCCATTAAATCATATTTGGCTTATTTAGTTTGCCAGGGACGGACTAGCTCTGACACAATAATAGCAATTTTTTTAACACCCTGTATGATAAAGGCTCAACAATATTATTCTTGGATAGAAAAGGTATTCTTGATTGACATCGATAAAATCAACTGTTTGCGCGAAATAAAATATCATGGTTCGTATTTTTTTTACATTATACAGAGTGTTTTCTAGTTGTACGTCAATATTTAGGGAAGATTTGTTGGTCCATTTTAAGAAGAAAATTTCATATGAAAGTATGTCCTAAACGTCTTAACTTTTGAAACACAGGGTTGTAAAATTTGCAAAAATAAATCATTTATTATTAATATTTATAATAGCACTTTAGATATTTTAATGCAATTTGGCATAAATGTATTATGTATGAAGAAGCATTTGTATGTGTACCACTTTTTTTTAATTTTCACCAGTGGCGTTCGTACAGAATTTGATCTGCCAATTTTGGCAAATAAAAAAAATGTGGTACACTAAAAAATGCTTCTTGATACATAGTACATGTATGCCAAATTTCATTAAAATATCTAAAGTGGTATTACAGATATAAATAAAAAATGATTTATTTTTAAAAAATTTACCACCCATATATCTCAACAGTTAAGACGTTTAGGACATACATTCATATGAAGTTTTCTTTCTAAAATGGACTTAAAAATTGCCTCCTTAAATATTGACGTACAATTAGAAAATACCCTGTATAATGTAAAACAATTACCAAACATGATATTTTATTTCTCGTAAACATTTGGTTTTATCCATGTCAATCAAGAATACCTTTTTTAAGTTTAAGGTTAAAGCTATCCAAAAATAATACTGTTGAGCCTTTATTCTACAGGGTGTTAAAAAAATTGCTATTATTGTGTCAGAGCTAGTCCATCTCTGGCAAACTAAATAAGCCAAATATGATTTAATGGGTGTATTTTAAGAAGACTTATTTAGTAACCCTCATATTATTAAAATATTAAATTACGCCTAGTATTTTAAAAGTTATTAAAAAAAAAACGATTTCCAGGGTCTTTCGTTATGTACCTGTATCTACGTAGGGAGGGCTCGTAGGGAAAAAGTTTATGGAAACTTGTCATAATATTTTTGGGTTTTCTATTAGATTCCGAGAGATTGCTCACATATTCTGGGACACCCTGTATAAAGACCTTAGTAGTATAGGGTACATAAAGGTGTCACATTTGCACTAAAATTTTTAAACCATTTTTAAACTATTTTTCTTTTTGTTTAATTTTTGTACAAATCAGTTACTGTTTACTCAGTTTTTGTACAATTATAAAAATTTTGGGTTTGTCAAATTGCGGTCCAAATCATTAGGGAGTTAAAAATAGTAGCGAAATTGCGCCCTAAAAATAAGAGTTAGCCTAAATAAAATTTTCAGTTAATGATTACCTAGTTTGACCCAAACAGAATGGAATTATTGCGTAATAAATACCATATTAAAAATAATTAAAATTTTGTTAATAACTTCTAAGTAGGGCTAATTTAGACAAATTTAAAAGCCTTTAGTTCTGGTCGATCCTGGTTAGTTAAAGCGGTTTTTCATTTTTCCCAATTATATTTTAGACGTGATAAATACCATATTGAAAGTTATTAAAATTTTGTTAATTACTTTTACGTGGGGATTATATAGACAAATTTAAAAGCTCTCAGTTCTGGTCGGTCATGGTTACTTCGGGATAGTTATAGCGGCTTTTTATTTTTCCCAACTATATTTCAGACGTGATAAATCACTAAAAGTGGGAACGTTTAAGCTCAATTCTGCCACGGCTTAATAGTATGATAAACGTAGCTTAGAATTATATGCGGGGGTGGAACAAATTAGTAACAAGCTGATCTCAGCGGGGATGTGCAGATAATTACCCCCTATTTAACCCCTCAAAAGTCCCATTTGGTCCTAGTGGGGGAAGGTTGAAAAAAATCGCCGCCATCTTGGATTTTTTCGTTTTTTTTAAATATCTCCGTTTGCGTTAATTTTTTTGAAAAAAGTAAAGAAACATTTTTTGTAGAGAATAAAATTGTGAACATTTTATCTCTTTACATTTTTTTTCTAAAGTTAATGGTAAATGAAATATGACAATTTTATAATATCGATTTGACATATTTTCATTTTTTATGTATATTTTTTAACTTTAACTGTGTATTATTGTTATAATTAAACTTTAGATCATATTTACAACTTAACATAACAATTATAACAAAAATAAGAAATTAAACGTTATTAATAATTAATTAAAGGTTCCCCGGTTTTACCCCATATTCCCCTAAGACGCAGAATTAAAATAATTAAATATCGAAGTGGTCCTATGGACCGAGCAACTGAACGCGATTCTGGCAAATTTCACTCGAGGATGACACAAGCCGCTTTTCCGAATTAACCAATAAAAATTGCGCTGTCCATCTGCAGATCCGTGATCACGTGTTTGTCACCCCGGGATTTGTTTTGTTTTAGTCTAAAACGGCTGCAAATAAACATACTTCAGTTAATTTTGACGTTCGCGCGGTACTGTTCGGTAGTTAAATTTGATTTTTGTTAATTTTGGCGTTCGCGCGGTACTGACCGGTAGTTAAATTTGATTTAGATTTGTTAGTAGCAAATATGGCGGCGTTAAAAGACATGTTATGTGGTATTTGTGAACAAGATAATGGTAAAAAGACAGTTCAGGTGACTTCAAGGGATTGCCTAATTTGATAAAGGCAAGTCAAATTCGCGGGGACGGTAAGTGTGAAAGCTTTAATGAAGAAAATTGCCGGTTGTTCATGCAACATGTAGAAGAAAATACACACATCCAACGGAACTTTCTAAATTTAATAAAAAAATCATAATGAAGAGTCACAATCGTCAAAAAATATACTCCGATCCAAAATGAAGAAGTTTTTAATTTCAAAACTCATTGTTTTTTTGTGTTGAAAGCATTGACCTAGCTGCTCTTAAGCATAAAAAGAAACTGCAAACAATTCGCTCAGCTGCTACACTAAATTTAAAAAGCACTATTCTTTCATGTTGTCAAGAGAGAAACGATGAATGGAGTGGAGAAGTACATAGAAGGATATGCAACGAAATGGACCTTGTAGCAGCTGAAGCAAAATATCATGCTAGTTGTTACAGCTTATTTTTGAAGGGAAAAACTAAAGATAAACCAGGAAGACCTTTAGATGATACTCTCGAAAACGTATTTACTATGTTATGTCAAGATATTGAAAGTGACAGTGAAAATTGTCAATTTTCTATGAAAGAATTGCTAGAGAAACTGGAGTCATATTTGCCTCATGACACTGAGCCATGGTCCGAAAAGCATTTTAAATTAAGATTGAAAAAAAATATCAAGGTAATGTAATAGTTACAGAAATACCTGGAAAACCAGCAGTGATATGTTTAAAAAACAATTGTGAACAACTTGTGGCTGAGGAGTGGTTAAAACAGAAAGAAAATAGAAAAATACACCGGAAGAAGAACGAATTTTGATTGTCAAGGCGGCTGCCCAAATATTAAAAGAGGACATTAGGGCAATTGTTAGTAATTTGGACGAGTATCCTTCTTGTGATGACGTTAAATCAGGAGGAAATAGATTTTTCCCAAACTCGCTTAATATTTTCTTTGAGGAATTAATATTAAAAGAAAAGAAGAGCCCACTATATCACACTAAAGTGTCAGCAATGAAAAACTTCATAATCTATTTAGTACGCGTTAAGTCTTTTTTATCACCCGTGATGTTCGGCATAGGAATTCAACTCCATCGAAAATATGCGTCAAGATATTTAATAGATGTACTCGCAGCTCTTGGTGTGTCTGTGTCTTATTCGGAATGTTTGGCATTTGAAAATTCGGCAATAATTAATCACAAAGAGTCTATATCCGAAGAAAGTTTTGTGCAGTTCGTCTATGACAATGCGGACTTTAATATTAGAACAATTGATGGACATGGAACTTTTCATTCTATGGGGGGAATAATGTGTTGTTCGCCCTCTAATAGGTCTTACATTCAAAGTGTTCCTAGGCCAAAACATCGGATTCTGGCATCAAATGTTGGAAAGTTTGGCAGTATTCGTGTACAGGTAAGATCTTAGAATATTATAGGGTAATAAATTTTTAGTATCTTATCATTTTTTTTACAGACCTATAGAAAACCTGCAAAAATTGGACTTGGTCGTATTGTAATTAAATGTATTCAAGAAGAACAAAGTGCTAATGGTGAACATTTAGCATTACTACTAGACACTTTGTGGATAACTGGTAAAGTCCTGTCTTTTCCATCAGTATCCTGGAGTGGATTTATGTCTTCACTTAAGTCAGACTAGTTAAATATCGATACAAATATTATACCCTTACCCGTTATCAACTTGGACCCCGGCAACTTGAACACAATTTATACAGCTCTTTCATTTGCGGCCGAAAAAAGTAAGCAATACGGAAAATCGTGTATTGTAACGTTTGACCAACCACTCTTTCAAAAGGCTGTAGATATAGTAGAGGCCTCAAATAGTAGCGATGCTGTATCCTCTGTTATTATAAGGCTCGGAGGATTTCACACTTTGATGTCTTTTATGGGAAGCGTTGGAAAAATTATGGCCGGAAGCGGTATAGAAGAGTTGCTAGAAGGTGTGTACGCAAAAAATACTGTACCACACATGATGAGTGGCCATGCTTATTCTAGGGCTTTGCGAGGGCATTTACTGATTTACGAAGCTTTAATTTTAGTTATGTTAGACGACCCGGGAATTCTCTCATTATCCGAGAACGATATTGAAAGTATTCAAAATTTCTATAACCAGCCAGACTTAAACTCTATAAAAGAAAACAAAATACTTATTCAAATTCAAGAAAAAGTTCTCAAAAAGGTTGACGAATTAGCTAGTACAAGTAGAACGGGAAAATTATGGACAAATTACTGGAATTTCATAAATTTAATAAAACTCTTCATACGAGCTGAGAGAATGGGAATCTGGAGGCTTCACATTTACTGCATTAAACGCATGATTCCGTTATTTTACGCTACTGGACATTATAACTATGCCAAATGTGCCCACCTTTATTTACTACAAATGGAAAAATTGAAATCGATCAATGACGAGGAATATCAGCGTTTTGTAAACCAAGGATTATTTACCATTCGCAGAACAAATAAATTTTGGTCAGGAACGTGGAGTGATATGGTTATAGAACAAAGCCTGATGAGAGCAATGAAAACTCAAGGAGGCCTGACCCAAGGGCGTGGATTTTCTGATTCTTCTTTAGCCAGATGGATATCAAGAATTTCATCATGCATCCCTGTCTGTATGTCCCTAGAGGAATTTGTTGAAGTAAAGTCGGTATCTTCAGATCAACATATCGATTTAAGTAACGCCGGACAACGGCGAAATGAAAGTGATTTAAATAAAATTGTTGAATGGCTACAAGATCACAACCCTTTTAAGTGCTCGGAGTTTTTGTCCATTTGAACGGGTCTAATTGCTTCTTCTGTTGTAAATTGTGATAAGGCGCAAGATATTGGAGAAGACATTTTTAATAATCACGTAGGAAAAAAATTTACCGATATTCAATGTAAAAAAAAGGAGAATATAAAAAATTTTGCATCCATGAACAGTAGCATTAAATTAAACAACACATTTGTAGACTTTAACCCTATGCAACTTTTTAACAGGATAATTTGTTCGAATAAAACACCCCAAGAAATAAAACAATGCTTCAAATATGAATTGTCGCCATATCCTTTGTCACTTTTTAAAGATGGAAATTTGAGAAAAGGAACAAAATCACAACTTCTTCAGGAGCTTGATAAGATTCATCATCCCGAAAGTAGCCCTCAGTCAGATTCTGTTTATGTTATTGATGGAGGATTTCTTTTGCATAAAGTCTCATGGCAAAGGCCAGCCACATATAATGATATATTTCTGCAATATGTTAATTATGTAATTTACAACTATAATAAGGATTGTGTTATTGTCTTCGACGGCTATTGCGAGGAGACTTTATCTACCAAAGACAGTTTACAAAGATGCAGATCAAAGGGGGGTTTAGAAATTTCCATAAATGCCCAAGCTTCCGTAATTATACCACAAGAGAAGAACAGTCGTAATAAAATGCAATTTATTAAAATCCTTCGAAGCTATTTCGAAAATGTGGGTATAACTGTACATCAAGCGAAAAGGGATGCTGACTTTCTTATCGTCTTAACAGCTGTAGATCTTGCAAAGTCAAAACAGCAGGTCACAGTTGTCTCAGAGGACACTGATATAATGGTTTTGCTGATACACCATTCAAGGAACATATCGATGCTTCGCCCAGGGAAAGCAGCAAAGGTGACAAAATATCAAGGATATGTGACATACAGGACAAATTGGGAGATATGTCGAAACACATATTATTTTTACATGCCATATCCGGGTGCGATACTACGTCCTTTATATTTAATAAATCAAAAAAAAATATGTCTGTCACTACTAAAAAGCGATGACAATCTCAATCAAAACTTCCACATATTTTTGGATAATAAAAAGAGGACTTAATTCAGTCAGGATTAAACTATCTTTTAAAGATGTATCGATGTCCAAAACACATTAAGAATATTAACCACCTTAGGTATACTTTATATAATAGGATCGCATCGAGACAAGGACTTAGGTCTACATTTAATTTGGCTAGTTTGCCTCCAACTGAGGACGCTGCACAGCAACATGTACTTAGAACATATTTTCAGGTAACTGTAAGAATTAACGCCTTTTTTGCAAATAAGTTATGTTATGTTTTTTAGATTCAAGAATGGATTGGAAATAATTTAGACCCTCTACATTATGGGTGGAAGAAGGATGGACAAGGAAATCTGATACCTGTTCAATGCACCCAAGATGTAGCGCCCCCTGATCTTTTAAAATTGATTTTTTGCAATTGTAAAGAAAGCCAATGCTCCAAAAACTGTTCCTGTAGGAAACTAGGACTTAAATGCTCATCTAAGTGTGGTCAGTGCTATGGAATTAGTTGCACAAACTTTTGTTTCTTGGCGGAGGACGATGAGGTTGGGGATGACGTCATGGAAGAACTTTTAGGATAGCAAGACGTAGCCTTGATGTACAGCTAAACTAACAATAATATTACATATGTATTATATTAACTTAATGCTTCATTATATTAATATACACAATTAAAATTATTATAGTTTACATTTGCGCAAAAAAATATACATAAAAAATGAAAATATGTCAAATCGATACTATAAAATTATCATATTTCCTTTACCATTAACTTTAGAAAAAAAATGTAAAGAGATAAAATGTTCACAATTTTATTCTCTACAAAAAATGTTTCTTTACTTTTTTCGAAAAAATTAACGCAAACGGAGATATTTGAAAAAAACGAAAAAATCCAAGATGGCGGCGATTTTTTTCAACTTTCCCCCACTCGGACTAAATGGGACTTTTGAGGGGTTAAATAGGAGATTATTATCTAAAGATTCCCGCTGAAATTAGCTTGTTACTAATTTGTTCCACCCCGACCCCCCAGATTTACCCGGCTATAATCAAATTAAATTTGTTCCAAGAATTTTTGTGTCGCAATTTTGCATAAAGTGGGAAAAAGTTTATACTCGCCGATTTGGACCGCAATTTGGATATGCCCAAAAAATCACCATAAACATAAACATGTGTGTAATTTTATTTTAAATTGACATATATTATCTACTTTAATCAGTCTTGTAAATCTTTTTTTTTCCAGAAAAAGAAAAATATTACCCAAAAATTACTTTGTAATTACACAATACTATAGCATGATAAACAAATATTTATATATATATATATATATATATATATATATATATATATATATATATATATATATATATATATATATATATATATATATATATATATATATATATATATATATATTAATATACCTGGTGCTCCCTTTTGTCCAGGGCGTCCTGGGAATCCTTCAAGACCATCTTCACCAGGTACGCCAGGTTCTCCGGGTTCTGGATTTTGACCCGGTAATCCTGGTACTCCGTCTATTCCAGGACTACCACGTGCGCCGGGGCGACCTTCAAATCCTCTTTCACCCTGTATTCCTTTGGCTCCTGGGTTGCCACGTTCTCCTCTGGGACCCGGATATCCTGGGTATCCAACATCACCAAAAATTCCTTTAAGCCCTATTAAAGAATTAAAAAAGTGGTTATTATTATTTCTTTACATACTATGACTATGGACCCTATACCATTTTTTTTTAATTTCAAGATGTCTACCTCTAGTTAACAGTTAAAAAGTGACTTCTATTATTTTCTATGGTTTTATATTATTGATTTTGAACGGGGTAAAGATAACAAGTAAACGATCTAAATTTGGTAAACAAAGGTTAGGTGATTCAACAGGTTTGTTTGTTTTTGTAACCTAATAGACTTGTAGGTGGTCGAAATAAAAAAAATAATTGAACGAGAGTACCAAATTTGTAAAAAAAAATATACAAAAGCTAATCAGAAAATTTATGAAGATTTCGATCAGGAAAACCAAATTTGGTTTTTAAATAACTTAAAATTTGCACCAAATATAGTAAACAAACAGTTGACAGCAAGTGTTATTCTAACAAATTCCATGTATCATAAGCATATGGTAATTTAACAAAAAATGAGGCGGTAAGACTGCAAAATCCATTATACTAAGAAAACGTAATTGAAACTATTTTTAGATAATTTTGAGTTATGGGGGTGCTTTAACAGAGCTTTTAAAAAAATAAACAATAAAAAAAATTGCATTTTCTATTTACGCGTTTAAAAGATAAATATTAAGTTTATAAAATGCTAACTTTTTTACAATAAATCATAAGCCTATTAAAGAAAAAAGGGATTAATCGTACCCAGTAGGCCCTTTGCGCTGGTCATTTATTGATAGGCGTTACAGCTACAGCATAACTACATTTTATTGACTAAAAATACCCAGAAAGTACAAATTAAGCCATCTTGGAACAATAATTTATACTTAGTATGCCATCCCCACCAAACGAAATCTGATAAACAAAAATATGGCGAAGAATTATCGGCATACGCGTTGGTCTCTCTGTCTGTCGTCCTAAGGGCCAAGTTCGACCTTTTGTAAAAAAAATAGAACTTTTGAATCAATTATACTTAGTATGCTAAAATAAAAGTTTCCATAATCGCGTATATATCGATTAGATGGCATACTGAGTACAACTGTTCAAAATTTTTTTAATGTTCTAGGTTTGTTTTCTAGACAATAAACCGCAGTTATCCTGTAAAACCTGGTAATAAATTATCAGTGCACAGACAATATTCACTATTTAACAGGAGATACTGGTACGATTGGCTCTTTTTTTTGGTGGGCTGACGATCTATAGCAGACAGATGAGTTCCATATAATTTTATAAAATAAAGACCTGGTGCAATTTGAAAATCTCTCAAAATAATTGTTTGCTTTTAAGCAATTTGTTCTATTTTTATGACCATAACAATCTGATGAAAGTTAAATACCTACCTAACAAATGTATAAACAAAATTTGATTGCGTTGGTGCTGATTGGAATACACCTCAAAGACCATTCTGTTATGCGCAGAACACACAAATTTCTTTAGAATTATGACCTTTTCTAGCCAGTTTTTATAAAAAAATGTAAATTAGTCTTGTAATTGTTTTGTGTTTTTCTTTCGTATTTTTAAAATAACAGATGTTTACAAATGCGTATAACTTATCTATCTATCAGAATCAATACCGTCTGCCACCCAATAAAACTAAAGTTTGAAAAATATTTTTGATTTTTTTTTCCTTTTTTACTGCATACATATAGGGTATAATGGAAAAATAAAAAAGCATGTATAGGTAGATCTTATGCCGATAAGTAATATTCCCGTGTAAATCTTTGGTAAGCGATAAGTTTAGGTCCACACGCTGAATTTAATAAATTAGTCATTAAGAGTGTATTTTGATACAGGGTGATTTAAACACATATGCCATCGCTTAATGGGCGATTCTCAGGCTAAAAAATAGTATACAAACATATCTTTAAGACGATCCCACCTTTTGGGATACAAGGTATGAAAAATGCCTGTTTTTCTTTATTTTCAAGTTGGGTTTTTTAATTAAAATAAAACATGATAAGTTACAACATTGACCGAAATAACCAAAGAGACTTGGCCTATCTAGAGACAGCCTTGCCGGTCGACCGGGCAAACAACGTGAGTACCAAATTTGTTTTACTTACCTGTTAAACCAAACATCCCGTAATCTCCAGCTTCTCCTTTTACTGCTGATCCATTTAAAGTTGTACCTGGTAGACCCCTGTTTCCCTTAAGACCCTTGACTCCAAATGGACCTCTAGGCCCTGGTTCTCCTGATGGTCCGGGCATTCCAGGAAAACCAATTCGTCCAGGATCTCCATCCATCCCCCGTTCTCCAGTTAGACCAGGTAGTCCTTGTAGTCCAACGTCACCTCGTGGACCCTGTGCACCTAATAATGAAAATTGTATATGTAATACATATATCTATTATTATTTATCAACATATACTTTTAGTTACCCTTTAAAGAAACAAAAAGGGTTAATACTTCGGTTTAATTCCGGTATAAATTATTTTAATTTGTATATGGAAGTAAAGTTAATTAAAATGTATAAAAAAATAACCCAATGAATTATTGTCATTGTGTTTATATTTTATTATGGTAAATATACATAAATAAATATAAATGAAACTTTTTTAATATTCAGTTTTTTAAAACCATACATTAGATGTCCAAGCAAGCGTCACACGGTGGGGTATTGAAGGCCCAAATGTGGCCAAAAATATATATTACTAAATTAAATATTTTACTGAGCTAATATCCTGATGGACCTGCCAAAAGGTCGTACTGATAATCCCCACCATTTACTCTTGATACTTGATCGCATTAGTTTTTTTATTGGTGTCTATTGTGAACAGTTTGTGTATAATCTTTTAAAAGGATTAATTAATACAGAAAATAGAGAATATTTATTTATTTGTTTAACGCTTTTTTACGATGGCTAGCACTTTCAAAGGTATGTAACAATGTATAAATCTCGGTTTATTTACTCTTGTTGCGATAAAATATTTTTTATTATTTATTATTTTAAGCAAAAAAAAATATTATTCTTTTATTTCAAATTATTAATATTCTAAGGATTTTATTATACTTCCAAGCTCTTCCAAAGGCTTTTCTAAATTCACATTTATAAACAACACATCAATAAAGAAAATTGCATCAAAAAACTTTGCGGAAATTTGCGGATAAGACATTTACAATTGTTTAAATATAGGTGTATCATAAACTAATAGATATGAAAATATACTGATTATTTAATTTTATTAATGTTTATATAGTTTTCTTTTAAAATTTCGAAGTGATATCACTCACTCACTAACCACAAATAACCACCAAAACCAATTGAGCAATTAAGCGAAAGAAGCAAAAGAAGGAAAACAGGGAAAAGGTCTCCATTACTAGAACGAGCTAAAAAATACCAGAAGGCATTCACGTTAACAACTGAAAGGCAACAGTTATCTCCTCAGGAAGGACTTTCGACTTTTGTTAAGGCTGATTTAACCAGAAATCAATATAATATAATAAGGAATGCCGATAGAGACAGATTTCCGTGTTATTCACTTCTATAAAAGGCGAAGTTAGAGTGTTACCCAATTACGTGAATATATTAACGTTACCTCCACTAGTGCTAAAATAAATCTTCAAGCTATTTTAGATCATACAGCAACTCGACTTTGTAAACTGTTATCTGAATCTTTACAAACTCTTAAATTGGAGCAATTACAAGACTTACAGTTGATTTCTAAATGGGGATGTGACGGCTCGCAACAAAGCCAGTTTAAACAAAGATTTGACGACGATTTTGATAGTGACACAAATATTTTTTTTAGTTCTTTTGTGCCATTGCAGCTAGTTATTAAGTCAGAAAATCAAAGTAAACTTATACGGAGTAATCCTTCTCCCTCCTCCCCAAGGTTTTGCCGCCCAATTTGATTTGGATTTGTCCACGAGTCAGTCGATGTCACTAAAGAAGAAATATATTTTATCGAAAGTCAAATACAAAATTTAAAAAAAGGTGCTGTAGCACTTGCCACTGGTGAAATTAAGATTCAGCATCATCTTTTATTTACCATGATAAATGGCAAAGTCTGCAATGCAGCTACTGACACTTAATCTACTCAAAAATGCCTTATTTGCCTAGCGACATCAAAAGAGTTTAATGACCTGGAACGCATTAGATTGAAACCAATAAAAGCTAAAATTTGACATTTGGACTTTCCATTCGTCATGCTAGAATACGTTTCTCAGAAACTATTTTACATTTGTCATACAAACTGCCAATTAAGAAATGACAAGCAAGAAGTGAGGAGGAAAAATCAATCGTAGCAGCTACGAAAATAAAATTTCAGAGCGATTTTAAAACAAAAATGGGCTTGCTTGTGGACCGTCCTAAACCTGGATGTGGAAACACGAACGATGGTAACACATCCAGAAGGTTTTTTGCAGACACTGAAATGGCAGCTGCCATCACAGGAGTTGAAATGACTATTATTGACTTCCGACCCTTTTTTATCCAGTTTAAAACCAAGAAATAGATCTTCAAGAAAATATTTCACAAAGGAGACATTAAAGATGCTTTTACCACCGGACTACGAAACAACAGAGGATTCTGAAGAAATTGAAGGTTCAGATGTGGACACCAGTGATAGTGAAATATATTAAAATAATTATTTCCTTGTTCGTACTGGCTTGTTATTTTAACATGCAAACTTTGTTATGTTTGGTTTCATATTTGTTATTTTTTGAAGCTACTTGCCACTTCGTAAACATTATACATAAAAAAAATCGTACCAACATGAGTTTTTATGTGTATTAGAGTTGAATAATAAGCGTATGTTCTCAAAAAATGTATCAGAATAATTTTGACCGTGAATACCTACCCAATACCCCACTGTGCGTCACCAATAACCGTAGGTCTATCCTAGAATACCTCAATCTCGCTTGTATTAAAAAAAAGACACATGGGTATAATACATAAAGTAATTGTCTATATACATACATACTTTACTACTATTTGACAAAAATGTCTAACATTTTGTTCAAGTTTATACTCTAATGGAACGCATATATTATTTTTAGTTTTTAGTGTTACTTAATTGTTTAGGTTTCAGGCCTTTAACTAACCAACTATTAAAACCTATTATCTTCTGGACAATTGGTAAGCAACTTATAAGTCACCATTACTTAAACTGTTTATTAGATAATTGTAAAAAGCAGATGGTAATTGTCTAGAAAGTTGCGGCAACGCTGATTTTGGTTCATATGGTTTTTTGGATCGCTGATCACGAATCTAAAAAAATTGCCTGAAACGTTTTGTTTTCGAGGAATCCATCATCAAACTTGACATTCAAACTAAGCTAATTGCAATTAAATGAAAAAAGGTATAATATAAATATAAAATCAAATTTTTTAAAGGTGTTCATTAGATATCGTGTGCCAATTCAATGTAAAAATTAAAAATTCTGTGCAAAAAGGGGAAGGAATAGAATAAGGTTAGTTTAATTTTCAAGTTTGATAATGAATATCTCGAAAACGAAACGTTTTTAGATTCGTGATCAGCACCCCAAAAAACCCTAGTATATATCGAATATATATCGAAATTTAGCATTGCATTTTTCCAACACCCTGTATAAAAGTTAAAGTTTTTTTTTACTAACCTGGTAATCCATCAAAACCTCGCGTGCCTGGTGCACCAGGAATTCCTGTATCTCCAATGGGTCCTGTCGTACCTGAAGGTCCTGTATCTCCTATTTCTCCCTTAAATCCATATCCTCCAGGTATACCGGGAATGCCAGCGTCTCCCTTTGGTCCTGCAATACCTGGTCGTCCAAAGGTAGTTAAGCCTTTGTCACCTTGAAGACCTTTGAGTCCTGCTAATCCCGGTCTTCCATCAAATCCTGGTGGACCTCTAAAGCCTTCTTCTCCCCTCTCTCCTTTTTGACCGCTAAAGGTTGCTTCACCCTTTTCTCCGTCTCGTCCCGGTATTCCTGCATCTCCTCTTTGACCAGGTCTACCGGGTTCACCCTTAGAAACAGTTTAAATATATATATATTATTATATATATATATATATATATATATATATATATATATATATATATATATATATATATATATATATATATATATATATATATATATATATATATACTTACATACTTTTTTAGTAACAGAAGTATTTTTTTACAAAATACCAGTTATTAAACAAACAAATAAGTATAAAGTAACTCTCTATCATAGTTTAAAGAATATACAATAAATGACTTAGGTCACTTGCATATAAACCTTTGATGCTTTGGCTTCAAAGACACAGACACAGATGTGCACAGATCGCGAACCGACAAAAAAGTTTATGGGGATATTTGTGCAAACGATACCAATTTATTCAAGCGTTTCCTTTGATTATTTGAATGATTATTACAATTTTATAAGCATAATGTTGATAATACTTGTTTATGGTCGCCAAAGTCACTGTAAAAAAAAGGTTAAATTTTTTGTCTCTATTACCTATTAATAATTATCGCTAGAACTACAAATTGGGTACCACGGGTAAATTTTTAATAAGTAAATTCGTAACTGTACTTTGAAATATTTTTATATTTGTTAAATTGATCCTTTTTTTCATATTTTTCATGAGAGAAACAAAAATATATTCTTGAAAACCAATATTTTATGGATATTTATTTGATTTTTTCCATTGATCGGTTTCTTAATTCGTTTGAATTTTCAAATGGCAAATAAATAGACTTTTTTAGCAAAACATCACAATGTGTCCTCTTTGAAATCCCGTTGGAAATTTGAAAATCGGTTGTTTAGAAAAATAGTTATAAATTTTTGTCTGTTAAATGACGGTTTGGTTGTTTTTAAGTACTTACAGCTATTCAAATAAATTTTTAATCAACTTAATCTTGATAACATTGAATTTGCTCTTTACCATTGTCTGAAGCATAACAAAACAAAACTATTCAAGTACTCATATGTCAGACTCTTGCTTTCAGAACTATCTTAAGAGCAAAAATCCCGTGGGGTACATGTTTACCCTGGTTTTGTAGTTTACAGGTAAAAAAAAATGGGTTTATAGTTCTAGCGTTATTTTATCATTACAACTAAACAAATAAAATAAATATTTATCTATCTATCTATCTATCTATTGTATAATGTAAAGCAAAATAGAAATTTATTGTAAACATTTAAAAGGATCGACCAGACTTTCACAGATAATTAATGGGTTACTAGAAAAATGTGTAGATTTGCACACCATCTTCATTTCTGTATTAGGAGTGCAAAATGAAATATTGCGGGTGCTTTTTATCTAGAAATAGTCCACGAAGGGCGAAGGCCTAAATTCCAACGGACCGTGGGTGTCTGAAGTGTGGTAAGATAAAGTCTATTGACACGAGACCTAAATACTTTAGTCGAGGAATCGGAAGTAATGCACGAAGGATTTTTTGTGCAGTAAGATGAAATTGAATGCGGTTTTTTGCATTCGATTGGTATGAACGTCTGTCTACAAACTTTGTAAACAAATTTAATTAATGGGAAATGACAAACTGCATTTGTGCATTACAAAAATGCATTTTTGAAATGCATTTTAAAGTTATCAATTATAAAAAATTTGTAACTAAGTAAATAATGACGGAAATGAGTCCGAATTTGTTACTCGGGGGTTTTCGAGGTCGCTAAACACGACTATGATATAGGCAAGGACCTACGAAGTACCTGATGTGCGCTAAGGATGGTGTAAACGTCGTCTTCTGGAGTTTTACGACAATTTTTCCTAATATCTGCCCAATTTTGTTACTCGAGAGTTTTTGAGGTGGCTGAACACAAATATAGCATTAACAAGGGCCTGCAAAATACCTGGTGCGCGCTAAGGATGGAGTAAACGTCGTCTTCTGGAGTTTTACGACAAATCCTACTAATATCAGCCCAATTTCTTTAATGGGGGGGAGTTTATGGTCGCTGAATACGAATATGACATTGACAAGGGTCTGCGGGGTACCTGGTGCGCGCTAAGAATGGTGTACACGCTGTCTTCTGGAGTTTTACAACAATTCCTCCTAATATCAGCCCAATTTTGTTACTCGGAAGGTTTTCGAGGTCGTCAAACACAAATATGACATTAACAAGGGCCTGCGGAGTACCCGGTGTGCGCTATGGATGGTGTAAACGTCGTCTTCTGGGCTTTTACGACAGTTCGTCCTAATATCAGCCGAATTTTGTTACTTGGAGGGTTTTTGTAGTTCCTGAACACAAATATGCGTCTGCGGGGTACCCTTTGCTATATACATACTTTACTACTATTTGACAAAAATGTCTAACATTTTGTTCAAGTTTATACTTGGATGCGCGCTATGGATGATGTAAACGTCGCGTTTCGTCCTAATGTCCGCTCAATTTTTTTTACTCGGGGGGTTTTTGTGGTCGCTGAATACGAATGTGATATTGACAAGGCCTGTGAAATACTCGGTGCGCGCTAAAGATCTTATCATTTCTGCTCATGGTAGTTCTTTATAAAATTATTTTTTGATAATATTTTAGTATAAAAAATACAATACAGGTACTCCGCAGACCCTTGTCAATATTATATTCATGTTCAGCGACCTCGAAAACCCCCATGTCCAGTAAAAAAATTGAGCTAATATTAGGATAAATTGTCGTAAAACTCCAGAAGACGACGTTTATACCATTCTTTGCGGTACTCCGCAAGCGCTTGTCAATGTCATATTCGTGTTCAGCGACCACATAAACCCCCCGAGTAAAGAAATTGGGCTGATTATTAGAGAATTTGTAATAAAACTGCAGAAGACAACTTTTACATCATCCTTAGCGCGCACCAGTACTTAGCAGGGTCCTTGTTACTATCATATTCGTGTTCAGCGACCTCAAGAGCCCCCGAGTTACAAAATTGAACTGATATTAAAAGGAATCGTCGTAAAACTCTAGAAGACGACGTTTACACCATCCTTAGCGCACACCAGGTACTCCGTAGGTTCTTATTAATATTATATTTGTGTTTTGCGACCCCGAAAACCTCCGAAAAACAAATTTGGGCTTATTTCCATCATTATTTACCTAGTTATATTTTTTTTTTCAATTTCAAACTTTAAAATGCATTTCAAAAATGTTTTTAATTTCCCATTAATTAAATTTCACATTAATTCACAAAGTTTGTAGACGGTCGTACGAATCGAATGCAAAAAACCGCATTGAAATCCATCGTAAGGCCTATTTTTGTGCTTTTTTTTTTCCTCGACTACTTGGGGATTTGGAGAAGAAGGCAAAACTTCGGGTGATAGTAGGTTTCACAGTCTGGACACTCTAGGGATAAAAGAACTAACAAAGTAGAATGTTCTGGGCCTCTCAGGCTAGAATCTAAAAAATGCATAAAAACCACACTAAGTGTCGTCTATTGGGAGCTGTCAGGGGTGGAACTATAATGGCCAACTTCTCAAAGCCGAAGCAGTAAAAATATCTATAAAAAGCGACAGATCCCTTACAGCTGGCAGGTGAGTAAAAGAAGAAGGCTTGCCTGTAAGCATGGAATGCTTACGCGACTCCTAAAAGGGTTTGAAAAATCCTTATCTTTGAAAAAACACAAACTCTAGTTCGGTTCTGACATTGTTCTAGCGTCATGGTAGCAAAATAATTAGCAAATTTGTGGAACTCAGTGAATCTCAAAGCATTTTACCAAGCTTGACATTTAAAAGTTTAATATATTTTTAATATAAATACCAATTAAATAGTCTAATCTATATGATTTACATTAATATGGTCCTTTGGGCATCCAAAAAACGATAAATCGCCTTTTTTTGTACTTTCACAATTATCCACTGAACAAATATTATTACCGGACATATTCAACAACTTTTTAGGGACACGATATATCAAAGCACACGGTTACAGCAAAAGGATTTCTGGCGCACTGCGTATCAGTTGGCTTCACACCATAGGCTGGTACGAATATATTGGACAGGCGAGGATAAGAGGGGTGCATTTTTAGAGCCGCCACGAGTGTCAAAACTCATATATTGTATATTCTTTAAACTATGTCTCTATACTTTTAATAGAAATATTATATGGTTTTACCTCCAGTCCCATAGGTCCAGCTGGACCCCAATCACCTCTGGCACCTTTGAACCCTGTAGGACCAAATAATCCTTTTGGTCCTGGTAATCCTGAAAATCCAGGGTAACCCATATCTCCTCTATCGCCCGGTTCTCCCATAAGGCCTGGAAAACCTTCTATTCCAGGAAATCCAGAAATTCCCGGTGATCCTTCTTCACCTAATAAGTAAATAATTTTAAACAATATAATAAGTTGGGAAAAATCTGAAACATTTTGGAACATTTAAAAAAACATATTAAAAGTAAATGAAACAAAATGTTAAATCTCGGATAAGAAAAATATAGCAGATTTTTGGGAAGTTTTCTATAAAAATCCATATTTTTGAAGAAAGAAAGTCAGTTGCTTAAATTGATTTAAACAAATCAAGGTAGTATTTGAAACTGTATAGTTTTTATTAATGGTAATTATATTTATCTGTTACGACAAAAATTTGCCATAGAGCCATACTTTGCCATATAGTAAAGAGAAGTATTTTTAACAGATAAACCATTTTTTATTTGGAATTATTACATAGTTAAAACTTACCTGGAAAACCAATTCTACCAGTTTGCCCTATGTCTCCCTTAGCTCCCGGTAGACCTGGATATCCATTCTCTCCATCATCTCCTTTTATTCCAAAATCACCATATTGGCCAGGTTCTCCCATATTTCCAGTCCTTCCTGGAAGTCCTGGCGGTCCAGGTACTATAACTCCCATTTGTCCCTTTATTCCGGGATTTCCCGGTAGGCCTGAATATCCGGGTGCACCTTTGGGTCCTATTACATATATACAGTAATTAACATAAATTTATTCATACGGCATAGTTAGATTTAGTTTCATATATAAAGTTAAAGTAGAAGATATTAAAAAAATGAGGCTATACTATTTATAATATCTTGGTGTAAAATACTTCATTTTCAAGGCAAGGTTGCTTAGATATACAGGGTGTTTCTTAATGGTATCAAGGGCGGATTCAGAAAATCCTTACGGGGGGGTCTTAGGCAGAATAACCGGAGGGTTTGAAGGGTATTTATATTGGAAACGAACCATTTTGCCTAGCAATTTTTTTTTAATGTTTAGAATTACTTAAAATTTTGACAGTAGGTAGGGAATAGTCCAAGGATCAAAATCTATATCTTGCCGAAGGGCGCCTTTACCTTGGGAATGGTTGCCAAACCATCTCGAGGGTGGATTTTTTCTGGCAAAGCAAAAAATGTTCAATGTATTTTTTTTTTGTAAAATGCATACTTTTCGAGTTATTAGCGATCGAAAGTCGAAGTTTTTCGTCGATAAAATCAATGTTTTTAATTAGTTTTTTGCAAATAACTCGATAACACGCAAAATCTACGTATTTTTCGAGAAAAACTAATAATAACTTTTTTAAAACATTTGCAAACATCTTTTTTTAAAAGAAAAAGGTATGCATCATAAAAATTAAGTGAGTTGGGATTAAAATAAGGTTAGACAAAATTTTTTGAGTGTAAAAATCTTCAGAAACAACCCCCTAATTACCACCCTAATTAAAATTAGTCGTACCCCTTTTTCAATTCTGTTTATTTATGTATCATAAATACATTCTTAAATTTTAACTAATTTTAATTGCTTAATTTTTACGTAAATATTACTAAGGGATCAAATTCTAGCTCTTTAAATTACAAACATTTTGTTTTTTTTTAATTTACTGTATGACAGAAATTGAGATATAAACGTTCAAAACGCGTATGTATGAACAAGCACTACCTTGTTTCAGCCCTTTAGGATCGCCCCTTTAAAAAAGTAAAGGTTTTAAACAGTTTTAATATATAGGACCTTATAGCTCTTAACAAAAAACAACAAAATGGCTTTTTGAAGAACTTTTTATCACAAAAACTGAAAAAGTTATGCTTAAAAATTAATTTTTTGGAGCATTCTTAAAGCCCAAATACATTTTTTTTGTAAATATCTTTTCATTTCAATACATTTTTTAATGTAATTGTACGTATTTTTTTATCCATTAAATATAATTTTTTTATTAATTCATAATAGGGGTTACTTTTAAGGTTTGAATTAATTTAACTAATATTTCAAAGATTAAACATTTATTATCCAACTTATTTTAGCCCAGTATTACTTAATGTTAAGCTTTAATATGAAAGTGAAGTTACTTTTGAAGGTTTTAGTAATAAGGGGTAGTTCTCACCCCCTAAAAAATAAAAAAGCGCTCATCGGCGAACTTAATTCCAAGTTTTTATGCGATTTGATGCGTTTTTTAAAAAAAACCGGTTTTGTACTATTTTTTGAAATGTAATATTGTAAGGGGTGAATTTTTGAGGATTAAAAAAAAATCAAAATTAAATTAGTAATACTTTTGAGCAGTCATATTTATTAATTAGAACTCTGTGACAATATTTTTTTCTAGAGTAAATAATTTTTTTTTTTAGTAAATCATAAGGGTTGATTTTCAAGGGTTGAAATATATTAAATAAAGTTTCAAATAATTAAATACTTATTTTTTAACATATTTTAGCCTAATTTTATGTGACTTAACCTTTAATATGATGGTAGTTTTTACCCCTAAAAAAATAAAAAGCTACTTTTAGCATAAGTGAGATTTTGAGGAGAAAGGTAAGCTAAGCTTAATCCCAAATTTTGATGCAAACGCTGTGATAATATATTAATTTTTTTAGGTAAATTTTTTAAAAATTAAAACATAATGGGGGTTAATTCTTAAGGGCTGAAATATTTCAAATAATGTTTTAAAGAAATAAAATACTACTTTTTCAACCTATTTGAGTCAAATTTTACTCAACTTAAGCTTTAATGTATAGTTTTATAGATTTTAGCAATAAGGCTAGTTTTCACCCCTAAAAAAAAACAAAGCCCATCGGCATAGTATAAATTTTGAAGAGAAGGGTTAGTTACGCTTAATCCCAAATTTTCATGCAAATCTATGCATTTTGAAAAAAAATCCAGGTTGTGCATTTTTTTCAGCTTTGTTTTCTGGGCTAGTAGGTCTACGTACTATAGCGACCACATTATTTTTTACAAACAACTAATGCCTAACCAAATGCAATAGGGAACATAAAGTTTGTAATTAATAATTAACTTAGTACCGCAACAACAATTACGTTCTAAAATTTTTAAATCTTTTTTTTTTTATTTTTCCCTTTTTTTTGGCTGACGGGGGGGGGACAATCGCCCCATTCACCCCTCTCTGAATTCGACATTGAATGGTATGCTAATTTTCAAGGGGATGTTTTTTGAACTTAAATTCTGACTTTATATTCGTTTTTAGCATACCAAAAAACGTATTGTCAGATATTTATTATACCTTTTCCAAATGAATAAAATTTTAACCCTTTAGGATGGGAGTGCTGGGGGGTTTCTGGGGCAAAATGTAAGGATGATGGGTAAACTTTGACTTTATGTTCATTTTCAGCATACCAAAAAAACGTATTGTCAAATATTTATTTTAATTCTTCCAATAAAATAAAATTTTTGACCTACGTGTGGTTTCTGGGTGATGCTAGGGGTTGCTAAGGGGTTGCTAGGGTTAAATTCAAGGGTTATGTAATTATAACTTCATATTCGTTTTTAAAACATCAAAAACCGTATTGTCAGATATTTATTATATCTTTTTCAAATGAATAAAATTTGGACCCTTTGGGTGTGTGCTGGGGCAAAATCTAAGGGTGATGGGTAAATTCTGACTTCGGATTCGTTTTTAGCGCACCGAAAAACATACCGGAAGGTACTTCACATATCTGGCTCAGAACTTTTTTTTTGTGTGCCTGTGTAATCATTTAATAGTACCATGTTTTCTGCCAGGACGCCTTGATGGATAGTCCTACTTACATTTTCTCTAAGAACTTCCTGGGTTGCTTAAAGACGTGACAATTGCGTTGAAGAATCAAATGTGGAACATGCACGATGGAGCTCCTGCTTATTTAAATGCAGTTGTCCGAGATCATTTAAATACCGTTTATTTTGAACCTTGATAGGTCGTAGTGGACCACAACAGTGGCCAGCAAGATCCCTCTATCTCAGTAATTTAGACTTTTTTTTATGTGAGCACTTTAAAAGTCTAGTTTATGTAATTCTTGTTAACAAATTAGAAAAATTTCAAGAGCGAATAGTTGCCGCGTTTGAAACTATACGGAATACGCCGGGAATATTCGAACAAGTGGCCACTTTCAACAATTTTTGTAATTATTTTATCAGTGTCAATACCAAGAAAATAATAAATTGTGATCGTTATATCTTTAATAAGATTATCTTACGAATCAGATTTTTTTTTGTATGTGTTAATATTATTAGATAATAATAATTAATACATTAGCTTGTAAGTATGTTCCTATTGTTTTAAAGACAGTAGAAGTTAAAAAATGTACATCAGACATATTTTTAAATGAAGTTCTTTTAAATAAATCCAGGCTATTATTAATATTATTCCAGGCTACTGGGCCTTTCCCTCAAAATCTCACTGTTAATTTATTTGTTTTAATTTAGAAAGGGTGCATTTTACGAGAAAAACACAAAAGGTAATTTTTCTGTAAAAGTGACCAGGCTATCCAAAAAAATACTCCCATAAAAAATCCAGTGGCGTACCATTTTTTCATTAAAAAAGAAAAAAAGTTAAATCGCGTACGAACGCCACTGGTAGAAATTAAAAAAAAAGTGGTATCCCAGAAAATGTTTCTAAGAGCATAGTTTATGCATACAAATTCTGTAAAGATATCTAAAATAGTATTTGAAATATTTCAAAGCAACATATTTTTTCTTAACTTAATCACCCTGTAGTTAAGAACATATTTATATGAATTTTTTTCATTAGAATGAGGTCAGAAATCACTCCATTAAATATTAGCATATCATTAAGAAATATATATAAGATATCACGAAAAGAATAGTATGTTTCGTTAAGTCAGACCAATGATGTTTGCCAGTAATTATCTATGGCATTGGCCACTAATTTTTGCACATCTGATTTTAAAATTTAATTGAAACATATTCTAATAGCTTTCCTTAAGTTTTAATATAAGAAAGACTGTTTAAAAATAAATATCAGTAGTTATAAAAAAATTGACACTTTTTGTAGCAGTAATCGTACCTCTTCCTCCTTTAATTCCCGGTGTACCAGGAAAACCTGGATAACCTTCTGGCCCTTCATTACCCGGTTCTCCTTTTGGACCGACAGGTCCTGGATACCCTATTTCACCGGGCAGAATTCTTTGGCCTGGTTCTCCTCTGTCTCCTTTTTCGCCCAGTACACCTGGAATTCCATCTATCCCAGGACTTCCAGGAATACCAGCAAATCCTCGGGGTCCTTCATCACCGATTATACCTGGATAACCTTTTAAACCTTCTGGTCCTTGCAGGGATATTCCTGCGGGTCCTTGATCTCCAGGCAGGCCCTGAAAACCAGCATCTCCAGGATATCCTTTGGGTCCTCTCAGACCACTATAGCCTAAAAAATAACTTTTATATTTTTTATGTTCCTTATACAATGATTAAAATTATTTTATACAACATAATTAAAGTGTATTTACTATTTATTCGTATTTAAACCAACAAAAAACCACTATTAAAATTTTCCGTAGCTGATACGCGTCTTTATTTACCCAACCAAACTTTCAATACCGCCGGAAGTACATTCGAAAATTTTTATCCAGGTTAAAATATAATATATTATTACTGATTCGTTCCAAATACTAAAAAATCTATAAACACAAATCTTCTCGTATTAATAACCTTTTAACAAAATATTTTAGTGCGAAAAATAGCTTTGTTTTAAAAAATGCTTATATTCAGGTAATTTTTTGATTAACACATCTCAACATAAAGAATGGGTTTTGAACATTCTCAGAAAAGCCCGACCAAAGAAAGGTTTTATTGGACCTGTACGGATTGTTTACTTAGGATATTTTGTTTTTTTTTCTACCGGAGATTTATGACTGTTTTTTTGTTAGTTTAAAGTCTAAAGATAACATCAATATTATTATTAATAATGTTCATTCAGCAATAGGTCAGTGACTTAATAAAATAATTAGTAATTTAATATAATTATTTTGTCAGGCTGTAATATAATAGATACACAAATATATATTAAGTAACGATCCAGTTTTGAATCTATTATAACCTAATAAAATATTACATTTTTTTACAAAAAATAAAAATTAAAATAAAATAATTACTTTAAATTATTAGGTATTTATTTAAGTCACAGGCCCGGTATTATTTTAAATCTTCTCCAACTGCCAAAGCATTATAATTTGATTGTTACTGTTATAAAAATATATCCACACACAAATATTTATTTAACATAATTTTATATATTTATTTTTTTTTTAATTTCTCAAACTCAAGAAGCTAAAACAGAAAGGTCTTATGGCTAGATTTGGCCAGAAAATTCGAATGTTTTAAAATAACTTTATGTTTTTACAAGTAATAACCTAAAGAAATGCATTATGCTTTTGGTACTCTTAGTATTATTCTAAAAACATCTGGATTGTTTTTATTATTTTTCTATGCATTTAGTAAAAATGTAAATGGCAATATTTAAAGTCTTGATTACCTGGGTCTCCAAAAGGTCCTTTGGGTCCCATATCTCCTTGAATATCAACAGACATCTCTACTCCTCCTGGAACACCTGGTTCACCATCGGCACCTCGGTCTCCGGGAGGGCCACTAAAAACGTAATTTAAAAATATTTTATTACAGGCTAGCCGCTGTTTAACTTGGTTCATTCTGTTTATATACTATTGAAATTAAACAGAATATAACAGTCTTAAAAAATAAGCAAAGCTAAAGGAAAATACAAAAGGATAATTAGATACATTGAAGTAAATTAAGGCGAATTTTAAAAATTTGTATTTTCCTGATGAATGTAAAAGAGTATAAAAACGTCAAATAAATGTTACACAACAACAAAAATATATTTTTAGCGAACTTAACTTTTTAAGAAAAACATGAATATAATCTACAGAGGGGTTACGAAAGTATTACCCATGAAATATATTACTCGTTACAGCAAGAGTTAGAGATAGATATATAACTTCCATTTTGGACTGAAATTCTTAAAATAAACTGTTTGTAAAGAGCCCCTAATTTTTAATTTTTGCCACATCAGAACCCCTGTCTAATCACGTATCACAAGTTAGTTTGAAAATAGCCCAAAAAAGTTCTTTTTTCTCTTATTAGACAACAAAAACAAAGTATAAAATAAAACGCCGGTCATAGCAATATTATATTTATTGACAACAGTTGTTATTTGTCCTAAATGAAAAAAAAACTAAAATATAAACAAAATAAATCTTTTTAATACGTTTACAATAGTGAAAGAAGTTTAGAATACTTTAATTTATTTCTGCCCTAAAGTGCCAAGGTAAATATACATTATGCCGACCCAGTACATTATTCCGTGGCATTTTGATTTTTATGGCAAAATAAGAAAACAGTCAGTAAATCATGATTTTATACAATACCACATTAACCATAGTTTAAATACAACAAAAATAAGATGACTTTCGAATATCCATACTCGTTCCAAAAGCCGTGTCGAGCTTCTGAATGCGTAAGTCGCAACCGCACCACAGTTCCGTACGGTTCTGTTGTCGGTGAGGTTAAGATGCAAAATTTGTTAAATTATTAATAAGTAGTTTCCAGATAGCCATCGCGGAGGGCAATTAGCCGGGAATCTGCCTCTGCAATTTGTAGTCAAGTTGTCAAGTAAAAGTTGCAGAAAAATTGGTAGTAAATTTCTTACAGCTTGACGACAACTTGGCTACAAAAAGTAACTAGTCGGGGCAATGAAGCACTCAACCTCGGAATTTTTTGCACTAATGCGGATCGAAATGGGGTTTTTTGCATTCGCTTCCTAAAATCATTGGAAAAAATGTACCCACTTTGTATCTTCTACAAACTTGGGCAAAAATGCATTCAAAAAATGCATTTTTTTCAAGTCACTTTAAGAAAATCACATAACTTCGTTAATAGGACTCAGAATTAACTCAAACCAGGTTCCCTAGGGTTTTCGAGCTCGCTGATTCAGATTTTTGATCTTCAAATTGACTCACATCCGACACGGAACTCAGGATAGCTGATGAACCTAATATCCGTGATGGCTTCTTCCGAAATTCACGCGAAAAAGGAGAGAAACTCGGGCCCGGAAGTTTTTTGGGTCACTGAATTCAAATATGGCACCGGCGAACACCCCCGAATACCTGGTGCACCGAAACCTGGACGTGGACGTCATCTCCGAGTGTTTTCCTGACACAATCGCAAAAAACGAAACGAAAATCGTTATGGGGAGTCGTTCTCGATGTGAAATTTGGAATCAGCGCCCCAAAAAACCGAGATTTTGGCTGTTTTAGTGCTTCATTGCCTTGACTAAACAACGGTGCAAGTTATTGTCGATAAATTGTATGGTATTTGATAACAAGTGTTGCTGACAATTTCCATGCCATTTGCGGTGGTAAATGGTCAACTTGTTGGCAAATTTGCCTCAGTATGAATTGTCGTTAACTTAACGTCAAATTAGTAACAACTACTAATGGGTAACTTTTTGTTTAGTAACACTGGCTATCTGGGTTATCAACAAAGGGTTTTATAGTTACTTCGAGTTATTATTTTAAGCAAATTTATGACTGCCGTCATTATGTTTACAAATCTGAGGAGGTGAATCTAATTGCGTGCGTACTGCGTATAGCGCAATAAGAGAATATCGGCTTGAAATTTTTTGTCTTTTATTTCTAACTGGGATTAAATTAATTGATAAATTTGTTGCAAATAAATTTAGTAATAACCACAGATTATTGTGACGTAATTACGGTATACGTTTTTTTTTTATTTTACGCCATCGAATTTAAATTAATGTTTATAAAGTCATAAAAACTACCTTATGCTGGTGTACCCGGGGTATGGTATTAAGGAGATAAGGAGGAACATTAGTTTCAGAGTTGTCTTTGGTGAATAATAAACAATAAACGAGGAAAGGGTCTATTGCTTTTTTTACGTATTTGTTACAGGTCTGTATCTTTTGAGAATTTAACAAACGATTGGTTTTGTATTGTACAAAAACCCTTTAAAAATATTAGTTAAACAAAGATTCACCATAAGTCACGTTATTTTATTAATTACAGCTGCGGTGGCTAGAATAAAATACAGCCGATGTTACTTTTGAATAATACAGCACTTTATAATAAAAGACTTATTAAAATCAGTTCACAACATATAAAATTCCTAGCCAAACTTTATAGGTTAGGGTACATGAAATATACAAAATGCAAAATGGTACAGAAGATTACACTGTACTTAGCGACTCCAACGGAGGAACCTCTTATAGTTAAGTAAGTTTAATTAATGTATAAAATTGTGTTAAATTTGGATTTAAAAAAAAAACGTATGCTTTAAAATAGTACGGAACTACGTACTATGTGCCGAAATTAAGTCAGGAAGAAGCCAGATTTTAGTACGACATTAGGGACAAAGTCGTGTTTTAGCAAAAAACGAATATTTTTTATATATAGATTAAAGGCTCCGACGCACAGTAATGTTCTATATCCACCATTAAAATAACAGTCTACAGAATAAAACAGTTTTTATGCCTAAAACCTTTTTTAATTTTTCTAGAAGCAACGTCATTAATAGTTTCACTATTTTATTTAAGTTAGTGATGTTAGACAGATGACATACGGGAGGTGGTCTAGTTTTAACAGATTATATGCTTTTTTCGTGACTGAAACTTTTAGACATGGGATTTTGAGACGTAAAATTATGTTTAACGGATGTTATTTTTGGCATGTTTTATATTTATGTCATAATATATTTTTAACAAATGCCATTTTTGGTTGATGCCTTTTTAGCAAGTGCTTTATTTTTGGCAAATTATGTCGTTTTAAATATGTAGAAATCATATTTGTTATTTTAATAAAAACTATTTTTAAAAATTTTGTGATAAATGTCGTTTTTAAAGAATGTTGAAAGTTTTGACAGCAATTGTATTTTTGATGGATGCAAATTCACAGAATCATATTTTTGTTAAAAATGCCAAATGGGCTTCGTTATTGGTCACAAAGTTATCATAACTTAAAGATGGGTAAAAGTAAAGGAAAAAGTACTAAATTTGTCGAAAAAAATATTTTCAAATGGATTTAGGTAAAGAAAACGGAAATTATTTATATTATGATGACGGGTTACTTACTGAAATTTAAATTTATAAAGTTTTTTTAAATAAAGATGCTTTTTACAATTTTGTATAATCAAAAATTAATGCAAACAGTTGTAGGTATAACGAAACCATTACTAAATTTAGCTCATAAGGTTTCAAATCTTAAATAAATTATAAATTACATATGTTTTAAGAATTACTTCCGAACTAACGAACTTACGCAAATCCCTTTAAACCAGTATCACCAATAAGAAACTCTTTGGGAATTTCATGCCTATCGCCTTTTTGACCCAAAAGACCTGGTAATCCAGGAGTTCCATCTTTTCCTTGTCTACCAGGAAAGCCATCGTCACCAATTGGCCCTCTACCGCCCCTATTGCCAGTGTCTCCAAATTCACCTTTTGGACCAATATCTCCTTGAGGTCCAATTGGTCCGGGAAGACCGATGTCACCAACATCACCTTTATAGATAATATACACATTACACTTTTTCTATTATAGCCTTGATTTTTACGTAGGTAAGCATCACTAATACTAAATGCATAAAGATAGCCTCAATTATGAAAACTAATCTTCAAACTATATTTGCAGCAGTTAATTTTATTAAAACTCATAGGATATACAGAATATGCTAAATAATTGAAAACTGCTTAGCAGTAAAGTACCCTTATTTTAAGAAATATAACAAAATGTTAAATAGAATAGTTATTCAAAATTAAAAGTTAGCCCCAAATACCAAGTCATGTGTCTCCTATTCAGATTTTTACTTTTTTGGGACATGAATTACCCCTATATAGAACAAAAAATAAGAGTGAAGGTACATACATTTATATCAAGCTGAAAGTGAGTAAAATTGTTTAAAACATAATTAAAAATAACATTTCAAAATTTTCCATTGTTCCGGTACGTGAAAAAAATTGACTCGAGGTAAAAGGTAAAAAAATGGGGTTTTCGCGATTTTCTTTAAAACGGTAAGTTTTATCGTAAAATTACCCTAAACAAAAATTGTAGATCATAAAATTATCTATAAAAAGTATTTTTTTTTCTAAAAGCCACTGTTCCTGAGATATAACGATTTAAAAAGTTGTAAGTCTCATTGTATGCACACGTTTCCACGCCACTTCTAAGGTAGTGTAATTATCGCATTTTTTTTGTAACGTGGTTTCCCTAGTAGGCCTATTCCACAGGTTTGTTGTGATTCTGTTTAATTGGAAACTATTGCATAATAACAGATATTCGCAAGGGTTGGAATTAATAAAAGCGATGAAAATTAAAAAACAGTAGAAAAATTTATTCGTCCGATTCATAATCTTCAATTTCTTCTTCTGTTGTTCTTCTTCTTAATCGCCTTCTTCTTCATCCTGGGTGTAAGATAAATTGCGTCAATAGCGATGTATCGCATGTCTGTTCGTCAGTATGAAACGAATCCGCTGCTGTTGGTGATTTAACATTGGAACACGACCGACCTTGACAATTCGTGCATGCCAGAGAACAAAACAGTCCAACTTTTTTGCAACCACATTTAGCACTGCATCCCTTTTTACAGTTGCAAAAAATTGTGTTTAGCAGTTTTTGCGGCGCAGGTGGGAGTAAAGTCTGAATTGGTTTTAATGTATTATCGACCAACTTTTAACCCCAATCTTTTGGGTCTAGCTGATAACCAAGCCACACTTGAAGTTGGTAATGTACACGAAAAAGATGTTATTGAGCAGCAACTGAGGTTAAAGGAAAACAAGCTAATTGCACTTGTTTTTGATTTCGAGTGTTTTTAACAAAACATGCATATCGATACTTATCTAAGCAGGTAGTTTTTTTAGGAGCTCCGTACATACTGGGTTTCATTTTACCTAATATTCTCAAAGTTATACTTATGCATATCTTATATTTTAAATGTAAGTTACAGCTACAGAGATACGTGACGTACTTATGCATATAATGACGCTTACAACTTTTTGAATCGTTATATCTCAGGAACGGTGGCTTTTAGGAAAAAAATGATACATTTTTCAGGGCTGTATTTAGACAGTGGCGAGAGGGCGCCCGCTAAGGACGCAGCTACCTAGAGGGCGCAAAATCGGTTATAACTTTTTTTTAATCAGTTGTCAGTACCATAGTCATATTATTTTTATTTTTTATTGACAAAATTAATCAAATAAATAAATAACAAAAGAACAATTTAATAACAATTTTTTAACTTAGATACTTAATTTAATTATTGTTTATATATTAAGACTTAAAAAATGTATGAATTATTAATAACATATCAATTTATCCTGACACCTACAGCAAGAATGTAACTCTTTAATTTTTTTTAATATTTAGGCTGCGGATAAATTGGTATTTTATACATTGTGGACAGCACTAGTTCTTTTTTTTGTTGCATATTATTTAATTTATTAAAGTATAAATGTTACGTTTTAGTAGACCTGCTATGCACAGTATTTTTGTAACTACGATTTTATTGTTAATTTTTTTTTTAATTATCTGCAAATAAGGATGACTAATTAATTTACATTCCACTTCTTTCAGTCAGATACAAACAGTTGTTGAATCTCCGTTTTCGTGGGGGTATTCTATACTCCCCAAATCCCCTGGTGTGTGTGGGGGGGCGCAAATGTTAAGCCCCGCCAAAGGCACGGCCATTCCTAGATACGGCCCTGACCTTTTTTATAGATAATTTTATGATCTAAGATTTTTGTTTAAGGTAATTTTACCATAAAACTTAGTGTTTTGAAGAAAATCGCGAAAAACCCATTTTTTTACCTTTGTCATCGAGTCAATTTTTATCCACGTACCGGAACGATGGAGAATTTTAAAATGTTGTTTTTAATTTTGTTTTGAACAATTTTACCCACTTTTAGCTTGATGTAAATTTATGTACCTTTGAATGTCTAGATTGACCGGAGTAATATAATACATCCCCTTTTATAATAGGTACTATTAAATTACTCTTAAATAACTTTTTTTTTCAATAAACGCGTATTTGTAAAATTTAACTGGATTTATATATTTTTAACTAGCTGGCAACTTCAAGTTTGTTGCAACGTTGCAACGATGTATACAATTTTTGTTTCAAACTCTTATGAAAGTGTAGACTTGATAGGTATACTGTTGTACACTTTTATAATAATTTGAAAAAAAACCTACACGTTAGATGAGACTTTTTTATATGGACATTATTAACATTAAGCCATTTGCCTTGTTAAAACGATTATTTATGAAATTTTGGAGTCTTATTAAACATCATTGCAACAAACCTAAAGTTGGTGATTCTTTAAAAAAATATATATTAAGTTAAACTTTACAAATAACCGTTAATTTGAAAAAACTTTTTAAGACTTATTTGTTTGTAACTATTTAAAAAAATTATAAGTAATTGTTTAGAATTGCGGCCTCACTGTTTTGGGATGTAAAATCATTATGATAATTTTTTTTTGAGTTGGCAAATATATGTTTATTCTTAAAGTTCATCAAAAATGGAATAATTTAAAAACAAATCAAAAATGTCAATTTTCTGGTTAATTTTTTTTATATTTGAAAAAAATCTATAAATTAATATTTTTGATTTTTTTTAAATTATTTGTCTTTACACGTAGAACATAAAACAAATAATTAGAAATTGCTAAACCTAAATGGATGCATTTTGTTAACAAAAAACTTAAAAAATCTCCATTTTTTAATTTTCAAAATAAAAATTAACACCAAAAAATTATTTTTTGGATTTTTCTTAAAGGATTCGTAAATATGCCGTAAAATAGAACAAAATTAAAAAAAACATGTCAAAATCTCTATTTTTCGATTTTTTTATGGACCAAAATAGGTGGGGCAGCGATTCCAAACAATTATAGTATTTTTCAAGATATAAGAAGATGATAAGACATATCGATTATCTCTGACTGAAATAAAAATCCTCAAAATTGGTCCTTTATGACCATGCCAACAGAGGTGAGAAAAATTCAGGGCCGCACTAAGACATCCGCAAATAAGACATCATAAATATTTATATAAGATTCCAGTCAGGTAGAAATACGACCCTGTACGGTCGGGTGGGATAATTAGGTTAACATACCCTAATAGTACCATAAAATGCTGATTTCGAGGGTTTTTACTGCATTCAGAAGCAGTCAAGACTTTTAGTCATTTTCTTATATCTTTAAAATACTATGCCATAACATTAGAATAAATACAATATGTATTATACAGGGGTAGTTCAAATTAAAAAAAAAAAGTTAAAATCCGAATAGGAGGCCATGACTTGTATTTAGGCTTGATTTCAAATACCTTTTCTGTGTCATATTTTCTCTTTTTTTTTTAAATAAGGCTACTTTACTTTTAAACAGTTTATCCCTGTACATCCTAATATAGTATATATAGTGTGGGAGCATGCACAAACTTTTATGAAGCATAAAATTTTGTGACAAATAAAATATATAGTATATATATATATATATATATATATATATATATATATATATATATATATATATATATATATATATATATATATATATATATATATAATATATATATATATATATATATATATATATATATATATATATATATATATATTTTATATTTCTATTATCTCTAAATAATATTTAAAAACTAATAAAATATATTTACCTTGATCTGCACGCATAGCTGATGGAGGAGGATAAAGTATGAAGCCAGGTGCCCCGTCTTTACCTTGTGGTCCCTGTAAACCTGGTTGACCTGGTGTACCATCCAAGCCTCTTTCTCCCATAGGTCCTCTTTTGCCATCGAAACCTGGAGGACCTCTTTCACCTGTAAGACCTTGGTATCCTATTGTTCCTGGGCGTCCATGTCTTCCCGGTTCACCGCGATCACCTTTGAATCCTGGACGTCCTAAAAATTTATTTTAATATTTATGTGTCAACTTTTACCAACAATTAATTTAAAATGCATAAAATAAGGCATTTGACATACTGTAAGAACATCAGTTTAAAAAGTTGCTTTAATTTTTTAAATTTATTTGATCTTTTGTTATTTTTTTACTTTAATCCGGATTTACGATTCTCATTTTTTTTTAATATGAGGTTTTTTTTTAATTTAAACGAAAAATATTACTTGACGTATCGCACCTACATGAAGAGATTTTTCCAAAGACATTTTTTCCTATTTTAATATTTTTATGGGTGTTTTTCTATAAAATACGGTATTATTAAGACTATAACCTAATCACCCAGTAACAAAGGACAAAAAATAAATTTTATAACATTTTACACCAAACGCTAGCCATACAAACATTTCTAAAAATTGTTTTTTTATTAAATAAAAATTAAACAATATATTGTTTACATTATTTAAAAAATGCAACTGTTGGTAGGAGGATAATGATGTTTTTTAATAAAAAATATTTATAAAGGAATTTGTCAAAAACAAATAATACCACAAAACATTATACTATGTTGTGCGAATAATTTGCCTTTTATAGGGACAGATGATTTTATTAAATTATAATATATTTGACTTAAGTTGTTAAATTTTTTTTTTTAAAATTTTTTTTAAATTTATTTTTTATAAAATTATAATTTTTTAATAATTTTTTTTTAAAAAAAATAATTATTTTATATATATATATATATATATATATATATATATATATATATATATATATATATATATATATATATATATATATATATATATATATATATATATATATATATATATATATATATATATATATATATATATATTTATATATATATATATATATATATATATATATATATATATATATATATATATATATATATATATATATATATATATATATATATATATATATATATATTTTTGTGTGTGTGTGTGTGTGTATATAGTCGTCGTTTCATAATTTTTTTGCTGGGTTTTACAAAATTTTATTTTATAGTCCAAAAATCAAAAATTAAGTCAAAAATCTTTAAAGCTACTTTTAAAAATGTCACAATTATTTAGTTGGTATTACCTTCTACAAACGCCACAATCGTCTCCTCTTCTTCCCCTCAATCCAGGAGCGCCGTCAAATCCAGGTAGTCCATTATCTCCAGGAATACCGGGTCGTCCCCTTGGACCAAACGGACCTGTAGGCCCTCTTATTGGTTGACCAGCACCTATACAATATTTATGTAGTAAGTGTTTTCTATTTATAACAAAATATTGTTTTTGACTCCATTAGCAATCATGTTTTGCTTGCTTGCTATAATTAATTGGCTCGAACTATTTCAGGATTCATTTTGCCAGCGCATTTAAGTGATAAGTTTAAGAGTCTGGCTTTAAACCATAGCAAACTATCCTAACTTTAACATAAAAATAACATAAATCCTTGCAATGCAGGTTTAAATGCAGTAAAATGCAATCTCAAAATCTAGATATAACCGGTGTCTGTCAGAACCCTTTTTTGTCCCCACGAGTTTGTACTTTTGGTCACCACACGGCCAACGCCACCACGTGTGATTCTAAAAATGTTAAGGAATCACACACCTTCACGGCACTATCAAATACCATTTGAATTTCTCCTTGATCCCCAGAGTTAGGGTTTTGATCCTCCAGCCCTCCCAAACACCTGGTGATTTTAACCGAATAAGGAAAAACCGAAGAAAAACACATGTACATATTTGTAAATGCAATGAGTTGTAAATAATGAAAAATTAATATAGCACTTGTTTGAGTTTGAGTTTGAGCCTCTCACCGTTGAAGACCCGGGTTCGAATCCCGCACTTTCCATTGGACTTTTTCATAGCTCGTCATCTCACAGAAGGCAATGGCCAACCACTTGTAGTATCTCTTCCTAGTAAACCCTCTCATATGTGCTTCGGAAGGCACGTTAGGCCTGTGGTCCCCGTATCTGTGTCTAGTTGGTACGCAACACAGATATGTGCGAGAGGGCGCCTACACTCTAAATAGAGTATGGCACAGTAAGAAGAAGATAGTCCTATCCCTACTGATTATATTTTCTCGAAATATTTGGGGGAGTCACCAGTCATATTTTTGAGGTATGGCTGCCTATAGGTACTCCCGTGAGAAATATAAAAAAACCCAATATGTTATTTTACTTTAGTTAAATTAAAAAAAAACCCAAAAGGTGGAAATATAAAATCAGGTTGATGACAAGATCTTGGACGTGAGAACAGATCAGTTGATTTCCCAATACTCATTTAATACTAATTTAATTTTGAGGTAAAAATTCCAGATCAAAGTGAGTGGCAACAATCTGATCTCTCCGCCAAGCTTGGAGACATCATCTGGTTCACAAATGGATTTAAAACCGAACAGGAAACTGATGCGGGCATGTACAGTGATATGAGGAACTAACAATTGTCCATTTCACCAGGAACACACAGTTGTGTATTTCAAACGGAAATATATGCTTTACTGCACACACTGCATCACTATAGCCACTAGCAAACCTTTCAATGCAAAGAGTTCGCATAACAGTAGGGCTGAAAATAGGGCACGATAACCTAAGAGGACACCTACACAAGATAGGCTGATACAATGGGAACCCAAGTTGCAGAATGTGCGATTAGGGAAAAGAAACAGCCTACCACATCCTGTGCCAATGTGAAGCGTTGAATCACAAAAAACAGACATTATTTAGGCAAACCGAAAATGACCCAACAGGAATATATCAACCAATCAGTCTTGGGGTTATACAGACTTGTAGAAGGAACAGGACTAGTGGGATGATCGGTATAAAAGAAAATGGGAGATTAGGCACAAAAAGCCTGCACTGGAGCCTGCGCTGCCCCCAGTAGTAAATCAAGACGGCTCCAAAGGAAAAAAAATTAAGACAAAAAAAAGGAAAATCATGAGTTTCTTGGGTTTAAGTTTTTGAGATAATCCTACTGTGTGTGGCTAGTTAAAATTAATTGTAAATATTATTTAATTACATTTTTGGCTTGGTACACCGTGTAGAATTGTCTCTAAAACTTAAACCCAAGACTCAGTATGGGGTCAAAAGTGCAATAAAATAATGTAACTTAAGGTATTTTAATATTACTTTTTTTATTTTAATTATCTTAAACATGCTTGTTTTTGTACACTTTTTCTAGTTTATGAATTGGACCGCCCTGTAGATACTTTACGGGTCCCCAAACTACAAAATATAATTCTATTTTCTAAAGATATGTATTTTTACCCAAATAAACCAAATTCTCACCTTTTATCCATATTTTTTCAAAACTTTTTTAAAGTAAAGTCATATACATATTGTGTTTTTTTTTATATTTTCCGGTGACATATCTTAAGGCAGCCTTAACTTAAAAGTATGACTGATAACCGCCCTAAATTCTCTTAAAAATAATATCAGTAGGAATAGGACTCTAACAATGCTACAATCTAAAAAAATTCACCGATGCCGGTTTTCAATGCAGTTAGTGCAAGGTTCTTTTTCATGCATTCAAAAAGCTAGCCGACGATTCCGACCATAAATATCAAAACCCATTGTCTTTACTAATGCCACTTTGAACTTACAATCGAATTTAGTGGTTAATCCAATAATAACTAATCGAAATTGGAATTAACCCAATAACCTTACATTTAGGCCTGTTTTGTCGACTATGGTTATTAAGTTATGAATCGTATGGTTTATGGTTGAAGTTATTGCAAAAATATTTTTTTCCGTCCACGGGAGCTGTTATCTAATTTAAAGTTGTTGGTTGACAGATATATACGTGTTTTTTAAAGTTGAAAAAAGTTGTTTTTATGAAAAAATGTTTGGGTTATTAAAACAAATCGGTGGAGGGCGGTAAATACTAATCTATTTATGCGGAAAGCAATAATTTTGGTGGACTGACCTCATTAACGGCTCTATCACTTAAAATCAATTTTAGCTGGGGATAATACCCTAACATTTTCGTTAGTTTACGTAAACTTGATTAAATCTACACCTGTTAGAGCTACATTACGCGGAAAATAAAAAAAAGCTTTAACATTTCTATATAAAACACTAAAGGTGTCAAGGCAAAGCAACTTATTTCGAATCAACATTTCAAATGCGCGCTACTTGAGTCTGCAAAAGTAAACAAAAAGTACTGACCATTATGTTTTCACAATCTTTTTAGGTTACTTTAAAAAATAATAATTGCGAACCAAAATAATATATATTCCTACTTTTTAGTAAGTTTTTATTTTTATTTACCTGGATATCCTTTTGGTCCTCTATCACCAGGGTCACCTCTGTCTCCCGGTGGCCCATCAAAGCCCGCAAGTCCGGGAATACCAGGGGAACCCTGGGGCCCAACTACTGTTTCTCCTTGAAGACCTTTTTCTCCCATTAATCCAGTTGGTCCTGGATTACCAGGTTGGCCCGATTTGCCTGGTAGACCGGGTAAGCCATCAGAACCCCTTTCTCCTTTAATACTTATTCCTGAAAAATATTAACAATTGTGCTACTTATTAAATAAATTAATGAAATGTTTCCTTGATTAATACTAAAATAGTTTTAAATGCTTCAAAATGTTGTATTTTTATAAAATATGTAAGAAAATAATCAGAACAACATGTTTTAATTTATTGCAATAGATAAATTCTTCGGTTAAATTAAGACACACTTAATACTTTTTTTATTTTACAAAAATACTATTTTTTACTTTTGTAAAACGTTCATGAGACTTATACATTTTTGTACACACTTTAGGATGTTGAAAAAGATGCTGTTTTATACCCTTAAAATAACATAATAACGGAATTTGCAATGAGTATTACTTTACCCATTTATTGTCTTGCTTAGTTGGGTAGTTGGTGTTATTTATTTTTATTTAAGGTTATTAAAAAATTTATAATAAAATCAATAGCCACATCTAGGCTAATGATTTCATTGTCCAACAATAAACCATGCACCGTTCTGAATCCTAATTTCTATGAAAAAATAGTGTGGTAGATTTGACTTAAATATTATAGATTATGAAATTTCTTTTGGTATAAATTAATTTGTCCAACCAACAACCCTGCTGATTTTAGGTTTTGATTTCGGGTAGTAATTTAAAATAAGTAGATATATTACTTACAACAAATGCTATTAAAGTCGTAGGTATTTTTGTAAAGTATTACGTATAGTATACAGGGTTTTCCCGTATAATTGCGCACCCCTTTAAAATCTTTATTTTTCTAGATAGAAAAAAATAGTTTATATGAAAGTTGCAGGATTTTTCATGAAGATTTTCATGGTGTAAGATAGAAAAACAAATGATGATCGGAAAATTAACAAATCACTATCAACTTCGTTATTTTAAATGGAACACCCTGTATATGATTGAAAATTCAAATTCTGCTAATCTTCCTCTTTTAAATATATATATATATATATATATATATATATATATATATATATATATATATATATATATATATATATATATATATATATATATATATATATATATATATATATATTTATCTTGGGACAGTTACGAAGGCTGATGCCTAAGTACTAACGTGGGTGTCTTAGTGTGGCGAGAGGGAGTTTGTTCACCGGGACTTAAATTTTAATTGGGAGGAAAAAAAACTTGGGCAGCAGGTTCATAGTCTTACCTCTAGGGATGAAGGAACGAAGAAAGCGGAAGTTCGGGGTCAATATAAAAATTGATAAAGGCAAATTTGAATTAAATCGTTCTATAACCTGTAGATGATACAAAAAGGGCAAAGTAGTCGGTAATTGTCTTGAACAAACAAAATTGACTTCTGTCAAATACTTTTATATTTTACTTAGCTGTAGGGTTGTATCCATGGCTAACTATGGCTTATAAGAACAGATTTTAAATTCAAATAACTTGCAACTCGTTTATCGAACATAGATAAGTTATATATATTTGAAAGAGGAAGATTAGCAGAATTTAAATTTAATCATATACAGGGTGTTCCATTTAAAATAACGAAGTTGATAGTGATTTGTTAATTTTCCGATCATCATTTGTTTTTCTATCTTACACCATGAAAATCTTCATGAAAAATCCTGCAACTTTCATATAAACTATTTTTTTCTATCTATAAAAATAAAGATTTTAAAGGGGTGCGCAATTATACGGGAAAACCCTGTACTTGTAAAGTGTTTTTTGTATATTGTTGTTTTTAATTTAATTATTTGTACAGAAATAAACATAAGTTATATTGAATAGTGTACGTATCATTTGTAATGTGTTTAATATATCTTCTACCGTTAAATAATTTGAACGGAAATAAGAAAAATGTAATACACAAATTTTTAATAAATTCTTGTTATAAAAAGATTAAATAAAAAAAAATAAATAAATACAGTTCAAATCCAATCTTACGTCAAGCGAAATTCAACAAAAAAACTGATAATTTCTACAAGAAATGATAAAAATGTGTAAAAAGTCGAGTAAAATGTCATGTAATTATGGTTGCCATAACCTGTCAAAATAAATAATATATATTTTAAGAGCCGGCACTACATGTCCAGTGGCGGAAATGGATTATTTGATGTTCGAACTTAACAATTTTAAGTCCAAATACCTTAGTATTAAAGAGTGGTGCCCCATTTGTACTGTTTTATTTAATATGATTTAAATAAGGATCTCTCTCAACATAATAAAATATTTCCAAATCACGAAAAATTATTTTTTTTCTATTTTTTTAAGTTATTATCAATTTTTAATGGAGAAAATCTATCTAATCCTAACTTTGGCTGGTCAATTTAATACTTTTAGTTCTAATTAAATAAATACAATTTTCAATAAATATACTCAATGATATACCGTTTGGCAAATTTGCTATAAATATTTTTTATATAAATACTTAGCAAGTCTTTTATAAACCTAATATACTATAAAACAAAAAATAACTAGTTTTGTTTGAAAAACTTAAATAATTGAAATACATTTCAAATATCAGGAGAAAAAATTATTGATGCCCACAATTTTTTTTCAAACAAATAATTCCATATAAAGGCGTTTTTCTAAGCAAAGCATTTTTAAGAACTTTAATATTTTACTATTTTAAATTCTAATATATGATGGCACAGCAAGTATAATACATATTACAAATTAAATGTTATAGAAAAACATTTAATAAGCTGCCACAATAATATTTTGAACCATTTTGTAAAGTTTGCTATTTGTTAGAAACATGTTTACTTGTATTTAATAATAATTTCATATTTTTGTACATTTATACACAACAAGCTTCAACTTACCTTTAATGCCAGGTAATCCCATTTGACCCGGTGGACCAGGAGGCCCTGGTGGTCCAATGGGTCCAGATTGTCCAGGTCTTCCGGGAACACCTGCTAATCCAGGAGCACCCAGGTAACCCGTTGGTCCTTGCCTGCCCATGTTTCCTTCTTTTCCCAACTCATCCAAAAAAGGATCGTAAACGCCTGGTGGACCTTCTACACCTTGTTCCCCAGGGGTACCTTGTCGTCCGTCTTCACCTCCTTCACCTTAATTGAAGGTAAAATAAACGTTTTTTTATTTTTTAGCAGTAAACATTATTACAACCTAAAGTTGTATAATATTATTCTTTTTAAGTATACTTTTTATAATTATATATATATATATATATATATATATATATATATATATATATATATATATATATATATATATATATATATATATATATATATATATATATATATATATATATATATATATATATATATATATATATATATATATATATATATATATATATATATATATATATATATATATATATATATATATATATATATATATATATATATATATATATATATATATATATATATATATATATATATATATATATATATATATATATAGTGACCGCCAGAAAGTATGCGACATATGGATTTTATATGTTTTAAATTATAGTAACCATTTACCTTGCGATATTGGTAGTAAATTTGGGAAATTTTTTTTGTTAGGTCGGTTGACCGAAAGTCCCCTTATTTGTCAAAATATCGAAAAATTTTATAGGAATAAGTTGTTCAGAATTTAGTTTTATGGCTATGTGCAAAATTTTGAGCCATTTGGATAAAAACAAAAATTTGGCCATTTTTTTTCATAAAAATATTTTTGTTTAAAAAATTTTTCTTACTTTATAAAGTTTTTTGATATTTTGACAAATAAGGGGACTTTCGGCCAACCGACCTAACAAAATTCAAATTTACTACCAAATAACAAATGACAATCGGGATCGTTCAATTGTTTCTGAGGTTTAAAGTGATGCAGAGTTGATCTGCAAAATCGATTTTTTTTAATCGTCATAATATTTTTTTTCCATATGTCTCATACTTTCTGGCGGTTAATTTTTTGATTCAATGTTACCTAGATCTGAGCCACAATAGACCGATCGGTCGCGGTGGAAGGGTGTTATACCCACTCACTTTAAACCTTAAACCTACCTACCTAGATCTGTATAGGTCTTTAAAAGTGTTATTCGATAAAGTTATAAGTATTATTGCTAATTGTACAAAAAAATGATGTTAATTTGTAACATATTTATGCGTTTAAATGCATTGTCAGAAATAAAATTCTGTGTTCGTAATTTTACAAATTTTATTGAATTACTGTTTGTGTGAAACAAATTTAATTTTAAAAAAAATTCTTTAATATATATTTTTAAGTTTTTATTTAAGTAGTTTTTAATTTCGCTTAGCAACAGCACAAAATTAGCCCTTACCTTTAAATCCATCAGCTCCTGGTGTTCCCGCGTAACCTGGAGCACCTTTGTAACCTTTTTCGCCTGATGGACCTGATGGTCCGGTTTTTCCTTGCTTTCCTGGAGGGCCATCCTCACCCATTTCACCCTTAAAACCTCTTGCACCTTTGGTTCCGGGAATACCCTAGTTTAAATATTTTGACCTTTATTTAACGCTTTATTTTTGATTTTATGGTAAAGGTTATTGTTATTGTTATTGCATTTTTTATTTCTTCAGTTAAATTAAATACATAAACTTTTTAGGATAATATTGTAATACCTATGTGTATTTTATAAGCTCTAAATTTAGAAAAATAGAATAAAAAGGTAAAAGGTTTTTAGGTGTAATTAAAAAAAAAAAGATAATTAGTTCTTACCGCTGGCCCTTTATCTCCCCTATATCCTTTCCAACCGATCTCTCCCCTTTCTCCCTTTTCACCCTTATCACCAGGCGAACCTTTAAGAAGATGAATATCCGGTATTTCTGGTTCCAGCCCCCAGGTGCACTTTGTCCCCTTTCTCCTTTGGGTCCCTGTTCTCCTTGCTCTCCTTTGGGTCCGGGAGGACCCGTTCGACTATCTCCAGTATCACCACGAATTCCTGTTGACCTTGTTCACCAACTAGACCCTACAATTATAGGATTGTTGTTTTGTTAGTTAAAAATAATGTACTTTGAGAAAATAAATTTTAAATTCTTACCATTATTCCGGGAGGTCCTCTATATCCAGGACGTCCTTGAGGACCCTGAGGTCCAGATATTCCAGGAAGTCCATCATATCCAGGCTCTCCCCAGTCCCCTTTTGTTCCAATAGAGTTGCCTCCACCTTCACCAGGTTCTCCTCGAGGACCCTGTGATCCTTCGGGACCAAGTAAGCCGCGAATTCCGGGATATCCTCTGGTACCTATAATTATAAATTCGTTTATATGTATATACATATATAAAGTAAGTTAAATTATTAAAACTATAAAAAATTATTATTTTGATTTATTTGGTAAAATATTCATATTCACGTACAAAATTTATTAAAATTGTGACGACAGTTTCGTAGTATTTTTTGAACTGAATCACTTTAAGAATGTTGTAATTCTGGGACACTGTAGTTTCACAATACCAATAATTAAGAAAAGGACATAAAACGAGTAAAGTTTTATACTTTTAGTATATATCTCGGTGTTTACTATAGAACATAAAACATAATATCTTACCGTCTGCACCAGGTCTACCGTCAGTTCCATTGCAGCCGTCCAAGCCAGATGCACCTTCTGGTCCTACATCACCGGGTTGACCCTAAAGATATTAAGGTAATGGCAGTAAGCTTAAACATAGAGTATAAAAAGGAACTAAATATTATTAAAGGTGACTTAAATTAAATCACCACATTTTTTTAAAATTTATAAATAATCTAAAATCGCTATAGTACAGTGAAACCTGGTTAATTGGGATTTTAAGGGACCAAGGATTTTGTACCACTTAAAGAGGTTTTCATTTATCCAGGTTTCCAATAAGACCGGTTTAAAATAGTTGTTGTCTCATTTACAGAGGCCGCCGCTTATAGAGGTCGAAATGTATCGTTATTCCATTAATAGAATATTGCATATTAAAAAGTGATAAAATGTTTCACTTATACAGGGGATTGAGCTACATAGTCCCATTTATAGAGAATAACATTGAAAAATCCTAGAAATTAAATTTCATTTAACCAGGTTTAAAAAGTCCCATTAACCGAGGTAATTAGATAAAGAAGTGCCGGGTCCTCATTGTAATTTTCAATAATACAGGTTTCTCACTTATCCAGGTCCCACTTAACCAGGTTTCACTGTATATAAGTAAGAAATACTATATTTTTTTAAAGAAAACTTAATTACAATATATTGACAGCTATTTTACTATAGGGTATTTAATAGCTCGCTAATATCTTATAGTTGGGCATATTTTGGTATTTTTAACTATTTTGGTACATCGGACTTTGAAGAAAACACTGTTTGTGTCATTTTAATCAATCAAATTTAAAACAATTTTTTAACTTAAAAAGTTCGTGAATTCGGTAAATTATGTGGGACTTCTAATTTAATATTGTTTTTTCTTGCTTTATATTTTCTAGTATATACCTTAAATATTTAACAAAATCCCAAAAAATTTTAATAAAAAAAATATAAATTGGGCAGTGCATAAAAATGTATAAAAAATCGCCAACTTTGTCACTGTGGCATATGTTGAGCCAGTTATAAGAGAACATATGATTATGTCATTGATGGCCATGAGTATAGACAGACATCCTATAATTTAGTGGTCCATACTTTTACTACCTTAATTTGCGAAAAAAAATGGTAAAGTAAATTAAAATTTTTAAAAGATACTTTTAAACATTTAGGAAATAATGCAATGAAATTTAAAAAATGAACAACATTTAGATTTATTTAAAGAAAGGCAAATTTTGATTTTTTACCTAACATTAGGTTTCTAAAGTTACGGTTATAATATTTTATAAATTATTTCGAGAGGTATTCAAATTTTCTGGACATCAAAATTCTTTTGTGTTTAAATATTAAAATTTTACCCAGGTATTAACTTATAAAATATACGACTTTTGCCACTTTATTTATTCTTAAATTTAAAAAAAAAATAATGGTTTTTGCATAGCTTTTTTGTTCACATTGGTTTTAACTTTTCAGTTAAAAACGAAAATAATATTGGGAACAAAATTAGGGGTGTGCGAATATTCGAATTTTTGTATTTTTCGAGGCGAACCGAATACGAATTATTTGATTCGAATTTCAAATCGGATATTCGAATAGTTTAAAATATTCGAATAACTCGAACTATTCGAATAGTTCGAGCTATTCAAATAATTCGAATACATTCGAATCATTTGAATGTTTCGAATATTTTAAATAATTATAATACCCAAATTTTTTGAATATCTAAATACATGAAATAACTTGAATAAATATAACTGTCAGGTTTGATGGAACAAAAAATAAAAAAATCTTTTTCATATTTTTAGTGTCAATTTTATTATGTTATTGGAATCAACAATTATCAATTACAGAAAAAAATGTTAACGTATTTTGGCGCGATTGATTATTCAAAGTTCGGACATCTACTGTAGAAAAGGATGTAGGACTGGACATTCATGTTTTGTTATCTAAAAGTATTAAAGTTAAAGAATATAAGCTCTTAAATTTTTCATATTTTTTTTTAAATTTTATCCAAATTTTTTAAATTAAACTTAAAAAACTTCTAATTATTTATAAATAGAAATTGATTTTGGTGGCAATTTTGAAAGATTTGTGATAATTTGAAATTCTCAGTGTATTTGAATGCATTCATTAATATTAAATCCGCACTACTGGAAAGTTGTTGTTGTGGTTCCTTATAACATACTGAAGTATATTAGATTAGTTGTGCCAAAATTTTTTTCTTTGATTATTAATCTTTTAGATAATTCTTATAAAAAAAGTTTTATGAAAAAGACTTTATTTTATAAATTAAAGACGTTAAATTTATAGTTTAAGCGTTTCCTTCGCAGCTTCTACAATTAATTATTTAAAAAAATACTTTATTTGAATTGCAAAAACTATTCGAATAGTTCGAATTATTTAAATTATTCGATTCATTCGAATACTTCGAACTATTCGAATAGTTGGAATATTCGATTCGAAATTCGAACCAAATTTAACTATTCAATTTGACAAGGATTTGCACACCCCTTTAACAAAATATAACATTTATTTTGTTTATCAAATAATTTAAGATTTGGCCAATTAAAATAATTTTTTCTAATACAAAACTTACTGGTCTTCCCGGCATTCCCTGTGGTCCCCGTTCACCTGCATCCCCCTGAAAATAAATGTATTCAATTTAATTTATAAAGCAGTTATAATTAATCTTTAAAAGTACTTTTTATTAAACTTTTTCTATTTTAAATTAAAGTGGTATTGTATTTTTTTATAAACTTACCCTAGGTCCTTTATCACCTAATGCTCCATAGTTTCCATCTGATCCTTTTTCTCCTTTAGATCCAGGCGTGCCAGGAAATCCTGTATCACCAGGTGGCCCTCGTAACCCATGTAATCCAGGAATGCCCTCTGCACCTGGCCGTCCCTTTATGCCAGTACAGTTACACTTTACTGGATTTGTACACCCCGAACATCTTCCCTGTAATAAAGAATAATTTAATTAATAATATAAAACCGGCTGGTTTTCCAAAATATAAAAAATAAAACTTGTCAATAAATTCATTTTAGTCGAAAAATTTTAACTCTATTTTGAAACTGTTAATAATTTCTATTATGTGAGTACCAATTACAAAGGTCCTCTCCCGGAGTAATTTTTTGCTATCCTATACAGCGATTGCCTTTAAAAGCAATAACTCAAGAAATATTTAGGCCAAGTAGCAAAAAAGAGTTTTCATGATTATATTTTTAAAAAATAATCGAAGAATACTCAGAGAAAACCATCAAATAAGGCACCCAAGAAAATCTTATTTAAAGATCAAAAAATAATAATAATAATAATTAATCATTATATTATCAACGTGTGAAGTTTGTTGCGCTTTTTTATTCTTGAGAAAGCAAAACTAAAAAAGTGCCTTACTAGAAAATACGTAAAATCTACTTATAACTTAAGTAGTCGTTATACACGGGGGTCATTTATTATAATGGGGAAGACGTGGAAGGACGGATATTAGAGTAGTCGTCCACTGGATCCGAAAAGCTGCGAACTGTGAAAAAGGCGAATTTAGGCGAATGCTATTTGCACGAAAACAACTATTGTCTATTGCCACTCGCGTCTAGCGACACCCCGCTGGCGAGCTTCTTGACAGTGTTAGCACATGAAACATGCTTTATTATTCAGGGACTTGGCGCGTAATTTAAAAGTAGGCTTTTTCTAAATAATGCATTTAATGTAAAAAAAGCAAATCATGGGTCTTTTCATTTTTACGTCTGATATATGACTAGAACTTAGGGCTTTTGAATTTGTCTAAATTATCCCTACATAGAAGTTATTAACAAAATTTTTATAATTATTGATATGGTAGAATTTTTAAATGTTTTAAAAAGTGTAATTATACAGGGTGTCCCAGAATATGTGGGCAATCTCTAGGAGAAAACTTAAAAATAATATGACAAGTTCCTATAAATTTTTTTCCTATGACCCTCCCCTACGGAGATATAGGTACATAACGGACGCGCCTGAAAATCGTTTTTGTTTGAATAACGTTTTTCTTTAAATACTAGCCAAAATCAAATATTTTTTTAATATGATGGTTACTAGATAAGTTTTCTTAAAATAAATCCATTAAATTATATTTGGCTTTTTTAATTTGTCGGACTAGCTGTGACACAATAATAGCAATTTTTTAACACCCTTTTTGATAAAGGCTCAACAATATTATTTTTAAATAGCTTCGACCTTAAACTAAAAAAAGGTATACTTGATTGACATCGATAAAATCAACTGTTTACGAGAAATAAAATATCATGGTTGGTATTTTTTTTTCATTTTACAGGGTGTTTTCTAATTGTACATCAATATTTAGGAAAGCAATTTTTGGGTCCATTTTAAAAAGAAAACTTTATATGAACGTATGTCCTAAACGTCTCAACTTTTGAGATACAGGGTGGTAAAATTTTCAAAAATAAATAATTTATTATTATTATCTATAATACCACTTTAAATATTTTTATGTAATTTGGCATAAATGTACTATGTATTAAGAAGCATTTTTTAATGTACCACATTTTTTTTATTTCCACCAGTGGCGTTCGTACAGAATTTGATCTGCCAATTTTGGCAAATAAAAAAAATTGCAGTACACTAAAAAATGCTTCTTGATACATAGTACATGTATGCCAAGTTTCATTAAAATATCTAAAGTGGTATTACGGATATTAATAATAAATTATTTATTTTTAAAAATTTTACCACCCTATATCTCAGAAGTTAAGACGTTTAAGACATACGTTCATATAAAGTTTTCTTTTTAAAATTTACCTAAAGATTGCCTCCTTAATATTGACGTACAATTAGAAAACACCCTGTATAATGTAAAAAAATACCAGATACTTTATTTCTCGTAAACATCGTATGTCAATCAAGAATATTTTTTTAGTTTAAGCTATCGAAAAATAATATTGTTGGGCCTTTATCATACAGAGAGTTAAAAAATGCTATTATTGTGTCAGAGCTAGACCGTCCTTGGCAAACTAAATAAGCCAAATATGATTTAATGGGTTCATTTTAAGAAGACTTATCTAGTAACCATCATATTAAAGAAATATTAAATTACGCCTAGCATTTTTAAAGTTATTTAAAAAAAAAAGATTTTTAGGAACGTCTGTTATGTATCTGTATCTTCGTAGGGAAGTCTCGTAGGAAAAAAGTTTATGTGAACTTGTCACAATATTTTTGGGTTTTCTATTAGATTCCGAGAGATTGCCCACATATTCTGGGACACCCTGTATATTCCCCGGGTTTTTTCTAACACGTTGTTTAAATTTTGTTTATAACTTCCACAAATAATTTAGACAAATTCAAAAGCCCCACGTTCTAGTCGGTCATGGTTAGTTCTGGTTAGCAAAGCGGCTTTTTATTTTCCCCAATAATATTTTAGACGTAAAAATGCGGGGACGTATTAAAAAGACCCCAAACTATTAGATACATTAAAATGAATTTTTTTAGCCGAGTCCCTGCATAATAAAGCATGTTTCATGTGTGAACACTGTCAAGAAGCTCGCCAGCGGGGGTGTCGCTAGACGCGAGTTCTATTGCCACGAAACTTTTGCGAAATTCAAATTACGAGCGTGTGTTGAGATCGTTAGTGGACGACTAGCCTTAGGTAAAAGATATAACTTAATTCAATACCGATTACTGCTCTATAAGCTTACAAAGGTATGGAAAATTACAAATAATATAAAATTTTCTTATCATAAACTCGTAATAACCGTCTTGAGAAATTTTAAATAATGTATCACATTTCACTCTACAAAAATTAAAATTTAAGACCCACTCCCAGTTACCATTTGGTCCAATACCCTGATTTATCCTGACCAATTAATTTTATATTTATGTCATTACAGCAGCTTTATATCCAATCTGCATTGCATTTTTTAATTTAGGCAATAAACAAGAGCATGAAGTGTCTGACCCCGTTACCAAATATGGTAAAACAACTGCAATGTGCGATTTTAGTCTGGTCACTCTTACTTATTTAGTCCTGACCTTTAGAAGAATTTTAATGTAATTTACAGCCACTTTTTGATGATTCTATATACCTATCATAGACAGACTATTAAAAATATGCATTATGGAAGGATATGGACAGGCAATATAATTCTGGTTTTTACGCGTTGAAAAAATATAAAAATTGTCTGTCATGCTCAAATTTTCAATATTACATCAACTTGATATGCAATTTTTGCAACCTTTAATTTAATTTATTTGGAGGGGGAAGGCGGCCCGGGAAGTGTTTTACATGCCTCTCTCGCATGGCATTTTTCCTTCTCTGCCATCTCAACTTAAGCCTTTGGTCAATTGGGTAAAACGTGGTTTTGGGTGTCTTAGGTATGGTAAGACGTATTTCATTGACAGGGGACTGTTGAGTGCTGCTAGAGTAGAAATTATATTGGCCAACTCCTTGGCACAAAGTCCGTAAAAATACTTGTAAAAGACCGACAGATTTCCTACAGCCGGTCATTGGGCAGGAGAAGGAAGCTTTTCTGTAAGCTTAGAACTATTAATAAGACGAACAACTCTTTTTTAATGAAATTAAAAATGCTAGAAGGTTTGAGAGACGCCATTTCCCAGACATGAGAAAAATATTCTAAAGTGGGTCTGTTTTGGACAAGGTCAATCGGTTCTTTGATCTGCAGAATTTGGACGCCTATAAGTAACTGATGGCTTTAGATGTGTTTTAGAGGTTTTTAACTGACCAAGTGTTTTGGTATCCCAATCCATAATAATTTAAGGGTCCAGTAAAAGAGAGAAGACCGTAAAAAGAAATTTTGTTAAGAAGCGCATCATGATAGATCCGTTATTTTTTAAGATAAATTATATATTTAATATAATTTATGTTTTAGTAAGTGAAATGACAAGTTGGTAAGAGCTGAGAAACATACATTTAAATCATTCTACTTACAGATACAAGAGGTATATATATATATATATATATATATATATATATATATATATATATATAATATATATATAGTTAATATATATATTATAATTAAATTTTTTTTAAAGCAAGGATTATCTAAAGTAAAAACTGTTTGGTATTATGGACCCTTAAGATTTCGTGTAGGGAAGGCTTTAGCCATGTTATAAAATTACATTCTAAATTTAATAAAAAATGGAACAGTACTGGCTTATTTTACTATCGAAAATAAAAGTGTTTGTGTTATAGTTTAATGTCTCGTAATCGAGGTTAATTCCAGGAAATCAGGTTCGCAAAATAAAGCAAATTTTAGCAGAGTAAACAAAAGAACTCGTAAGTTTTAAGTTAGATATATCCGGAGCAGTAAAAATTCTGTTCTCGTAAAATATGAGCAATCGATATTTTTGGAAAAGCCATAAAATTTACAAGTAAAAATAAACCAAGACAGTGGCAGCTTCAGCATATGTAACACATTATGTATCAAAAGTTCAGTAATTTTATTATATGATAAAATTAAATTTAAATTTTGAATATGAAACTCATAAGATCGATCTTTTTACAATCTAATAAATATATTGCAGATTAAATAACAATATATAGTATAGTAAGCAAATTATTTTTCTTTGATAATATTCAGGTGTTTTCCTCAGTCACTATAAAATCTGAAATAACATACAGTATGCCGCCGGAAAGGAGTTACAACAGGACAAATTGCCACCCTAGAAGGGAAGTGACAACACAGAAAACTAGTTTTATCAAGCTAGCAGGGGTAAATTAGCAAAACTCGATAAAAACCACTGGAATTTGTAGCTAATTTGTTGCTAATTAGTTGACAAAATGAGACTTTTGTTGCTCAAGCCGATTTCAAAAAATCAAAATTAATGCTATATTGATATCAAGATAGCAGGAATTTTTGATAAATTGCTAATTACCTGTCGACTTTATCACACGATTTTGTCGCTAATTTGTTGCTATAAATTAGCAATATCAAAATATGAAAAAGGTTTATTTATTTTTTTTTAAACGTGCTACCTTAAATTTCATGTTTCACCACGTTATCGACGGAGTGATTGTGTTGCTGTCCGTGGGAGCACGCAATTGCTTCTATATTACCAGCAACAAAATAGTTTGTAATGATCCACCAATGTGTTTTTTTTTAATTTTTTTGTTACATGCTACCTTAAATTTAATTTTTTACCACGTTATCGATGCCAGTGATTTTGTTGCAGTGCAGGCAAGTTCTTAATTGCTCCTATAGAACCAGCAACAAAATAGTTTCTGATGATCCACCGATTTGTTTTAATATTTTTTTATAATTTTTCCGTTACATACTACCTTAAACTTAATTTTTCACTACGTTATCAACGGCTGTAATTTGGTTGCTGTTCGCGGAAGCACTCAATTGCTCCTATAGTACCAGCAACAAAATAGTTTCTGATGATCCACCGATTTGTTTTATTATTTTTGTTATTTTTCCGTTACATGTTACCTTGAATTTCATTTTTACCACGTTATCGATGAAAGTGATTTTGTTGCTGTGCAGGCAAGCACTCAATTGCTCCTATAGTACCAGCAAGAATATAGTTTTTAATGATCCACCGATTTGTTTTACTTTTTTTATTTTTCCGTTACATGCTACCTTGAATTCCATTTTTTACCACTTTATCAACGGCAGTGATTTTGTTTCTGATACTTTAGAAGCAATTGAGTGCTTGCCTGCACAGCAACAAAATCACTGCCGTCAATAGCATGGTGAAAAAAGAAATTCAAGGTAGTATGTTTTCAAAAAAAAATTAAAAAACTTTTTTTAATATTTTGATATTACTAATTTATAGCAACAAATTAGCAACAAAATCGTGTGATAAAGTTGACAGGTAATTAACGATTTATTAAAAATTTTTGCTATCTTAATATCAATAAAGCAGTAATTTTGATTTGTCGAAATCGGCTTGAGCAACAAAACCATCAGTTTAGCAATAAATTAGCTGCAAATTCCAGTGATTTTTTTTATCGAGTTTTGCTAATTTACCCCTGCTAGCTTGATGGAAGTCAAAAAACTTTGTTTTAAAACAAAAAAAACAAGACTTTCAGATGTTATTACGTAAGCAGAAATTTGTCTTCAAATATTTTTTTACATAGTTAACCCTAAGTTAAAAATAAATATTTATTTTTATGTATTTTTTTGGCTTACGTTATTTCTCTAGAAAATAAATTAACGAATATAGAAAGTTAATTAAAACTTACAAAAAAAAAGTCACAACAACAAAGAAGTCACTCTTCTTAGAGAAATCCTTATATAATATGAATACGGTAAAGTTTTGTCTTAAGTGGTAAAATTATATCATAAGTAAAAATGCCGCAATAGAATCGCAGTAGAAATAAAAGTTTGGTAAAAGGTACGAAGTCACCCTTAGTAAAAGCTTTTGCTTGTTAAAAAGGATTTTCAAAGATTAAATTTAATTTGGTCTTACAGAATGAGCATAAAATACGAAAGCAAGTTCTGCTGAAAAAGGCGCGTTTTATAAAAATTGTTGCTTTAAACGTAAATAAGATTCGCCATATCAAAATTTTATTTTTTATACAGGGAGTATAAAAATACAAAAAGCGTCTGGTTTTTTGTCTGCATGTGGTAAACGAAATTTTAAGGCTTATAAGTTTACTATGAAACTGTAGCATTTAGGACTTCAATACTGGTCTCGAGAAAACCCTGGTTTTTAAATAACGACGCGAAATAATACTTTACCAAAGTGAACGTGTGATCACGATATCTTATAGAATTATATTTTTACAATAAAATCTGCAAAAAATATCGTACTTAAAACTGCTGAAAACATATTTTAGCAAAGATATTTAATTTGCAAATATATTTATAGCAACAAATGTATTTCTAAAAGGATAGTTATCCAGCACATTGCGCCTATAAGGTAACAGAATGACTTACTGATCTGGTTCGAGATAAATTAAGAAAAGTGGCCCAATTTCGTGGCCCCTAAGATCTTATTTATTATCACCTTATTTTTAGCCAAGAAATTTTCCAAAAAGCGCCATGACATGTTTGTTTTAAACATCCAGCATATCCAAAAAAGCAATAAATTTCTTTTTATATATTGGGGTAAGGTTTTTGAAATTTTAGTTGTTTTACCTTTTTATGATTTGTGTATATTTTCGTATTTTTTGGTCATCCTATACAATAGGGTTGAATTTTATCATTGTAAATCAAATTTACTAGAAAAGCAAACACTTTTATTAAGAGTATAATTTTTTCGTTTCATTTATTTGTCCTCTTGAAAACTGTATCACTTTCTTCTATTGATATGGGTTTTTAAAATATTGGAAATCTAAATAATTATCCGTTTTAAATATAATTAACTTTTTAATAAAGTAACCTAGAGAAGAAGGACTATATTTTTTTATTTTAGTATTTTTTATTTTATTTGTTACTTTTAAGTAACGAAATTCTAAACAGAGAGTGGATTAATTTTTAAAAGTGATTTTCTTTAAATGCATTTTTAACCTTTACACTACACTGTTAGAGTATTTGGAGTAAAAAGAAATACTTTTTCAGATTTGACCCAATAACTGGTAGTAAATCCACAAACTATAAATAAACTTATAATCTAAAATAGTAAAAGTGGTCCAGGCAAATTTCATTTTAAACAGTAGGATCGTAAGCTTGAAAATTTCAGTCATCAATAAAGCTTGCAAAAAGATAAATATTTAGAATAATTTGAACTTTTTGTCAGGTATGTTAGTCTTTGAAGTGACAATAGATATTTATTAAGACTATTAACAAATAATTATAAAGCATTTTAAAGTTATTTATTAAAATTTTAATTATTATTCAACATTATCATTATATTTTAAAGGATAGCGATATTTGATTAAATTTACTTTATCAACTTTTAACAAAAGGGTTGGCGACCATGGTATTTATTAGCTAAACGATTTTTAATATGTAATTTATGACATTACATTATACATTCTGCCTTAAAGTTCTTAAAATTTTATATCAAAACTAAACCAATTTTCATTTTGGATATTATTATATTATAGTTAATTTTAAAGAAATAATTTTATCCTGAAAATGGCGGTAGGCTTTTTACCGAAACGTAGATAAATAGGAATTTTGATTTTGGGCATTTTTCTTTATTTTGTCTCAGGCGATTTACCAGTTAGTAGGGGTCAATAGTTTCATCGATGATAATTTCTAAGAACTCTCAGTTTTAGACCCCGGGACCAGGACCCAAGCGGTCCCATCTTTGAGACTACAGAGATAGGAAGTTTTGGCGAGTGCTCAACCGACTGTTTAATATTACATAAGCTTAATGACTAGCTTCGTATCGCACTTTTAACCGGGGTAAAAATTATTTGCAAACTTTATCTCATTTTTATTTACTTCTGATTATAAAAAGCATATTGACAGGTATTTTAATTCTCATATCTCTAAATACCGATATTCATGTTAAGAAGGCTGGTGAACTACCAGTTTAAAGGATGTAGGTTTAAATTAAATAAAGATAATGCAAACAAAGTCATTCTGCTAAATAAATATATAATATAATATATATATATATTATATATATATATATATATATATATATATATATATATATATATATATATATATAATATAAAAAAAGATTATTGAGCAAACCGCAACCAGCTATCTCTACTAATAAGAAAAATACCTAGCTAAAAATACGAAATTGGAGTACCCTGTACATATGATTTTATTTCGGGAAAATATTTGTGCATATACGGGGTGATCTGAAAAATTATGACAACCTTTTTTTAACAATACACCTTAAAATTGTTTGTGTATTATAGTTCTTTTTTAATTTCCAAAATGTTATTTCATTTGCCTTAGTTGTTTTAGCAGCAATACAAAAATTGTTTTGCACGCCTAAAAAAGTTATTAGAAAAACGGTCTTAGATCCGTTTTCTTTGAGCTTTTTTAGTCTGAAATTTAGTACAAAAAGTCGAACAATACTTTGACGCTAAATATTTTTTCTTATTTTATACAGGGTGTCCAAAATTAGCTCTCAAAAATGAAAACTTTCAAACCATTTTTCTTCCGATTTTTCAATGAATCACCTTGTATATTATTTGTGTTTGTTTTTTTCTGACGAACTTAATTGACAAAAACGTGGTTTGTAACGTTTGTTACCACGAAAAAAAAGTACTAAAACACAATTACACCAAAGTATCGGAAGCACGCTGTTTTATACAGGATTTCTAAAAAATGTTTAGCTAATTTAGCTATGCCTGAAATTGCATTGATTATACTTTAAAAAGTGCCAAACATTTCAGGAAATATTGTTTTTTTTTTCTATGTTTGTATCAGTTGACATTCTAATTTTTGTATTATAAACGTTATGACAACCCAGATATTTATTACATTTATTTTGGAAGATCTATCCAGATAGAATGTCAAACACCTTGGTAAATTCTCGTTAATCCTCCAAATAAACAGTCGGTGTTAAGCATTTAAACAGGATAGAAAAATAAATCCAATTCCAACATTTAGGAAAATTGGATTAAGGTCGCTTAAGTGAGGGCAATCGCACTTTACGAAATAAACAGGTTAATCCCATTTTTAATTCGGAACTCGTTATTACGTCTAACCTCACTATGGTTTTTAACCGTCCGTCAGTTGTCAAAGATCAGCCTGTAAACGGTTTCCATTTAAAATTTTTAGATTTTTTCTTTCAATGATGCCAAAAAGAATTCTGTTTCCTATTCAGTTCAGTAATTTTGCTTATTGTTCTTTGTTTGTTTTTAACATGAAACCATAACCAATCATTTAAGGCCGTGAAAATTTTCATGTCAATTCTAAAAAGTCATGTGCCTGCGCTGAATAATGATTCTTCGAAATAAACAGGTGAGATTAACAAAATTAAGCTGCTGGATTTCTATCCGGATAGAGCCCACGAAATAAACGAAGTAATTTAATCCAGTAACTAGATTGTAAGTCTAGAACATTTTTTGGTGGATAAGTCGTATTTTCTGAAAAAAATGTCAATTCCTTGCAAACAAGAATTGACTCTCATAATAAAACAACAGATACTTATATGTTAAAACTAAATTTAATTAAAAAAAATTAAAACTGTTTAATCAAATGCGCAAAATAACCGACAAGATTTATTAACGCAAATTTTGAATGTAAGCTATCTATTTAATTACCTGGGACATTCCAGTTTAAGAGTGGTAATAGATGTATTCCTCAATATGTTTGTCATTTTACACAATTGCGAACACATCGAAAACGTAATTTTTAGTGTCTTTCTCTATAGTCTTTCTCTAGGCACATACAGCTGTTAATTTAGCTAGGTGCCATAGAAAAAAATCATTGTTTTCACCATAGGTATCAAAACTGTAAAATATAAAATGTGGAAAATTATGAAATAAATATGAATTTGAATATCAAAATTTATTAAAATCACTTTTCCAAGAAATTTAGAAAAAAAGCAATATTCTTATTTAATCAAGTCGTTTTAAATATCCCTGTGTGTTAACAAATGTAATATTCTAAACTTTTAAAAATACACCTATCAGGTTAATTAATTAATTATTATTCGGAATCTATATTTCAGAAATTAAAATACATCTTGTTATTTCCAAACAAACAATTACACAAACTAAATTATAATTTAAGTTAATGTTATAAGGCCATTGCATCCAATAATTATAATTTATCGTTTCGGGGTGTTCAAAACAACACCATTGATCTATTAAAGTCGCTTTTCTTTGTTTATATTTGACCTCTTAAAAAACAAACAAAACAGTTTTAATTATTATGGCCCATGCGGCACTAATTCAATTTTACGATATTCTTTTCTTTTAAATAAACTCTATGTAAACTAAGAACCTTTGGTACAGAAAAAATATTTTAATGCTAATGCACTCTGACACTATTTTATTTATATTCAGTTTAATTTTTTTGTTTTGTTGACATTTTTGGGTTCTTGGATAGTTAGTCAACTATTAAAAAGGAACAATTTAAACATATAAATATATACTTTAAAGTATCTATAGTACCTAAAAGGTCCACTATTACAGCCATATTTCAATTGTTTACACTATATTCTTGAACAAGTGGACCAGAAGAGATCAGTTGCTGGTATTTATTTCGATCTCAGTACGGCGTTTGACTTAATTGATCATGAGATTTTGTTACTTTAGCCGGAAAAGCTTGGCATCCAAGGTACTGCTAATAACCTCTTTAGATCTTATCTAACCAACAAAAGATTTGCTGTGACAATGGGTTCCAGTTCTAGAGGCTGGACCACCTCACAAATAAAGAATATTTCTCTGGGAGTTCCTCAGGCTTCTATACTAAGACCAGTTTTCTTTTTTGTTATATTTTCTAATGATATGAATCAATTTATACACTTACAATCTTTATGTTAGTTTGCCGATAATACTTTTTGTATTATAGCGGGTTCAAGTACCGTTTGCTTTTCTCGCAGATCAATGGAAATTGCTCAGAAGATGGCGGACTGGTGTTCTGTTAAAAATGTATTACTGAATAGTGACAAAACTATTTTAGTTAAATTTAGGTGTAATGCGTTTGGGTCACTGAACACTACTCTGAATGGATCAAGTATTAAACAGGTAGGTTGTGTAAAGATCTTGGGGGTATTCCTGGATGCGAATTTCCAGTGAAATAAGTAGTTTAACTATATAGTTTTAAAGATATGTTCAGCAATTTATGTAATTAGATATCCCCAAGATCAGGTAAATATTAATACTCTGTGAGTCTTTAACTTTGCTTGTATTCAGTCCATTATTTCATACAGCATTATTTTTTGGTATAGGTCGTCTGTCCTAAATTCTTCTTGAGTATTTGTAACTTAAAAAAGAGCAGTCCGAGTCATGGTAAGAATGACGAACATACTTACGGTGCCATCCCTGTTTATTTTTATTTGTGCCCTGGGCGCCTAAAATAATTCTCGTATTTTAAAACAAATTATGATTTAAGTAATCACATGCGAACGAGAGGTTGGCATGACCTTGTCATTCCGTCTCATAGTACGGTTTTGTTCGATAAGGGTGCGATGATGGGCTGCATTAAGATCTTTAATGCCCTTCCAGCGAATATCAAAGGGATCAGAAGCATTACCACTTTTAAAATGCGTCTTAACAATTATTTAATTAAAAAAAAATATTACTTGGTAGACGAATACTTATGATATTCTTTCCTGCCTGTTGGTTCTAATCCTTTTGGTATGGCTTAGTATATTCATAATTGCTGTACTATTATTGATTATTTTGTTTTTTCCTATATGAACTAGTTTGTCGTCCGGTTTTGTTTGCTGATTAAAGATTAGTATTTCTGTGATCACTTTTATATATTTTTGTTTATTAACAAAACAATATTTTATTTCTTCTTCACATTATAAAATATCGCCAATATAGGGTAATAGTAGAATTCAAGAAATTAGTATTCTCGTCATAAAGGGCGCAGCTGAAACGCGACTTTTCCATTCTTGCTTGTATTTGATTAGCAATCGGGTATTTATGAATAGACTCCTTGCATAAAATTTATACTGATCTAAAAATACGTCAAATCTCTTTTTTTGACTATTAAAGAACCATGTTTAAAATATCTTTTTTTAGAGAAAAAAATCGGCGTAATTACGATTTAAAGTTCACAACTGGCCCTTTAAATTTGTTGTCAGACCAAAAAGCCGAGTTTCAATACTTTTTTTGCTTTGTTAATTTATTTGATTTGAAGCAAAAAAAAATTCATCGCGTTCCTTTATTCCGTTTTAAGATAAATCGGTTTAGTATCAATTTAATATGCAACTAATAAATAGAAAGGTTAATTACATCGTCAAAATCTATCGCATTACCACAAAAAAATATATTTCACAAAACGGGTTTAAGCTCTTGAAACTGTTCCTAATCGTTTGAGAAAAACATTTCGTAAATAATCATGATTACCGACAATATTTTTTTAATTGTTGTAACTATAGTTACTAACTTTTGTATGCAATGAAATATGTTTTGGTCAAACGAAAATAAATAGATTATAGTACGTTTTTTATTAAAAAATGAAAATGACACTTATCTACTCATTTAATATCAAAAGTGTTTAAATATCCGGGTTAGTTCCGCTTGGTATTTTATTTACTCCGCTTATTGAAACTAAGCCCCGGTTGCCTCTGTCAATCGGGCGTGGTGAATAATATGTGTGGTTAGCCACTTGTGACGTAGATACACTTTTCGCGGGAAAGTTTTGGTAATTTTCTTCGAAAGTTACCTCCTCTCCGATTTTGACCAAATTTGGTATACGGTGGTTTTTTGGGGCGCTGAGTAAAATCCGAAAAAATATTTTTTTGGCAACGTTTCGTTTTCGAGATATTCATCATCAAAGTTATAAATCAAACTAACCTCATTTTTACTATATTTTCCCTTCTTTTTGTACACAATTCTTGATTTTTACACTAAAGTGGCACACAATATTTTATAAACACCTATCAAATTTTGTATTTTTATTTATTTAACACTTTTTCCCATTAAATAGCGAAAGTTTAAGTTCAAAGGCAGCGGCCATATTTGCTTATTAAATCCCTATGTAAACATAATTGCGGCCACGTTGCGGCGTGTGAAAGTGGAGATTTGTAATTAAATGGAAAAAAGGTGTAAAATAAATATAAAAACAAGTTTTTAAAAGGTGTTTGTGAAATATTGTGTGCCAATTTGGTGTAAAAATCAAGAATTCTGTGCAAAAGGAGGAATAATGTAAATATAGTTAATTTGTTTTTCAACATTAATAATGAATATCTCGAAAACAAAACGTTGCCGAAAAATATTCGGAGATTCGTAATAAGCGCTTTAAAAACCCCCGTATACCAAATTTTGTCAAAAATCGGAGAGGAGGCAACTTTCGATACAATTACCAAAGTTTTATGTTTATTAAAAATTCAAATATAATTTTAATTCTGTTATAGAATTTCGTTTTCGGGGAAAAATTAAATAATCAGTACAATTATACTTGGCTTATCACAAAAATTAAAAAAATGACAGTGTGTATTTTATTAATCACTCATAATAAAAAGGTTATTAGTTTTGTTGTCTTGTTAATCTTTTAAAGAATTATTTACTACCTAATAATTCTTTATTTTCGTTTATTAAATTTATTTAAATCATGAACAGTTACGAACACCACCATAGTTATTAAATTAAAATATCGCATAGGAAAGATACTTAAACCTCATTTATAAAACTCAAGATTGAGTGACTACCAAATGGTGTATACTTGACGTATCCTTCTTTTAATAAATAACGCTTTTATTTTCAAATACCTTACTATAAATCTCAAGTTGAATGTATAAAATATGCAAGTTTAGGCATCAAAATATTTATGTTTCTACAATTTATATAATAAATATATTTCTTGCAAAATAATAATTTTTTTTTCAAGAATAACAACTTCACTTTTCGTTTCCCTAAAACAAAAGTGTTTATTTTTAGCGTTAAGAATGTTGTACTCTATAAAATATAATCTTATTTTATGTAGAGAAAATCATAAAATGATTTTTTTTTAATATATAAGCATTTTAGACATTTTATTTATTTCATACGGTCTGGTAGACCGTAGAAATAACACATATAGCTGGCAGTGTGTAATTCATATTTCTCGCTTAAATGTTATAAAAAAAATTACAGTGATCATTTTTTCTAAGCCAACTTACATCCTATTAATCAAAATGCGTAAATAGTTAATTAAAATTAAGAGTGAATAATGGACAATTAGTTAATATATTTTTTAAAATTTTAACAAAAAAAATAACTTGGAATTGATGAGTTTATGGTAATCTAAATTTTATACAGAGTGTGCAAAATTTTAATCCTAGAGGTTTTCCGCAATTTTTTTACCAATAAAGTTTCATTAAAAATAAATATCAATAAATTAGTAATTTTATTGGAAAACAAACAGTCAAATAATATACAGGGTGTCCCATACAAAAGGCAACTTTGGGTTGCCTTTGAAACCGTAACTGATAAAAAAAAACATTAAGTACACTACTGAATTCTACGTAAAATTCTACACAAATACGCTGTTAAAATTTTTTTCTATCTTTACCAACAGCCGAGATACGGAGGTGCACTGAAATCGTCAAAATTTAAAAAATGCGCTGTATCTCCGAGGCGACTTAAATAAGCTGCAATCAGGGCCGTATCTAGGCATGGCTGCGCCCCTGGCGGGACTTAACATTTGCGCCCCCTCTCCCGTATACCGGGGGATTTAGGGAGTATTGAAGACCACCCAATGAAAACAGGGATTCCAGGGATATTCCTCAAAAAAATTTTACCAAAAGTTCAAAGCTGTAGGTTTAAAGTTTTGTAAACCGAGAATTTCGTTTCTTTAAAATAGGTACAACTTTTGTGGAGGAATTTGTGTCAAATTCTATATTTTCTTTGTATGAAAATATTAGCCTACTATTTGAAAGAGACATGATTTACATAAAACAACTGTTTGTATCTGACTAAAAAAAGATGGGTGTAAATTAACTATACATCCTTATTTGCGGATGAATAAATTTTCTCAACAATAAAATCATAGTAAAAAAATACTGTGCATAGCAGGCCTACTAAAACGTAACATTTATACTTAAATAAACTTATTAATATGCAAAAAAAAAAAGAACTAGTACTGCCCCCAATTTATAAAATACCAATTTACCCGCAGCTTAAAAAGTAAAAAAATTCAAACAGTTACATTCTCGCTGTAGGTATAAGGATAAATTTATATTTTATTAGTAATTCATACATAGTCATGGAAAATTTGCGGTAAAATATATTTGAAAATATATATCAGGAAACTTTAAAAATATATAAGTCCAGTAACTGAAGACCTGAAAGTACCCAAAGCTGTAAATAAATTTGTACAATTTTTATTTGTGGCGCAATTCTTAGGTCTTCGCTGATGCTTTCGAGCGAGAAAAAGTTTATCACGATTCCTACGTGTGATAAAAATGGCCCCCCAAAGTCCCAAAAATGAGTTTCCCGCGAATATCTGCCAAAATATGCGAATTACAGAATTTTTGTTCAGACAAAAAATGAAGATCACCTCGAAGTCTACAAAAATTGTCTTTACCATTTTTTTCGCAGCACCAATATTTTCCGCAAAAACGACCGTTGAAAAACCCATAACATTCCGTTCATCCGTCCGCTTATAAGAAAATCCATGAAGATAGCGGCATTCTAGTCTAGCGGTAGAGCGGCAGCTGAAATGAGCAGACTTTTGGGTCCCGTTATCTCAAAAACTATCGATTTTTCGAAAAAAATTAAGGAGCATTTTTGTAGATTACAAGGCGATCTTCATTTTTTGTCTAAACAAAAATTCTCCAATTCACAAATTTTGGCAGATATTAGCGGGAAGCCCATTTTTCGGGCCTTGAAGGGCCATTTTCAGACCTTTCCCACCTGTTAATGTTAATAAACTTTTTTTCGTTCGAAAGCATCCTCGAAGACCTAAGAATTGTGTTACAGGGGAAAACTGTACAGATTTATTTACAACTTTGTCCCTTCACTTACTGGACCATATGAAAATATTGGAAATATAGCAATAAAAACTAGAAAACGCAACATTTAATGAAAGTTTATAATAGGTAAGACCATAAATGTTCAGATTTGGCCGGAAAATTTTGAAAAAGAGTTAAAGTTTCGAAGTATTCAAAACCAGGCAAAAAATACCTGGCTCAAAATCTTAGTACGAATGGTATTTGGTAAGACAATTGCGTTAATGAAACAAAGTTAAAAGCCAAATTATTAATAATTAACAATATAAAATACAGTCGCTTCTGTGGTAATAATGGACTTTTTCCCTTTTATCCGACAGCAAATTTTAATTTTTGACATTTCAAATGGGGTTATTTGTACATGAGTGGAATTTGTCATCCAAAATTTAAAACACAAAAACCATTATTATAAATAAAAAATTAAGTATTAAAAATACAAAAATTTCTAAAAAAGTTACAGGACGAGACACAAGTTGGGCAACTTGATCAAGAGGCATATTTTTATCGATATCATCCATCGAATATTGTATTCAGCAAGCAATAGCCAACAAGCAATAATCGGTGAATTCCCGAGATCGAGATTTTAATATTTTTTATCGTAATAATATACTTACTTTTCCGGAAATTATTTTTATAGTGTGAAGTTTGTACCGCAAAAAGGTATAAGAAATATATATAAATCTAATATGTATTTATTTTTTTACATTTACAAAATTTTCAATATTTTCGAGAGACGTTCGAAAATTTCCAATATTTCCACTGAAAATATTGCCATTTACAACCCTATTCATACATTTTTTTAGTTCTTATATATTAAAAATAATTAAATTAAGTATCTAAGTTAAAAATTTGTTATAAAATTGTTCTGTTGTAACTTATTTATTTGATTAACTTTGTCAATAAAAAATAATAATATGACTGCAGTACTGACAATTGATGAAAAAAAATCTTTCATAGCTGATTTTGGGCCCCCCAGGTAGCTGCGCTCTTGGCGAGCGCCCATCTCGCCACCGCCTAAATACGGCCCTGGCTGCAATCGTTTTTACTGTAGCAGTTGTTTCGAAAATCTAACTCGAGAACATGCCATCAGATTTGCTCCATCTCTTGTAGTTTTTCCAATACCTTGAAAATTCATCGAGAAGGCACCACCCCGTACATCTCATTGTTTAACATGCAGTTACTTTTAGCTAGAACAGTAATACCCCAGCAGAGTAACCATGGGAGTTCTAAAGCTTTTTAGTTTAGCATTCTTTTATTGGACAAAATAAAAAATATATATACTAAAGAGATATACTAGATATCTCTTTAGTTCCACTTTTTTTTCCTCTTGATTCTAGTAAAGTTATGCGGTTTTTTACGAAACACCAAATAATCTAAAGAATTTATCTTTTACTTCTTTTTTTACTAGATCTGCAATTTTCTTATCTTTTTGGCGAATATGTACTAAGATTCATACCAGCGGCGCCTTGTGCTTGCCTATTCTAATAATAGTCCAGGAGACGAAGCTGAAAAAAGTGCAAAACCTCGCAATTTTTTCAAAATGTATAGATTTGCATGAAAATTTGGAATTAAGCTTAACTTACCCTCCTCTTAAAAGTCTAAATTATAACGATGAGCGCTCTTTATTTTTTAGGGGTGAAAACTACCCTTTATTGCTAAAACCTATAAAACCATACATAAAAGCTTAAGTTGAGTAAAATTTGACTCAAATAAGTTGAAAAAGTTGTATTTTATTTCTTTGAAACATTATTTGAAATATTTTAGTCCTTAAAAATCAACCTCTATTATGATTAAAAAAATAATTTACCCTAAAAAATTAATATATTATCACAGTGTTTTGCATGAAAATTTGGAATTAGGCTTAACTTACCCTCCTCTTCAAAATCTTCATTATGCTGAAGGTTGCTTTTTATTTTTGAGGGTGAAAACTACCTCTTATTGCAAAAACCTTTAAAACCTTTATATAATAGTTTAAGTCACAAAAATTATGCTTAAATAAACTGAAAAATGAGTATTAAATTTTTTTAAACATTATTTAATATATTTTAACCCTTGAAAATCAACCCTACTTAAGACTTAATAAAAAAAAATTGTTTACCCTAGAAAAATTAACATATCGTCACAGAGTTTTTATTAGATAATGTGACTGCTTAAAAGTATTACTTATTTAATTTCGTTATTTTTTAATCCTTAAAGAAACCACCCCTTACAATATAACAATGCAAAAAAATATACAAGACCGCGGATTTTTTAAAAAATGCATCTGCTCGCTTTTAGCATACTCCAAAAAATTGGTTTTTTTAAGCATAACACTTTTAGTTTTTGTGATAAAAAGTTCTTTAGAAAAACATTTTGTTGATTTTTTTCAAGAGCTACAGGCCTCTATAGTAAAACTCTTTAAAACCCTTACTTTTTTATAGGGGTGAGTTTAAGGGCTGAAACAAGGTAGTGCTCGTCTATAAACACGTGTTTTAACGTTTATATCTCACTTAATTTTCGTCATACAGTAAATTAAAAAAACAGAATAATTGTAATTTAAAAAGCTGCAATTTGATATCTTAGTAATTTTTACGTATCTCCCTGTTTTCGAGTTATATTCAAGAAATTTCATTCAATTTCAAGTCATTTTTTATTAAAATTCTGAAATTAAATTTTTACTCTCAGTTCAATTTTTTTCAAAACTAAGCAATTTAAATAAAAGGAAATTGAAAAAGGGCTAAGAATCATTTTAATTAGGGTGGTAATTAGGGGGTTGTTTTCGAAGATTCAAAAAAAATTGGTCTAACCTTATTTTAGTCATAACTCACTCAACTTTTATGATACATATCTTTTTTTTAAAAAACAGAAAGGTCTTTGTAAATACTTTAAAAAAGTTATTATTAGTTTTTCTCAAAAAATACGTAGATTTGCGTTATTTGCCTTTGAAATTTTGTGTTGGATGAATAAAAGCTAACCTTTAACGAACCACAACTTGGTTTGTATTGGTCCCACAGCAATTACAAAAAAAAATATTTGTTTTTTTAAAAACTACAATTTGGTTATTTACATTTTTTTGATAAAAAATGTAAAATCGAGTTATTTGCAAAAAACCGATTACAAACGTTGATTTTATCGACGAAATAATCCGACTTTCAATCGCGAATAACTGAAAATATCCATTTTACAAAAAAAATGCATAAAACATTTTTTGCTTAGAAATAATTTTTTTATCGAGTCCTGTGGTCAAAATATAAAAAAAAATTTCACCCCCGTGATAGTTTGACAACCACCCCCAAGATAGGCGCCCATGATATACATTTTGATCCTTGGACTATTCCCTACCTAGTTAAAATTTCAAGTCACTTTATGCATTTTGAAAAATTGTGGGCAAAATGTTTCTTTCCTGGACTATCAATAAGTTTTTACAGTTTCATACAGATTTAGGATACAAACTAAGTTGAATCGAGGGTAAAACTATTAATAATAATTTTAAAAATCTAATTGTTATCAAATTCTTCAGTAGTTATTTGCTGTTGGGGTATCCTTTATTGGGTTTTTGTTAAACGCGATATTAGATAAAGTACCATATATACCATAGATTACCTGAAAAAAAAATGGTTTAAAAATGTTAAAAGTCGATTAAACACCATAATAAATGTGAAATTAAAATCCTAATGCTCTGTTTGATTACAAATGGAGGTCGTAAATCATGGTTCGCCGAACTCGGTTTGGCGGCACTTGATTTAAAAACAAATGAAAGACGGTTATGCACATTTGATTAAAATTCCATTATTATGCATTACTACTGAAAAAGTTGATTGGGAAAAGACGAGATAACATTAAGTGATGCGTAACGAGATTAATTTATCATATCTAAACTAATAGTTTTAAATAAGTTAACATACCTTATTACCAATGGCAGCTTGTGGTTTTAAACACGGGGGTTAAAAAGGAGGGAGGAGTGCAAAACAACGATAAGATAAAAAGCACTTTAGTCCACTGGTATTTAAAGAATAAGGAATACGCTACCGTCACTTTGGGAAGGGAAAGTCGACCCCAATTTTATAATGATTTGAAAAAAAATTGAAATTTTTTTGTCCAATTTTGTTTAAAAAATTTTGAAGCTCCCCGTTTTAATCAAAGCATAGTTTTCTCAAAATTTGGGTTTTTTTAACCCAAAAATAAGATCAATCACTTAAAACAAAAAAGGCCTTCCCTTTTTTTGCCAAATATTTTTTAAAACCCCTAAACTCCTTAAAAAAGCATTAGATTTAAAATTCAATATCAAATTTTTAACTTTCTTATCAAAACCCAAAGAAAATAGTAAAGGAAATTTTCCAGGCGGCCATTTCCCAATTTTCTTTAAAAAGTTTTAATTTTTTTTTTTAAATTAAATTTAATAAAACTTTTAACCGCTTTTTTTTTTTCTGAAAAAAATTTTTGTTTGGAAAAACCCAATTTGCAAATATTTTCATTTTTTTCCCATCCATATTCTTAACAAAAAAAATTAAAAAAATTACCAAAGGAAAAAATTTTTTACCGTATAATAAATCATAAAATCCAAACTGGGTGCCGCAAAAGTTTGGGCCCCCAACCAAAATATCGGTTGTCGTCCCCCCCCCCCCCCCCCCCCCCCCCCCCCCCCCCCCCCCCCCCCCCCCCCCCCCCCCCCCCCCCCCAACAAACCTGGAAAAAGAAAAGGGAAAATATACCCCATACATCAAAAAAACCCAGGTAAAAATTCCAGACAAAGTGAAAGGGGAGAAGGGGCTCGGGGACGGCCCGGGGGACATCACTGTTATACAAAGGTCCAAAAGGGCAGGGGAATGACGGGGGAAAAAAGTAAATAAGGGAAATTTAAAAAACAAAACCCATTATTTTGGGAACAAAAGGGACTGTTTTCAAAAACAAAACTGTTTACGAATGTGAAGGAAAAAACAAAGGGGAATTGGTATAAAAGACAATGGGAGATTAGGCACAAAAAGCCCAAGAGGCTGCGCTGCCTCCGATAAAAGACGGCTCCCAGGAAGAAGAAGAAAGAGAAATCTACCAAAAGAGTAGAAATCCAATAAATGTGTCAACTCTGGGCAGATGCTTCTGCTTCGTGTCGGACAAGTCATAATTTTTAGCCGAAACTAAATTTTTTCTGAGAAAACATATTGAGTGGGTGGTTCTTAAATGGGTTTTATTTAAAATACATTTTACGCAGGGGTCCTATTGTACCCTGTCGTTAATTTACTTGCAATATATTTTTAGTATACTGAAATATATATTCAAAAAATTTAGTCAGAATACCAACATAAGGTGCATATGTCATGTGCCGAAAGAAGTTAAATTTGTTCTTTTAAAAAATGCCAGGAATAAAAAAAATACAACCATAACACTTAAATATGAATATAACAACCACATAAAGCAGAAGGTATTACAACATTAAAAGAAAAATGTTTTTAATTATTATTCTTGCAAGTTTTAAAACAAATAATTACTAATTTGGTAAAAGAATGAAAGAAAGGGTGAAATACAACACCTTTGACATGTGTCAAACATTACAATGATCCAAAAATATGTCAAAAATATCTGTTAAAACATTATCTGACAAATATGATACACGTTAAATAATCTATGTTAAAAATGACATCTGTTCAAATATATTTTTTTTAAAATATCTTCTGTAAAAATTAGTTATCAAAAAGGACATTTGTATCGAGTTCCTTTAATAAAATTTAATCACAACTAACCTAGTTATTATGCTCAAGTCGGTGATCATTTTTTGTAATATAATATTGTTTTATATTTGAGCTCTTAAAAAATATCATTAACTTACACCATTAAGTCAAATAATTTGTTAGAATCAAGACTTTGTTTAAGCCAATTATTTGTTATTTGTTTCTTTTGGTATAAATCCTTTCAAATAACTTTTTTTTTGGATCTATACAAATTCAAGTTTATTTATATGCGAAAATTAAAAAAAAAAAAGAAAATATTCCAAAAACTCAGATTTTAATAGCAGCTTTAAAGCAAAATTTAACAGGAATACAGAAAACATAAAATATCGACTAAAAATCAAAATTAAAAATTACCGTTTAATTTAGGAAAGGGTCCAACAGAACACTTTTAATAATTCTTGTTTCTAAAAGTAGGCCAAATAAGGATTTGTATGGTATTTAAGAAAAAGGTTTTATTTCATTAAACACAATGAATGTAAATTAGGTTAAAATAAAAAAATAAATTTTCCTAGTTTTTAACAAGTCAAATACCTTTTTTTACACCATATTTAACTTCTAGGGTAAAAATAAAGTTTAATTATAGTAACTAATGGGAAGTGGTTTTTTTGAATCAAGCGAGGTGGTTTTACTTATTTTACCAAAACAACTTGCACACAATTTCTTTATCAAAAAACGGATTGTCCTCGACATACCGTCAAATTTCTGATAAATTTCGCACCATTCGTTTCCGTACTAATTGATAAAACATAAATGGTTCATTCAGATGGCACAATTATTATAAAGTCTGCCCGACTTCCTTAATAATTGCCACCTACGAGGTTGAATTTATTGGTGCTCTACCGCTTTTGCATTATAGATCAAGCATTTTTTTTTTTTTGATGTGCGAGGTGGCAGGCCTGTTTTTGCTGAAAACCCTTTAAAATAATGAATATAAAAAGAACCAAGATCCCTTTTTCAGGGGAAAATGTCGAATTTTTTTTAATTTTTTTTACAAATAAAAAAAAAAAAATTTATTTTTTTTTTCCCCAAAAAATATTTATAATTTTTTAAAAAAAAAATTTTTTAAAAAAATTAAAAAAATTTTATTTGGAAAAAAAAAAATTTTTTTTTTAGCTTCTTGTTGAAAATAAAAAAAAAGAAAAAATATTTGTTTGGTAATTTTTGACCCTTTGATTTTTCTAAATTTTTCCCCCCATTCGAAAAAAAAAACAACAGCCATGGAACATCACGGCAAATTTTGTTTAATTTTGGTTTTTCATAATTTTTGCTTTAATTTAAAATTTTTAAAAAATTTTAAAAAAAAAAACAATTTTGTAAATTAGTTAAGAGTCCAAATTATTGAACCTGGATATTAAAAAATTTTTTCACATATACGAGAGACACCAAAGTTTCAAACATCTTTAAAAAACAAACCGGATCATTTGGACTTCGTCAGCAATTGTTTAAAGTTAGGAAACATTTGCTTGAAATCCCATTTAATATCTCCCAAAATGTTTAATAAAAAATTGTACTTAAATATATTTAAGAGTATTCGAAAGGAAGTATCTTTTGATGTGTGGAAATTATCAAGCGGTAAATTGGTTGCTAAGGTGCAAGAGGTTAAAGTTGACAGGCGTACACAGAAAATTTATTTGCAATAGCAAATATCAACTTTTGGAACCTATTTTATATGAAATTATTGTTTTATTTTTAATTTTTTTTTTAAAAATTTTTTTAAAGGGGAAAAAAAAATTTTTTTTTGTTTTTAAACAAAAATTTTTTTTTCTTAGATTCTCCTAACTTTATTTGAGGCGCCCCGAATGATTTGATTTTCAAAAAAAAAACGTTTAAAAAATTATCTTGCTAATTTTAAAAAAAATGGAATGTTAGTTCCATATTTTGTTCTAACAATTTGCAAAATTGTCAATTTTTTCAAATAAAATTGGATTTTAAAATTATTGTGTAAAAACTATCAAACCGACTTTAACAAATTATATAATATGTATTTTTTGTCCACATATGGAGGTTCTCAAAAAAATCTAAAGGGTTCAGAAAAATCACCCAAAGGATAACGTTTTTTTTTGTTTGTTTGTTGTTTTTTTAATTGCTGCTATTTTGCAACATACGTAATGCAGTTTGCGATTTCTAACTAATTTTGTTTTGTAGTAAATGTAATTATAAATCCTTTTTCTACAACTTTTCTCTACGACAAATACTTAAAAAGTTGTGGGAGAATAAAGTAGAAAAAAAAGGGGGTTTTTTTTTTTTCATTTTGTTTTAAAAAGAAAACATATTTAAAATTTTTTATAAAAATCTTTCTAAAGGGTTTTCCCAAAAAAAAAATTTAAATCCCACAATTTTGTTTTTTTTAAATAAGCTGTTAAGTTGTTAAAAAAAAACAACAACTAAAAAACTATTTTTTAATGGTTTTTTAAAAAACACAACTTCTAAAAAAAAAAATTTAAAAGCTAACAAAAAATACAAAAAAAACCTCAAAAAAAAATGGGAAAAATTTCCGGATAAAAAAACACTAGAAAAAAATATATAAACCCTTTTTTATAGGCCCCCCTTTTTTTTCAAAGAGCTCCCAAAGGAAGACATAATTATTGAACCACAAGTATACAAAATTTTTTTTTAATAAGATGTAATAAAGAGACTCTTTAAATACTATCAAAGGAAGTGTTGTGAATTACCCAAGCTCAGGGACGAAATCGTGACAATACCCCTTTTTACGCCCTTTTTATTGAAAGAACTAATTCAAACCATTTTCGAAAAACCGTTACCTTATTTACAGTGTTAGTTCCTCAAGTTTTGTCGAGATAAATATTAATAAATAATAGTTTAATAAAAACTAAAAACACGCTTTTATAGCACACCGAACTAAAAAATAAATAAGAATTTTTAAGCATAAAGACTTTGTATTACCGTGATAGAAAGTGCAATAATCAATTAGGTCGAATTAATTTAAAATAAGATTAAAATAAAAATTAAATTATTAACAAAATAATTTAATTCTAGTAAAAAAGCGGAAGGTGCAATTTACTATATTTTCATAACAACTCTAATTTTGTAAATAGTTAAGAATAAAATTATTGTAACATTTAATAATAAGCACTGAACGCTTTTATATGTATTATAATTGAATTATTTTAAATTAATTAGTCATAATTGATTACCCAGCTCATAAAAAATAAAGAGTTGAGGGTACGAAAGACTTGACCATGGAATCTTTATATTTGTGAAGTCGCTGAATCCGAATCTGGGGTCAGTTTGACCCTAAAAGGTTAGGGTCGAGGGCATTTCAACATTGTATGCTTATGTTTTTGAGGTCGCTGAATACAAATATGTAATCAGTTGCACTTCATCGGGTCATGGTAAAGAGATATTTCAAGGTAAAATCTCCAAAATTACACAGCCCCAAAAAAACATAAAGGTCTGAAAAACTTGACCATGGCATCTTTTTGTTTTTGGGGTTACTAAATCCGAATCCAGGGTCATTTTGACCCCATCAGGTTAGGATCAAGGCCATTTCAAGGTCAAATCTGCATAATCATGCAGAACCAAATTTGAAGAGTGTATCCTTATATTTTTGAGGTCGCTGAATACGAATCCCTTAACTCTGACCTGATGGGATCAAACCTACCCCGGTTTCGAATTCGGCGACCCCAAAAACATAAAGATACCATGGTCAAGTCTTTCAGATTTTTTTTTTAGAAAATTTTAAGGTCAAGTCGCAACCAAATTTGATGGGGTCAAACTGATCACGTATTCAGCGACCTTAAAAAAGGAGGTTATACACTGTTCAAATTTGGTTGCGATTAATTTTGCAGATTTGATCTTGAAATGCCCTTGACCCTGACCTAATGTGGTCAAACTAACCTTGGATTTGGATTCAGCGACTCCAAAAATATAAAGATACCATGATCGAACCTTTCGGACCCTCACTTTAGTTTGATTTCCTATAAAATTATGCTATTTTTAACCTATAATTTATTTTCTTATATTTTAGTTTCAAAACAACAAAGGATTTTGCAAGTAAAAAAATGCTGGACTGACATCTATGATATCATAATTGTAACATTTATTTGCTTTATATATATATATATATATATATATATATATATATATATATATATATATATATATATATATATATATATATATATATATATATATATATATATTTATATATTTTTTATATATATATATATATATATATATATATATATATATATATATATATATATATATATATATATATATATAAAAAAAAAAAGGAAAAAATTTTTTTTAAAAATTATATTTACGTTTACCATCGTTCTATGAATGGTTTTAATTTTAACCAAAAAACCAATCTAGATATTCTTTTCTTTTTATTCTGATAATCCCGGTTAAGACATTTTAAGAGTTTTGGAGATAAAGTCAAGGTTACGATTACGTCTGAGACTTCAACACCACCTCTAAGATATGATAAACATGGTTTTTCTATGATCTGCAATTATTAAGATTATTCACACTGTATAAATGATCACGTAAAGAGAATATATTGAAAACTGTTAGCGTAGGTGCCCTCTGTAGGAAGTACGCATTGATATTAGCCACCCACAAGGCAAGCGCATTTCGTTTTTATTTAAATCAAATCGCTTCGATCTTTATGTTTTGCTTTTTGAGAGACACCGGGCAGCGTATTTACGTTCTATACCATTATACAGATGGATGCCATTCTATAACGTAGTATGATTTGTATGAGTAAAATGCATCTTTGTTTACTCCAAATTATGTATACCGCAATACAGAATAAATAGGCCATCTAAGTTTTAAGGCGGCATCGTTAAAAAAGGAAGCGTAAACCTAGAAGCGAATATTTGATTGAATCAAAGTAACCAAAAATCGCATAACCATTTATTTAGGCGCACGGTAGAGGGCCAGGTCAAGTTCCGGCCCACTGAATGTGTGTATATTACACGAAATATTTCAGTCCATTTTTCCACTTATCGCTTCGGTCTCGTTCCACATGAAGGTATGAGATTTGGGATGTAAATTCATACAAGTATTCTTATTACCAGTGAAATAATTAATAAAAATCGTCCATTTTACTACTAACTGACTTACTCACTCACTTATTGACTCATCAAAATTATGGAGCCCTTCCCGAAAAAGTAGATATTTAAAATTGGTTATGAAGTAGGTTTTAAGACACAAGTGAAGGAAAAATTCTGAAAACTGCACATTTTTACTCGGAACGCTCTTAAATAGGGACTGTAATATCGAATATTAAGGGGTGGAACTTTGCAATCTGGTTAAACCTAAGTTTCTGAGGTCATAATTGTCTAAGAAAAGCAGGCGGGATTTAATTCCATTCATTGAACTAATAGTCCAATAAATGAAGGAATAAATCTGTACAGTTTTCCCTCGCGACGCAATTCTTAGGTTTTTGGGGATGCTTTCGAGCAAAAAAAGTTTATCAACATTAACAGGTGGACAAGAGCTGAAAATGGCCCCTCAAGGCCCGAAAAATGGGTTTCCTGATAATGTCTGCCAAAATATGCGAATTGAAGAATTTTTGTTTAGACAAAAAATAAAGATCGACTTGTAGTTTACAAAAATGGTCCTTATAATTTTTTTCAAAAAATCTATAGTTTTCGAAAAATCTAAGTTTTCGAGCACCGCTAGAAAGCCGCTATCTTATTAATTTATTGATGTTTTTTGAAAAAATGGTTTGTTATTAACATTTCTTTTTTATAATGAGTCCTTAGCATGTGTTCAATGATCTCAAAAAACTTTCTTCACCATCCTTCTTGCGTTTTGTTAAAAAAATGTTTGGCACCTCTGCATTTTTTAGTCTACTAGGTACCACATCTATCCAGTGTGGATTTTTCGACGGCCGTTTTTGCGAAAACTTTGGTGTTGCAAAAAAATGAAAAATACCATTTTTTTAGATTTCGAGGTGATATTTATTTTTTGTCAGAACAAAAATTCTCTAATTTCCATATTTTGGCAGATATTTGCAGCAAACTCATTTTTGGGACTTTGGGGGTCCATTTTCAGCGGGTTTCCACGTCGGAATCGTGATAAACTTGTTCTCACTCGAAAGCATTCGCGAAGACCTAAGAATTGCGCCATAAATGAAAACTGTACAGATTTATTTACAGATTCGGGTACTTTCAGGTCTTCAGTTAATGGACTATGGGGAAAAAGAGAAGACATCATACTAAAATACTTTCGTAAAATGAGAGCCAAGTTTCTATCCAAAAATCTCGGAAACTTAAAGTACTGAAATCTTAAATTAGATCAACTTCTTTTTTTGACTTGGCAAGATTTTTACTAATCTATCTGTTAAACTGAAAAAAAAATGTTTGTATTAATAAAAAAGAAATCTACAATAATACAGACAATTCAGTAAAAAAGTTGCAAAGTCAAAAAAAAAAACGGAAAAGAAAAATTATGGCCTAAATATTTTAGATTCAGTGCTTTAAAAGACCAAGATTTTCTGATAGGAACTTAGCCTTTATTTTACTTCAGTGTTGTTGGTATGATATAACTTTTAAGTTTTGTTTTCCTAAATATTGTAATGTCACGTTGTTAGCTTAAAAATAGTGCATAGAAAATAAAGATTATTATTTTATGAGATTGCGTAGTTATAAGTCTTGTATTGAGGTATAATTTAAAGTAAAAATGGGCGCGTATAGTAACTGTGTTATAGATGACGTCCATATGTATCGCGATATGATTTGAAGTAAACATCGTAAATACGCCTCTGGGCCTCTCATAGGTTTGTGTCAATAAAATGAAAAAATGGTTTCTTAATACTAATAAAGTTGTAATTCATCGTATGTTTATTAATAGTTAAAAATTTGATCATATCCTATACTCCGAAGTTATACATATGAATAGAGTGTTACCGTAAAAGACCGCATCAATGTTGTTTATAGATTTTGCTTTAGTTACAAATAATCTTTTTTTTTTAATAAAAGTCTAGTACTACCATTTAAAATAAGGAAAAACATTTTAAAAAATGACTATTTTTGTATTTTTTACCTATGTGCTCAACGATAGTGATTATCTAATATATTCAACGGTTTTTTGATCTCTACTACTTTTTTATATTTTCAATTTAAGCAAACTTGTAAGAAATGTTTCCAAACTCTTTTTCAAAATTTTCTTTGTGTAATTAAATATTGTTATGAAACATTTTAGGGATAAAATTTGAACAAATAAATAAGTTGAATTAATAGTAATTTAGATTTATCTGTTTTTTAAACTACATATAATGACACTTAAAGGCGGGGAACAAAATAACAAAAAGTTCTTAAATAGCTAATTGGATCTTGTTTATGGTAGCAAATTTCCGTACCCGGCTATGAGGGGAAAAATCATTTTTGCATGAATTTTATCTTACTTCTTTACTCCAGATTTATGTTGTAAAACGTCACCATTCACATATTACACATTTATCTCAACAGAAATTATGTGTATATATACACAGTACGTAAATTTGGCATAAAAAATAGTTTTTGTTTATTTTTCTTAAAAAATTACCAAACCAATATTTACTTACAAAATGGTGAGTTTAGTCAAAATGGATAATTTAGTAAAGATTTTACTAAAATTTGACCAATACATAAAATATGAGGTTAAAAAAATTATAAAAAATTATTTAGTTAGAAAATTATTTGTTTGATTTAATTCGATGTCATTTTATTAATCTATTTATTTATTAAATTTTACCTTTTTATTTCCCACGAGTCAAAAATTATTTCTGCACATTTAAAAATGGATATCGTAATATAAAAAAATGATTTTTCAGAAACGACCTTAGACCTAAAAAAGAAGTTTATATAATATCGTTAAATACTCTTACCTAAATGCAAGTCAAACTGGGGATCACTTTCTTTTAAAAGGTAATGTAATATGTATCATAACCACTTGTATATTCCGCAATATCATAATTCTAATAATACTTTTTCGGTAACTCACCTACTATCTTGCTTATTCGACTGTTAATATCTTTTTAATATCGTCTACACTTAAAAGTGTTTAGATAAGTATTTGATGCTTTACATTAAATAAATTCTCAGTTATACGTAACCATGAAAATTCAAAAAAGTTATAAGCTCTTTGCTGAGGCAAATATTTACAAAATTAATTAAAATTTGGCATAATATAAGGATATTGGTAACGGAAACATTTTTTGTCAGTAATTATATTTTTTTAATGTGAGTAGTTCTCCTCAATGTAAGAAGTTTTAGTTCTACTTTTTGTGCAAGGAACTGTTTAAAAGGATTACTTTTAAAAGTTTTACAAACATTTTTTTAACATTTTGGTAATTGGTTATAGGCATAGAGCAAAAAATGTGTAAAGTAACTCAGTAGGTTTCTAAAGATTTTTTAAAAGAAATTTTACATAAATTGTAGAAATAGTGCAATAAGTTTCTAAAAACCAATTCGGATAAAAAATATTAGTTTTAAAACGGCTTCTTTTATGATGGGTAGAAATTTTTAAAATAATTGCATGTCTTTTTAGATATTAGGAGCCTATAATCGTAATTTTTATATTTCTGTTTAAATAAAACAAGAATCACAGAAAAAGTCAGTTAATAATCTATTTCCTAAAAATGTTATATTAGGTATTACATTTTAAGCATATTCAGTAGATCTTTGATATTTTGGACACTCGCTAACTCGGGCATATCAGTAACACTGTTGTAACTCAGGAATTTTGATAATTTTGTGTTTTAGGCTTAAAAAGATTACGTACATTAGGTAAGTATAAAATAACATAATTATTTACTTAATAAAAAAATGCAGAATAATAATTTTCTTGTGTGAATAACTTTACGAGTGGCACCTATTCTATTGCCTTTACTTTTTAAGCTGATCGGTATGGCTTTAGACTTAAGCAAAATAACCCATAAAACACTTACACTTGCAGAGAAATCCAAAATTTTAGATAACTTCGGTAAGGAAAAAAATACATATCAAATTGCCAGGAAGTTTAATGTTTTAAAATCTACTAAACTTTGAGAGAAACTTGGACAGTAAGACACCAAGATTTGAAAAATTCACCAAATCCTTAAGAATCATTAAACCAGAAAAAAACTTACATCGCCAAAATAATACTAAATGAGCTGTAGGAGGAGAAGATTGTCATTAATTTAACTTAAAAATAACTTATCCAAGATGCTATAGGCAGCAAGATTGAAATCGTAGCGGAATCTTCTGAATTAAAGAATAATTTAAAAGTAGAGAAATAAAACATGCAGATGCGGTTAATTCGTTCCTATCAAGAATTAGCTGACTGAAGAGAGTAAAATTCCCAAGGAAGATGTATTGCTTCAAAAAGGGCTTAGGAAAAAGCCACTGATCTTGCTATATCAAAAAAAGTTCAATTTAAAAAGTACACTTTTGTTCTAATTTATGAGACTTTTAATTTTTCCTAACTCTTTATCAACTTTTTATAAAACTGAAAACTTTGACAAAGGACCCCGCACCATTTATGTTAAAATCTTGCCAACGGTAAAATGTTGTGAAAACCTAGGATTAGATAGATTAAATCTTGCTGAACAAGAAATATCTTTTGGTCCAAGGCCCGTTATGCCCGTTAAAAAAAGTTATAAGCCTTTGAAGCCAAACAAGATAACTTCTAAGAGAATAGAAGACATTCTTTATCTACGGTGAAATGTTGCGAAAATATAGGATTAGATAGACCAAATCATGCTGAACAAGAAATGTCCTTTGGTTCAAGGCACGCTATGCCCGTTAAAAAAGTTATAAGCTTTTGCAATCAGATGGAGATAACTTTTCTCAGAACAGAAGAAATTCTTAGTCTACTGTGAATTGTTGCGAAAATGTAGGATTAGATGGATTAAATCATAGTGAACAAGAAATGTGTTCTGCTCCAAGGCCCGTTATGCAAAAAAAGTTATAAGTTCTTGAAGCCAAACGAGACAACTTCTACCAGAACAGAAGAAATTTTATAGGGGCTTTGTACCTATAGGTTATGAATATATGTGTCAGTGTAATAATTATAAACCGTAATAAATCCGATTCCTTTTGAATGTTTCAGTACCATTACTGATTGTAGTTTGTTTTTTAATAAGTTTTAGTGACTTCTCAGCTCATTTTAGTTATCTGAAAGGGTTTAATTCGACATTTGTTGTTTACAATGTAACTAAAAAACTAATTATCGGATCAGCATAATCTTTGGGTGGCAAGAAGTATTGAGATCGATGATCTTCTGATTTTATTTTGGTACCCACATGCGTACTTCTGCCCATAGACCATGAGCACCTTGAAAAATTCACATCTAGCGTGATTTTCGCATTTACCATGTAGCTCGAACACCCTCCACATGTCCAGCCTCAATGCTTTACGTAAAATTTACGCGAGAATTGAATTTCCCTTATTTTCTAAAAATTGCCCATCATGGGTCATCTATAGGCGGACGTGCCCATCGATGGATGAGAATTTTTTTGAACCTCAGCGTGTTCGAGCTCAATCGTGAATGCAAAATCAAATTTAATATAATTCACATTTTTTACACGCACAGATACATTCATAACATATAGGCACAAAGCCCCTCTAAAATTTTTTCTATTCTGGTAGAAGTTATCTCGTTTGGCTTCAAGAGCCTATAACTTTTTTTAACGGGCATAACGGGCCTTGGGCCAAGGGACATTTTTTGTTTAGCATGATTTAGTATATCGTATCCTAGATTTTCACAATATTTCACCATAGACAAAGAATTTATTTTGTTCTGGTGGAACTTATCTCGTTTGGCTTCAAGAACTTATAACTTTTTTTAACGGGCATAACAAGCCTTGGAACAAAGGACATTTCTTATTTAGCCTGATTTAATCTAGCTTATCCTATATTTTCACAATATTTCACCACAGACAAGATTTTTTCATGAAAATGGTGCGGGGTCCTTTTTGAAAAAAAAATACCATGTAATCCGGACTCCTCGATACTCCGGTCATATGCCTAAATGATATCTGCCTGGACTATTAAAGCTATACTCTATTTTCTATGACTTAACGTATTTACATTTTTTTGGTTGGTAGTAAGTATTCCTTGGTAATTTTAAATTATCATAAGACTTAAATTTATTAAAACTGTATTTAGAAAGCCAGTTGGTGAAAAAGTTATCAATACTGAACATCTGATATACGCGATAACACTGTATGGTTAATTTTAAAAGCCTGTCGATAATTCTAATATTAGCACATAAATCGTTGTGCCGATGGGCAGTTGCATACACGTTGATGGTTAGTTATCAGCCACGCGTATGTTTTTCTGATTATATGACTTCTGGGAACAAATCTGCACTTGTACTGATAACACTTCCGGTAACAATAACCTCCAAAGATGACTCCTTGCTCTTCAAATATAAAAGTTGTGTATTTAATTTAATTTGTTATTTGGTTAATGCGTAATAGAAAGAATATTTTTAGAAATATATGTGCTACTTACTAGATATCGTGATCGACGTATTATTTAAATATTGGACACTTAAAAAAAAAAAAAAATCATTAATAAAATAAATGATTACTAATTTACTAAAATTAAAATGTAAAAAATAGTTGTATACTTTATTAAAATAATAGTTAATAATAAAAATGTTTTAACTAAAATTGCATTAAAAAGGATTAGAAAAAATGTAAAGGATCAATAAAATATTTTATACATTGTTATTGTTATAGAAAAACCAGAACTATGCTGAGGTGTTTTATAGTAATAAGAAAATTTAATAATATTATACAGGGTGTTAGATTTTATGTATATATTAAAAGGTGTAATTATACAAATAATTTTATATATGTGTCTTATAAGGATTTGTTATCCATCTACAAAGCCTTATAGTTATGACAATTTTTGGGAGTTTTAACATTTTTTAAGATATTGATTATAAATTTGGCACACGACCTACTAGGATTAAGGTTTATAAAAAGAATAATAGATTTTTTTATTTGTACCGAGTTTTACTTTTTTCCAGGTCATGACCCTTCAATTCTTTCCGAACTTTTTTCTCCGTCGCCACTGTTTTTTTTATTAAAATAATTCAATTTGCCATTCTTTTGCCTAACTTTTTAGTCTATTACCTATGTTTTTTCCTATTTTGCACTAATTAGGACATATTAAAAAAAAATGTTGAAAAGCTGCAAAATATTAGGACAAATTTCCGGAAGGAATAAAGGATTAGGGCCCGGAAAAAGTGACAGCTCCTAGACATTTAAAAACATATTATGGTCATTTTATGAACATTGGTGCGAATGGCCTGGCTAAATTTCAGAATTGTACAAGGAGTGTCAAAAAATAAACTAAAAAAATATTAAAAGTTTAACACCCTGTAACAAAGCCTTGGAGAAGATATGTTAATAGGATGTTTTAGTTTTTTAATCATTTGTCTAGTCACAGCCTTTAATATGATGTACATTAGGTTTGGAAACACCTTGTACATCTTAAAAAAAAAATATATATATAATAATGGGTATGTTAAAGGTATTTAAAATTTGTATTATTTTATTAAAGCTAAAGTAAAAAATATATCCTAATATAATTTTGTTTTTAATATATTTTAAGGCATAGCAATAAAAAAATTAGAGATTTGTTTAGCATAAAAATTATAAAATAATACAGTTTCAAAACAAAAAAAAACCCATCCAAAATTGCGAATAAAAAAACCTTTTAAGATACTGATATAGAGTGTATTTGTATGCGTTTATGCAATAGAGTATGTCCAGTCAGGTATAAAACTTCTGGACGCCACTATGGTAACACAAGACTTAAACTAATCTCTTTTAAAAAAGGTTTAACAGTATCTAGTTTTTATGGAAATTATTTATGATTTTGCCTAACAGTCTACAGGTTCACAAAAAACTGGTGTGTGCTGGGTGTCGGACTAAGATTTTCTGGCGTGTTTTTTTTCGTTAAACACGATTCTGAATTTAAAATTGGGGGTCAAACAGCAAAAATCAAAAAAAAAACAAAAAACCGATATCATATTTTTTTCCTGTATGATATTATCATCTCCGTTTCTACTTGTTTTTTCTCTCTGTAATATCCAACCGTAATTTGCAAACACATTGATTTACTACTTATTGTGTCTTATTCAAGTCAGACATTGATGACATTTTGTCTCTGACAACAAATAGGGAATCGGTAAATTAAATTGGTACATTTACCGGCAAAAACCTGCCACCACGGAACGTTTGAACTATAACTATATAAAGTATATATATAAAAAGTTATATAAACATTTTTGATTAGATAAATAATAAAGGAGATATAGACGAAAATGTAATTTTGACAAAAGTTTCAGTCTAAAAGAGGTTTTTTTCATGAATGAGATTTTTGAGGTTTTAAATATAAATCATTTATTATTATCGTTTTAAATTAAAAAAAAATTGTTGATATCTAAAATCACGTCTTTTCTCGATTTTTTGCTGTTTGATCCTCAATTTTGACTTCAGAGTCGTGTTTAGCGAGAAAAAATATGCCAAGAAATCTTAGTCTGACACCCAGCACAAAACACTGTGTTGTTTTTAATATACTTAATTTTAATTTTATTGCATATGTCAACAAATAATTTAGTAATCCTATATGAACAACTAAAATTTAAATTATTTTTTTTGCCCTTTATTAAATAAACAGTCATTCTGTCTATAGATGCATTTAATAATTTTTTATTTGAATTTAAAAACAAACAATTTTTCTTCCCATGTATTATAGTGAACTTGGTTGATTCTTTGTTGCAGTTTTCAATTCACTCAAAATACAATGGTTAAATTTTAGATTGCCTAAGTAAATACCGTTATTGAAACGTTATGATTTTAAACGTAATAAGGACAACGGAAGTCTAAGATATCTTTATCATCATTGTTTTTGAGCATCAAGAAAATGATGGCTTTCTTCCGGTAATGACTTGCAACAAAAACTATTGATTCTATTTTTATTACCATAAGTAAATATATATATTTTACTTAGTTAATAAATATCCAAAGAGATTAAATCTTGAGTCGGTAAAATTACAGACTGCATTTTAAAAGCACCGCCGATAACCTGTTATTGGCCACAGCCTACAGAAATGACGCAACGAAGCGAAATGTTGTAATAAACCGTGAAAATTGTCGTTATTATACCCGAAGCGGTAAAGCTCATAACCGAAGGTCAAAAAAGGATGTTTTTGCATAATGGACTGTTTTCACTTAAGAAAATAAAATTACAATACTTTATATTTCTATTACAATACTATCTTAGGATTTGGTTAGCGGGCTTTGCTTACACTATTTAATGCTTAAAGAACCCGGTTTAAAAAAAGTTGTATGAGGCGAATCCTTTTTCCTATAGTGTTCTTTTGTTGCCCTACTGTCCCACAGATACAAAAAACAGCAACCCCCTTAAAGTCCTAGCAAGATACCTATGACTTTTACATCTCCACAAATATCCCACTGATAATGTTCATATTTAACACGATTTAATATGGTTGCTAAATTTTCATAGTTTTCTTTCATTGTCATTAAGTGGGCAATAATATTTCCATTATAAAGCAGAATTGCCTTTAGGCTGTATTTCGACGAATCTATGAATAAATGCCACTCGCTAGAATCGTGCTCCATATTAACCTCATTTACTAAACCATCAATGTCACAACAAACACATAGCGACCCTTCCATTAAAAAAAACTTAATAATGTTACTCTCCGTCTTCGGTAAAGGTTGCTTTTTTATCTAACAAATTTCACTCTTGAAGTCTGAAACTAAGAAGTTTTGATTTTTGTTTTGACAATCCTAGATCACGTACCAAGTCATTTAAATAATTCTAAGTTATTAAGTGAGGTTAACTGGTAGTTGGTAAACATGTTGAGTCTCAACTGGTGTTCTCAGAAAGTTGTGGATCAGATTCTGATGAAGAATTAGAATCACTGCGAAACACGATGTCTAGGTTTAAAGGCGGTATCGGTATCGGTAGTTCCCTTCAATGAGGAAATGGCCTTAGCACAAAAGGCAAATTTGGATACTCTATTTTGTGTCTGTGCTTTTTTGAAATCCCTTCTGTTTTAGTGCTGCAAAAGTAGCAATCACTTACATGATCAGTAGGTTCTCTTCACACCATAGGAGTAGCAAACGGCAGAGAATTTTTCTTGCGATGCATCCACTGCACTAAATTTACGTGACAACTCACACAACAAACATGAGGAGCCCAACTGGAATTTTATAATAAATCGTCCACATGTATAACAAAACTTATCGGGGTAGGATTTTTGCAACATCGATGACCCGAACTTGCCATTTTATATCAAAATTGACTTTAACACTTTAATGTACTGTAAAGAAGACAGTAACAGAAAACAATAAAAATCCTCAAGGTTCGTTAAATACTATGAAAATAACCCCTTTGCGGGCCTGTTGTGCTTTCCGGTCCTAAGGCAGGTAAAAGTGATTTCAAACATCGCATTATGTAAAAGAGAAGCAGGTATTTGAAAATGGGATGTACTAGGCCATTTCTGGAAAAAAATGTTTTAATAACTTCCAAAATAAAACGCAAAATGAGTATTTTCATCGATGTTACAAAAATTATGTCGACTGGTGTAATTTTTCAATCTGATGGTTACCAGCTTAATCCCTAAACGTAAAATAAAAATATCCTTTTTTAAATAGGGTGTAGAAAGGGATATTTATACCAAAATTATAAAAGATCCCGAGTTGCTATGGGGCCCTTAAAACCACATTTGCATTTTTTATATTACTTTCATAAATATATTATTATGTTTTTAGTTATGAAATTTATGTCCTCTAAATGTGTAGTAAAATATGTTAAGATTAGGATAAATGTAATTATCTTTACTTCATAGGGTTAAAAAACTATATATTAAAAATAGCTGAAGTATGCTGTTAGAGGTGTTTTTAATAAGAAAAACCGCTAAAACTCATAAAATCTTATAAGGTTAAATTTGTATTAAAAAGCTTCATACTCCGGTTAAAAATTATAATTTATTTTCTAAAATGACGATCAGCTAAACTGTTGACAGTTTTCATAGTATTTGTTTTTACCGCTGATAAACTTGTTCCAAACGTGATTGATTTAAATTAAGTGGTATACACGTTAGCCATATAAAGTACCTTACTCTCTCTCTCACAGTATTTTCGATAAGTATATATTTTCAAAGATTAGACTGTCCATAAAAATATGATGGTACCTTTAGAAAAATTTTACTTTTCTTAAGACATTAAAATTTAGGCATTGCACCTATAATTCAGAGCTTATTCTTAAAGTTAAGGGTAGATTGATTATTATCATAGCCAATATTAATAAAAATTAATTGAATTTTTTTTTTTAAAACGACCTAACAGGTCTGTTTGTTATTTAGAAATAGTGTACACTATTTTACACCTTTTTTACGTCAAGAGCTCTTATCAAAGGTGTTTAGGTAGAGGCAGAGCTGTTGCAATTACTTTTAAACAGTAACTTAATTACAATAACTAATTACTCTTCTAAGTAGTAGTAAATTACGATTACCAATTACGAGCATGTTTGTTAAAAGTAATTCAATTATCAATTAAAACTAAAAATAATGGGATATTTTAGCAATTACTCTATTTAAATTACCACATTTATTTCAATTATTTTTTGGTAATTGAATTACCGTTATGTAATTGAACTACCGTTATGTCATTAAATTCCCAATATATATTCAATTACTCTTCATTCTCTCAATAACATTTGGTAACCAAATTACTCCAGAAATATTTGAATAACTATCACACCAGTAACCAGCACCTGTAATAATAAAAAAGTCAACTATGTTTGTTTGGTTAATAAAAGAAAACAAACATAAAACCGTTGGTAAGCATTAATTGAAAATCTTAAATCGGCAAGTAATTAAAATATAGTGATTCAATTACTGAGAAGTAATTGAATACTATTTTTCAATTATTTTAATTAAATTGCCGACAGCTCTGGGTATAGGTATGTACAAAAAGTGTAAAATAGTGTAAAATATTTTTAAATACCAGACAGACCTATATTATAAAAAATATGTTTTACAAATTCTAGTTAACTACATGCAAATCGTTCACTACTGTTTTGGGTACTTTAAAATAAAACGAGGGAATGTAATTGTAATTCAAGTAATTGAATACTATTTTTCAATTATTTTAATTAAATTGCCGACAGCTCTGGGTATAGGTATGTACAAAAAGTGTAAAATAGTGTAAACTATTTTTAAATACCAGACAGACCTATATTATAAAAAATATGTTTTACAAATTCTAGTTAACTACATGCAAATCGTTCACTACTGTTTTGGGTACTTTAAAATAAAACGACGGAATGTAATTGTAATTCAAGTAATTGAATACTATTTTTCAATTATTTTAATTAAATTGCCGACAGCTCTGGGTATAGGTATGTACAAAATGTGTAAAATAGTGTAAACTATTTTTAAATACTAGACAGACCTATATTATAAAAAATATGTTTTACAAATTCTAGTTAACTACATGCAAATCGTTCACTACTGTTTTGGGTACTTTAAAATAAAACGACGGAATGTAATTAGTAATAAAGATTTATTCTACAACCGATAAATGCAGAACGAGCCGCAACTAATCTTGACAAAAATACCTGCGTATATGCGTATTCTACATTAAAAGAATTCGAGAGCATGGAAAAAAAGTTTACCTGACTTGGGTATGATAAATACAATAAACATGACATGTTAGTGACTAATAGAATTTACTTAAATAATACACAAAATAATATACTGAGTGTACAGTTTTAAGTAAATAATAAATTATAAATTGTAAATATTTATAATATTAATAATTAATTATTGTATGAAATAATATTAATAGGTATAAGCAAATAATATATAACATTACAAGCTATATAATAACATACTATCTATATTACCGTAACACTACATTAAAATTGGACAATTACAGTTAATACGCTGAATGGTCCAAAATATATAAACTGCGATTTTGAAAAAAACACACATTGAACATCATCGGCCTTTGGCCCGGTTAAACAACATCTTATAAATAATCAATTTCCCGAAGATCAGCTATTCAACTTTAGAAGGTCCAAGTAATGAATTTTTTAAAAACTTGTCAATTCTGGCGGTTTTTCCGACTTTTCTTTGCGAAAAATGCACCAATAATGATTTACAAAAGTCTTGTTGACAACATCGTAATTAAATTACAATTAAATTTAAATTTTTCATTCAGGTTATTTTGGATATTTTTTATTTCATATAAAAAACAAAAAAAAACCTACTTTTGCAAAGCTTTTAGTTTGTTTAGGTTCTATGCACCTTTTTTAAAACTTTTAATCTTACTTTTACTATTAAATTTGAATTACCAAAAAAATCTCTATAAACTGTGCTATAAAGAAAACACAATTAAAAAAATGCAAAATCGCCTAAACAGTACTATTAATGTTGTGCGACATGAAATAATAAGTTTAATGCGCTAAAATTGAATTGGTCAAGCTCAAACCGAAGGACAACATTTCCAGCATTTGGTGTTGAATTTATAAAAGAAATGTTGCAAATCTTATTTTCTAAATGTTAAATAAATTGTTATGTCAGTTTTTCACAAAAATATTATTTTAAATTGCACTCACATAGTTTTTATAGGCGCAAGAAAGTATATTTTTATCACTATGTTGGCGTTTCTTTTCTTTTTTCTTAAATACTCTCGTGCTGTTGGTAAATTTATAATAATAAAATAAATTGTATTATTGCTTTAGAATAGGTTTTAAATCATTCTGTATACTGCTATCAGCTTTAAAGCCTGTATGGATATTTAGTTTTTCTTATTAACGCAGATAAACATTAAAATAAGTACATTGTGATATTTATTTTATAAATTTATTTATTTACAGATTTCTGGTGTAAAATACTAACCTACCAAATAATTGCTTAATACCCGAATGACTCTTTTCTTAGGTACCTTAATAACCATATTGTTCCACTGATGCAATAAAAATTTTGCTGCACAACAATGGGATTATATTTTTTCTATAAATGAATAAACTAAGTCACTTTTCATAGAGAGGAACAAATTACACTTTTTACTCATTTCTTTCTGTTTGAGAACCGCCCTGTACATATGTTTCATTTATCTGAACAAGTAGGTAGGAAATAACACTATATCTTTTTAAATGTCTAGAGTTTTATGAAGTGCATGACTTGATTGATTAATAAGTTGCCAATTTAGAATTTGGTGGGCGAGAATAATTATTTTGGTGGGATTATAATATTATTATAGATAATAGTATTTTTAAACATATTGCCTACGATTTTAATTTTGGTTATTTATAGTAGTAGATTGGATTCTTGATGCTTAATGTGGATTTTTTTATCTTCAGTAATTTGAAAGATTACGTTAAATAAACTTTAATAATTTTTAACAATGGACTTGCATAATATTAATGTGATTTATTTTTGTATGTTTCTTTTATCGCAGTGTACCTACATTTACAGGGATGCGCAAAAGTCCGGAATAAAATTAATATCTTTTTAACCAGTAACTTAGGTAAAAAACTCTGAAACACGTCAATTGATTTTAAATTGTACGCATTTTTTGGCAATAAAATGAATTTTTTTTTTCAACCTCTTAGCTGCAGCCCTTCCCAACTTTTTTTTTCAAATTCAAACCTATGTCGTGTATGGGCTCATTGAAAAGCTCGTTAAAAATGGAATCTGACCATACTCCTTCTTTTTTTAAAACTTATGTGGTTACCAGGAAATGAAAATAAACTCTTTGAAAAACAAAAAAGTTAGAAATACCTACTTAGTGCTATCTACGGGTGAATTAACGTTGATAAACAAATAAAGTGGCATTGAGCATTGATGATGTACACTGCTCAACAATTGCTTAGGATCATCAATCAGTACCTAGTTTCTTAAAGTTTACAAATTTTAAGAACACACCAACCTGGGCAGGCAGCACAAAAAATTTTATTGATTATGTGTAAAACTGATAACGTAATCTAGCATCAACATTCTTTGGAATTAATTTTTTCAGAAAAAAATTACACATAAAATTAGTTATAATCCCAAGCAATTGTTGAGCAGTGTACTTCAAAAAGAGAAAAAGGTTGTTAAATTTTTTGTACCAAATTTAATGCCCTGATAAGAAATGTTTTTTTTGACTCAGTTTTAAAATTGTGGCATTTCTGGGTAAAATTGAAATATGTTTAGTTCATTAATTGTGTACCTTCAAAGTGTTCTTTTTTAATTTGCCAAACAAAAATGGTATTGTCAGAGAGGCAGCGTATCGAAGTCTTGATATTGTTGGGATGTGGGGATAGAATGCGGAGTCAAAGTGAAGTGTGTACTTTATTTAATGCAAAATATCCGGAAAATCACATTTCCCAGGCTACTGTGAGTAAAGTAAGATCTGACACAAATTTAAAGAACATGGTACAGTGAAGGACTTGCCCAGAAGTGGCCGGCCACATGTTTAAGACGAAGATCAAAAATTGGACATTGCCGTATCTCTGCAGGAAGATCCACATTTGTCAACGGTTTCATTAGCCCAAAACAATCCTACGTCTAGACGTACGATTGAGAGGTTTTTGAAAACAGAAAAATACCACCCATATAAGGTATATCTTGTCCAAGAGCTCTTGGAAGATGACTATGACAGGCGTTTGCAATTTTGTGAGGAAATAATGAGGCGATGTGACGAGAATAATGGGTTTCCACTGAACATACTCTTTTCGGACGAAGCTACTTTTTATTTAAATGGAGTAGTTAACAGGCACAATTATCGATTCTGGAGTCAGGAAAACCCACACTGGATATGCGAAGCTCATACGCAGCATCCTCAGAAAGTAAATGCATGGGCAGGCATCATCAACAACAGACTATTAGGGCCATACTTTTATAAGGGAAACCTTACAGCTTCACGCTACTTAGACTTTTTACGCTTTGAATTAGTGCCTGCTTTAGCTGTTATGTTTCCCAATGAAGCAGATCCAGATATCCCCACTGAAACACTTTGGTTTCAACAGGACGGCGCTCCCCCACATTTTGGTATTAACGTCAGAGAATATCTCGATGAAATGTTTGCAGGACGCTGGATTGGACGACGTGGTACAATTGAATGGCCGCCACAATCCCCAGACTTAACGCCATTAGAATATTTTTTTGGGGATATATAAAAGATCTAAAAAACAGAATTAGAGTGGAATCACATAACATACCGGCTGAAGCAATTCGGAATTTCGTAGACGGGTTTTACCATCGCCTAGGAGCCTGCCAAGTAGAGGGTGACATAGGTTTGCATTTGAAAAAAAAGTTGGGGAGGGTTGCAGCTAAAGGGTTGAAAAAAATTATTTCATTTTATTGCCAAAAAATGCATACAATTTAAAATCAATTAACGTGTTTTTGCGTTTTTTTCCTAAGTTACTGATTAAAAAGATATTAATTTTATTCCGGACTTTTGCGCATCCCTGTATATGTCGTTACGGACTTTAAAAATATCGGTTTAGTTAATAGAAATGTTGAAGGTTAGAGTTATTTTATTTAGGTTAATAATTTATTTGAAATAAATTACTTTAGAATTCTTCCAGCTAATTCTAGACTTTTTCAGACTTTCCCTTTCCTTTCCACATTACTATAAAAAGCGCGAAGCAAGTCCGCACGGGCCAGTTTAGTTTTGAGTTTCGAAGAGAACAGAAGTTGGCAGACAGTAAAAGGTTAAACAGTTGTCATAATTACGTTACGTTAAATTGTTACCATAAAAACGTTTGTAAATCTGATTTCCAATAAAAAGGTGTAAAACCAGGATCCGTGTTTTTATACGGGGTGTCACGGAACAATTAGTGTCAGAAGCAGAACGAGATCTCCAAGGAAGCCGAAGTTGATAAGAAGAATTTTTGAATGCCAGTTAGGACAAGACAGCAAACAGCAGTTATGGAAAAAATAAGTGCACTAATTAAACAAATAACCGAAGATCTAAAAAGAAATGAAAACCAGTCAAGAAGAAATAAGGAGAAGTCAAGAAGAAATGAAGAGAAGTCAAGAAGAAATGAAGAGAAGGCAAGAAGAAATAAAGATCAGTCAAGAATCCATGAAAAAAGATCTAAAAAGAGAAATGAAGACCAATCAAGAGGAAATGAAGAAAAGTCAAGCAGAAAGAAGACAATAGATCGAAAAATTCAAAAAGGCATCAAAAAGAGCCAAGAAGAAATGAAACAAGAGCTCAAAGAAAAGCTGGTGAAAATTCTAGAACAACTAAAAGGAGAATTTCACCAAAGTTAAGATGAGCTGAGAAACAAATGCTATTTCAATTAAAACTTACCAAGGAAGATGTTGAAGAAGAGATGCAAGAAATACAACAATCGGTTGAAGACAAAGTTTATCAAATCCAAGGTCAAACGCAACAAGAAGTCCAACATTTACAGCGACAGATTAAAAATATAGCTAGTACAGGTGTTGTTTCAGTATGTGCTACCACCGTAACAGTTATAAAACTGCCCACTTTTAATGCCAAGGTACTCTGGGTGTCCTATCTTCGACAATTTAAAGCTGGCGCCAATGGAAATAATTCGAGGAGAAGCTATGAAGGTTTTAAGAAACATTTCCGAAGAGAAGCAATGTGACTATGAAACCATTGTTAAGTTCCTGGAAATGAGATACGGTGAAGCCCACTTACAGGAAGTTTATAAGGCGCAGCTCCAAGGACAAAGACAAAGATACAATGAAAACCTTCAGGAGTATGAACCGGATATTGTACGGCTTATTAAGACATCTTCGACATACCCAGAAAAAATTAAACAGAAATTAGAAGTAGGTAGTTTTATTGAAGGCTTACGTGATCCAGATATGAACCAGGCGTTAAGAATGGCCAGACTTAAGAAAATATCTGAAGCTCTTGTCTATGCACTTCAATTTGAAACAGCTAAAAAAACATCCAGGGGTCAGACAAGAGTTCGAAGAATGAATTTTATTCCAGAAGATGGCAATTCAAATAATGAAATCGCATTCGGTGCTTAACCTTGGCGCAGCTCATTTGACTGAGTTACAGTGTTGTCAGGTGAAACAATAATTAATTTTGAGTCGAATTTAAAAAGCGGGGCATTTGGGGTACTTCTGGTATAATAAAAAACTATTAAAATGTATATTTTTAATAAAGTGGATTAGGCTCACAAATAAAAAATTAGGCGAAATATTTGTGTTGGACCGGGTCAAGTTGTAACAATATTAATTAACAATTTGGAAATCCGAAAAAGAAAAAAATTGTGACGCTTAGAAACTTATATGACTTTATCTTAAACATTTATATCGGGCAAAAATTTTATTTAATATATTACTTTTAGAAGGCTATGGCTCCCTATAACTTTTTGTAATTTTTTCATGTGTGGAAATCACCCTATTAATATGCTAAGCTAGTTTCGGGATAACCTGTATATTTTTAGAATCGAGTGGTCCTCCTTAAGTAGCAACCTCTAAGTTTAGAAACTGTATATTTTAGTAAACCGCGGTTCTAAGCTAGAGTTAGTACAAAAGGACTCGGTTTTTAAATCCCTTTATTGTAAATATATTATAACTTGTGACTAAAAACTTTTTTTTAAACTTGTTGAAAGTAATTCCATCAAAAACCCATAGTTATTATTATCTATTCACTAAATCATGTAACCAAATTTTATTTTTGGTCGTAAATACCAAAAATCCGTTTGTTAAACACATTTAATAAAAAATACATTTTAAAAATAAACACAAGATTTGATTTTCCCATATTATTTTGTTAAAGTCTAAAAGATGGTAATAAATAACTAAAAAGAAATCTGACATATCTCTTATTGCAGGAACTTAGTGGTTATAATTTAAACACTAATCCTTTCTTGTAAAAGGGTCATTATTTCCAAAGGGTAATGTAAATTTTCCCGAGTCGTGTTCGACAAGTAACGGAATCATGCAACACCATTACAAAATGAAGTATGTGCTGAACTCTCCCATTCATATTTCATGAAAATGCGTCGGGTACTGCCAGGAACTTAACTTTAAAGGGTATTCACCTCCTGATAGCACTGTACGGCTGCAGGAAATAATTGTCATCTGACCTAATTCTTATAAATATTTTTATCTGGTTAATTAAAATATATAAGATTTGTGCAAAATTATATTAAGCAGTTTAAATAAGATAAGAGTTTTTTGGTTCAAACTTATGTTCGTTTTTAAAGTAAAAGAAATTTTAATTCATATATTTGGAATTCCGTTTTGAATTACAGACATATTAGAAAAGTTTTTTGATTGTATTTACTTGGAGTCTTCAAGGCTCACGACATAAAGATTCCTAAAGATGTAAAGTGATATCCAAGATAAAATGTTTATAATTTGACCATTCCAAAGCCAAAGATCATGGCTCTTTGACCCGAAAATGATTGTTGTTACTAAGCTCAGAAAATTTAGCAAACATGCCTGGTAAAATTTTGGTTACTTTTTTTTATACTTTTTTGCTGAATAAATTGTATTTGCAAAAATGAATGGTTTATAATTTTATTGTTATTGTAGAAAATATACAGAGCTATGCAACTAATTAAAACAAATTTTGGGATCTCGGTTAATAACACAAATATACTAATTGTCTAATATAAAAAGTTTTAGTGTTGAACACACGAATTAAATGGTGCTCTTTTCAGTGTTATATTTCGATCGCCGAATAGGTCAGAAAAAAAGCTTTGTATAAGGTTCCAGGGTATAAGAGATCGGGTTTGTCGAATTGCGGCCCAAATCATCAGGTAGGTAAAAGTAATAGCCAATTAATAAATGATTCCCTAGTTTGACCCAAACAGGATAAAATTATTGCAGTCTGTAGTAAATACCATATTGAAAATTATTAAATTTTTGTTGACTTCTACATAAGGATATTTAAAAAAAAATAAAAGCCCTGAGTTCTGGTCGGTCATGGTACGTTCTGGTTAGTTAAAGCGGCTTTTTATTTTTCCCAATTATATTTTAAAAGTGATAAATACCATATTGAAAATTATTAAAATTTTGTTAATAACTACTACATAGGGATAATTTTGACAAAATTAAAAGCCCGCAGTTCTAGTCAGTCATGGTTAGTTGTGGTTAGTTAAAGCGGCTTTTTATTTTCCCCAATTATATTTTAGACGTGATAAATCACTAAAAGTAGGAACAGTAAACTTTTCCGTTTAGTCCGTAACTCTGCCATGGCTTAGTCAAATTAAATTTATTCCGAGAATTTTTGGGCGCAAGTTTGGTTAAGCTCTACATGATAACCCCGCCTGATAGAAGAACCCAACGAAACCGTTAAAAATAAAAAAATACCTTGTGAATGTAACAAATTTTAAATAGGTTTTTCACAACAATAGATACACACATAAATTTAATGATCATTAAACATATATAAAAAACGTAATTTTACAAATCAAAAATATGTCAACATGCATATAATAGTAATCACAGAATAAAATGGAATGCTTTTAGTAATTTAGCAAAGAAATATTTTTTAAGAAAAAACGCCAAATGGATAAAAGAACCTGTATATTATTAAACAAAGATAAATGTCTAGCATCAATATCAGTTAATTTAAATAATACTTAGAAGCCTTTGCTTAAGGCTAAAGTAATTTTTGAAAATCCCAAAATTAATTAACTTACCACATTTTTTATTTAAAAAAATAGTAAATATATCATCACAACAAATTAATCTGTGATTTGTGACATTACGTCACAAAATTAAAAAAAAACAAATTTTTTAAAGCAAAATTTAAATAATTTTAAATTTAATTATTTACTAGATGAAAAGCCTGTCTCCGTCAGGCGAGAGACAATATTAAGTAGCCTCTGTCTCCGTAAGACGCCTTCCGTACGGCTAACAGTAAATAAACACTTTTTTGCTCCTATTTTTGTCCGGGGGCGAAATTCAAAAAACGTTCGTTAGGTTCTAGCCACTGTTAAAGACTACCACTGTGCCAAATTTCATGATTTTAGCTCAAGCCATACCTTCAGATATAAATAATAAATATATAATATATATATATATATATATATATATATATATATATATATATATATATATATATATATATATATATATATATATATATATATAAATATATATATATATATATATATATATATATATTACCTACATATAAATGTATCCACATTAGCAAATTATATATATAGATAAAACATTTTTAAATTTGTTTGTTAATAAGTTTTTTTAAGATGTTTAAAAGGTTTCAGGGACCTGAATCGAAGCGCTTTCTTCTTGTATGTATGTCTAGCCAAAAACCTAAAGAATATTTTGTAATTAATTTTTCTTTTTACATTCTTTTTTCTTTATTACTTAAATTGATAGAGCCCAGAATTGTGTAAATTAATTTTATTTTGTTAATTCGATATTTACATAGATATCTAGGTAAATTTAAGAAACACGCTTTTTTTAATTTGCACCGTTTTATCTTAATCATATTCTTCACATTAGGTAGCCCCAAAATACTCAACTCTAAAATCCTGAATAAACGTGGTTTATTTCAAAAAAGCGACATTTTGAATATAGATTGAGCAACCTTTTTCTGGTTTATATTATTAGTTCATTAATAAATATGTTATCAAAAATTACATGAATAAATTATAAGTTTATCATTAGCAAAACCTTGACAATTTATTGAGATCACTTTTTATTTTTAGTCTTTGTTAATCGTAGTTTCCTTTGGCCTCTAACAGCCGATAGTACACAAAATTTGACTTACGTTGGTCGTTATCTAATTATTATTTAAAAATATTTTGTCATGTCATAATATTTAGTTGTGCCGAAGGTCATAAATACTCTAAAAATCTTTTAAATATGTATTTTTTTAAATTTTAATAGGCTTAAGTTAAATTATGTTTCAAGATATGGTAGTAAATTTGAGTGTTGTTGTCTACCCCAACAGCAGCAATGGAGTGTCTGTTAGACCTTCCACCACTTAACCTCATAGTGATGGGAAAGGCAAGAATGGGCTACTTCCGACTGTAACAAAAACCAACTGGTGTCTACGCTAGTTTGGGACACAACAACATAAAAAGTCAGGTTGACAGCAACATCCTGGATGACAGAACAGACCAGATAGTTCCCCAATACTCATTTAATACAAACATCGAGGTAAAAATTCCAGATCAAAGTGAGTGATGGCAGCAAACCGATCTTCCCGGCGTGGTTGGAGACATCATCTGGTATACGGATGGTTCCAAAACCGGGCAGGGAACTGGAGTCGGCGTGTACAGTGAAACGAGGAATTCACAATTCTCCATTCTACTAGAAACACACAGTTTTGTATTTAAAACGAAAATATATGCTGGACTGCACTCTGCAAAAGAAAATATCAAATATAAAAACAAGCGGATCTGCATAATAACAGACAGCCAGGCGTCATTGGGGGTACTAGTAAACCTCAAGGTAACGTCCAAGCTGACATGGGAATGCCAAAAGAACTAGAAGTCCTGGGAGAACGCAACGGGGTACCAGGACATTCGGGAATAGAAGGCAACGAAAAAGCGGATGAGCTAGCAAGACAGAGATCATCCACATCATACTTTGGAGCAGAACCTGCCCTTGGAGTGGAAAACAAACATACTAGGGGAACCTCAGTAGAATTAGACATGGAAAAGGATTCATAAGGGGCCCATCTTAAAGAAATAACTACTTGGACAAAGTAGAAAAAGACTTTGTATAACAGTAGGGTTGCTTACAGGACACGATAACTTAAGACTTGTGTGGGACACCTACACAAGAGAGGCTCATAGAATAGGGACCCAAGTTGCAGAATAGCCTATCATAACCTGTGCGGATGTGAAGCGTTGAATCACAAATTAATGACAGGCATTATTTGGGCAACCGAAAATGAGCCCGCAGGAATATAATAACCAACCAGTCTCGTGGTTATACAGACTTGTAGAAGGAACAAGACTAATGGGAGGATTGGTATAAAAGACAATGGGAGATTAGGCACAAAAAGCCCAAGAGCCTGCGCTGCTTCCTGTAGCGAATCAAGACGGCTCCTAGAAAAGAAGAAAAAGAAAAAGAGACTATATGGCCTTTCGTTTTAATAATGGTGGTAATTCTATTTATTATGGAGCACCCTATGATTAACTTTGTCTATTTAACGTGTATTTTCTGTGTTCAATACGAGCGGGGGTAGTCATTTTCAACAGTTTTTTTAAATTAAGAAACATTACATGTAATTTTTGATAATAAATTGTTATTGTCGAATTTTTTTTTCGCCCCGTATCTTCGAAACAAAGCGCACTATCAAAAATCATCAGAGGACAAAATATCCTTCGAGTAGTCCAAGGAATGGTCTTTTAATTTTTTGCTGCATGTTTAATAAATACCTGTATATATATATATATATATATATATATATATATATATATATATATATATATATTATATATATATATATATATATATATATATATATATATATATATATATATATATATATATATATATATATATATATATATATATATATATATATATATATATATATATATATATATATAATATATATTTATATATATATTAAAGAATCAAAAACAGTTTTTCAACATTATTTTGCGTTTAAAATAAAAATTTAAAGTAAGCTTTATTTTAAAGCATGATTTAAACAAGAACCAATAAAAATAAAGCATAAAACTTAATATTAAAAAATAATTAAAAATAAAATTGTTTAAATGTTAATAAAAATGTAATGATATTAAGTCAAAAATTCTAAAAACCTCTATATATTTTTTTTAATTCTACTGTTTTAATTATTTAATTTTCCTTTAAGTTTTTATACTTTATTTCTATCTTAAAAACGAAAATGTAGATATTTATTTAGATTTTTTGGGTTTTTTTTTGGAGCTTTTATCGTGTTGTTTTAGGCGATCTGCTAGTTCAGAGGGGTCAATAGGAATGAGCAGGTTTAGTCTCTATTCTAGGACCGAAAAAGTTTAATTGTAAATTAAAAAGAATCTAGACTAGCAGTAAATTTACTTAGCTAATAAAAAATATTTCTTAGTATTATAAATTTTCATATATTTTTTTTATATTTAGATTGCCTTAACGTGTACCTAACGAGGACGAAACAATAAATGAATCCGTCTTAACAATACAGAACATATCTACAAGAAACCCCTAGTAACACGTCTATAAGAAAGTAAACTTTCTTTCTTAACTATAGACTGTAAACTTAAAAAAATACTATTAATTCAAAAAAAAAATACACAATAATAATATTAGGTGCCCAAACCAAATTTTGTTTCATATATGTTTAGGCCAATATCGTTCAAACCCGCACACGCCAAACTCGAACATACATTAAATGTAATTTCAACTTACCTTCATTAAAAGTATATAAATAGATCTAGGAAGTATAAGGAATTTTTGTGGTACTTTTAATACATCTAATTTTAAAGATTTATGTCCAGGTTGTTCAACTTTTAAAGCTAATTAAATAATTTGTTTATATGAAGTAAGACTAAACAAACACAAACCTTTGATTATTGGTGTTTATAGGGACGTTCTAATTAGGCACACATCTGTATAAATTTGTTGCTTAGCCATTTATGATATTTAGTATCAAATGCAACCGCCATTGCTAGACTACTTTTTATTATAACGTGTGTCCACATAAACTGCTTAAAAATTAATAGAATTATTGCAATAAAATGGTAAATAACAAAAAAAGAATAAATAATTATTGGCATTTTGTGCGCAAGTGCTTTTACTTGTGTAAAATATTAAGAAATTTTATTTAAAGCGCTGTTACAATTATTTGTTTTAACAAAGTAATTTGAATTTTTAGAAACGAACAATAAAAGTATCGTTAGTTATTGTTGTTTGTTTTAAATTCTTGTGCTGAAATCGTATACGAAGTACATGTAATGTGTAATGTAAAAATAATTCAATACTTAATAAAAAACGTAAATCTATTAATTTTGTGATAAATTCTTGTTAAACTGTACTATGAATTATTTCAATATTATTCAGTAACTCATTTTTGAAAAGGCAAGTAAAAGTTCCAAAAATATAGCAACCTTGACTGTAAAAATGGATAAGGTGTTTTAACTTACAATTTTAAGGTCAAATATCTTACTATTTAGTGTTTAGCTTATTTACCTATCTTTACTTAATTTGTATTTTGAAAAAAAGTCTTAAAAATGATGGATGTGATGCCACCGAAACGTCGACAGTACAATCAGGGCCGTATCTGGACCAAAATTTTGGGGGTTAGGCCAATGGCATTTGATAAATTATGAATAAAAAAAATATATATAAATAGGTTTTACTACAAAAAAATATAAGGTTAAACTAAAAAACACACTTAACAACGTTAAAATTTAAAAATAATAATTATAATAACAATTGAATATTTCTTTGCTTTTCCTCCGCAAAACGATTTAAGACTTCCGCAGTATCAATTTTAATATTTCTATGTACGCTTAAAAGAGCAAGTCGGCAGGTCCTGTTAGCCGCTCTTGACGGATTTTTTACGATTCCAGACTATTGTAGGTTTATTTATCGTTGATTTTTAATGTAGAAAAAGTGGTTTTGCAGTTTAGAAATTTCTTTTTTTGACCAATAGAGTAATTCAGATACTTTTTTTTGTTTTGTTGACCATGACTAAGTAAAACATATATTGTTAAGAAAATCTTAAAAAAAAAGATATAGTTACCAGTCGTTTTTATTATTTTCTTTTACGTTATAAAATTTTCGGGATTTCCGGGGGGGTTTAACCCCAAATTCCCCCTCAGATACGGCCCTGAGTACAATCTTTCTAAAGATAATAACATTACGCGTGTTATCCGAGATACCTCAACTCCATGTTATAATCGCGAAAATATTCGGGAGCCCTAAGTAGAGTCCGACAAACCTGGGACCGATCCAAAGGGTAATTTGTAATTCACCCCTAAGAATCGCTTAACTGTGGTTATTTCTGGTTAGTCTGGTGCAGTAGTAATCCATGAAGCGGAGAAAAGACCTGTAGACAATTATTTTTTATTTCCCTGGCAAATTGGTACATCCGGTACACCAACTTAGTTGTCAAAAATAATAATTGACGTGTTTCTGTGTGTAATAAAATTGTATTATGAAAAAAGGTATAGTTAATTCTTTTTTCGAAGTTATCTTTAAAAATTTGTTCAAATAATTAAATCGTTTAAAAAATGCATGATTTACCAGTCATCTTTAAATATCATAATAAAATTATAATATTATATTATAATTTTGAATATACAGGGAGATGCGGTACTTATCCCTAAAATATTAACGGGACCTTTAGTATGCTACTGGTTACACAAAAAATCTTTAAAAAAATGTAAAAAAACAGTCAGTATAGAGATTAACTTTTTTTTCTAAAATAATAAACAACAAAGTACCTACACGGCTTTAACTAGGTATTAAATGATCTAATTGTTTCTACGTATATGTACATTTGTGCTCTAAATCCAATTTTGGCGCACTAAACCTACTGTTTTTTTATCTAGTCGTAAGTAAAGTATTTTGACTCCAATGCAGTATACCTTATTTTATAAGAATTAATAAAAAATTTAAAAGGCAAATATTTATTGCTTTATTGCAAATCAATTACTAAAAGCGTAACGATAGTGGGATGCGGTGGTCACTTAACTTTTTGACTTCAAATTCACTTAATACAGCTGAGTACTATCGTACATAAATAAATAAATTTATTTTTGTTTTTATTTTTTTAAGAAAGAGGCGCAAATCACCCTGTATATGCAATTAAAAAATGACAATGTTTTAAAAATGTTATAAATTAGTTCTATATTATGAATTAACATTTCTCAGGTAAAAATTAAAGTTGTGCAGATAAATTTATATTATACAGTGTGTCTACTTAAGTTGAATCGATATAGACAACTTTTTTATTATTAAGTTTACGAAAAAAGTTATTCTTTATAAAAAGTTCTGCATGGTCCAAAACTTAAGATGCAGCCATTAGATATCAATTTCTTTAAGCCGTATACGAGGTTAGTCAAAAAATATTAATTTTACTTAGGAGTAAAGTCCCTTTTTTTTGACAATACAGAAGAGTGTTATAAAGTAAAGTTATTTTAAATTAAAAGTTATCTTTAAATATGCAATTACATCTATTTAGCATGAAATGAACATTTAGGATTAAAGATTATTAACTAATAATTTTTCTATTTTTTTTTTATTTTTTCTTCACGATTTAGTAAATTTGCCATTTTAACTGTAATTTTACAAATAGAAACTCACTTTGACACACCATATCAAATATTTTATGTCAGTGCATCCTAGATTACGTTAAATTGTATGATGCCAGAATAATTAATACGGAATTATTAGTAAATAATCACCAATTCCAAACTTTCATGCTAAATAGCTGTCATTGCATATTTGAATATAACTTATAATTCAAAGTAACTTTACTTTATAACATTTTTCTTTATTGTAAAAAATAAAGGTATTTTACTCTTGAGTAAAATTCATGTTTTTTTTTTGACAATCCTCGTAAAACTTAATAATAAAAAAGTTTTCCATATGGTTTCAACTTAAGTAGACACACTGTATAATTAAACGCCATTTTTTAAATAAAGAACCTTCCAAACATATGTATATATTTTTTAAAACTAGTTAAAACCTAAACCTTACACATTTCGAGACAACTGTTAAAGACACAACTTTTTAATTTAATCATAATCACAATTACATTAGTGGCCAGTAGTAATTAATTAATAAGACCATAAAAAATCATTTAATTCATATCCGAGGTAAAAAAAAATGTATTCAAATAATAATAAAAGTAAAAAACATATGGTCAAATTGTAAACATTTAGTATTTGCTGCAGGTATGTCTCAGGTAAACCTAGAAAAGAAATTTTATGTAGGATGAATGAAGTCATTGGAAGTGGGCGTTGTCTCGATGCAAGGTGACCATAAACATAAAGAATTGTATGTTACATCACAACAAATAAACTCTATTTATACTTTTTAAATGATATAATATAAACAACCAATAAATTATTGTAAATACTGTTTATTAAAAGCTCTAAGTAAATGCGGAATTGTTTGTCATTGAATCTGCATTGAACTAAGTGATTTTAATTAAGATGTGCAAGATATATATTAAATCATTTTTAAATAGCAAGTTAATAAAACTAATTACATCTGTTTCAAATAATTCTTTAAAAACATTTTAAATAAACATCTGACTATATGTTCTATGTTTTGCGTCTTTAGTGATTTTTTGTTAGTTTCAAGCCAACCTCTGCATATTGTAACATTTGCATCTTGAATTAGTATTTCAAAACATGTAATTTTTAAACTTATTATCAGAATAAAAAAAAAGAAAACGCAATCATGTGTCAGCTATTTTACCCGTACGTTACGTATTATTATAATATCTAAATAGTAATAACGGTGCTTAAGTAACTCTGCAATAGGCCCCTTGCACATATTTTTGTAAGACTTAAAGTTAGAAATCGAACGCTGTTAGAACAACACCGATACGTCACGGTCTCATATCAGTTTGCCATATGAGACCGTGACGTATCGGTGTTGTTCTAACAGCGTTCGATCGTCTACACTTTATACCTAAATAGCACTTCTGCCCATTTTTTTAATACAAAACTTTATAAAAGAACTATAAGCATTTTAAATTTAAATATAAGACGCCTGCGTCAATAGAACATATAGGTAATTAAATGCCACGTGACATTACAATGTCCCAAGAAATTAATATGTGTACGGGGCCTTATTCACCATGTCGACACAGGTAGCGTTGTCAAACGTTTTTTAGGGTACCTACCGAATGTTTAAAATTAAAATATACTAAATATTTATTAAGGCAGTTTTACAATATTTTAGTTTTTTTTAATGCACGAACTTACATAAAGTAAAAATATAGATATTTACATCTTTTTTTACTGGATATTAATATTCAGATTAGTTTTTATGTATTTTCATCACTTTTTTTGACGTGATGCACGTCTGATTTGTGTTCCGATTCGTAAGAAATTATTTTAAAGAAACCAAAAATAATATAATTAAATATAAAATATGTTTATTAATTCAAAAATTAAATAATATATGATACTCTAACATTAAAACAAAATCTAGACTTTTGATTTTATTTTGTCCTTCCTTGGTTTTACCATCTGTAAATTTTAAGTTTTTTCCAATTCTTTATCTTTTTAAAACCCTCTTTGAATATAATATTGAAATGATATTTTAATTAAAAATTTATGTAGATCGTCAGTTTTAAAGCGATTGAAGCGTTTTGGCCTAAATAAATTATTTTGTAGTTTACGTTAGAAAATAAGAAATATAGCATTGGTTTTGCATAGTTAGAAATGTTTTGATATTTAAATTGTCTATCGTTATCCCTTATAAGCTCCCATCCCATATAACCTGACGCACTATTTGCCTTGCTGCATCAAGCAAGCAAGTTTGCTACACTATGGTCTGTTTTCATATCCCTGTATTCATTATTGGATCATAACAAAAAGCTAAAAATCCATTAAATATCTACCTAAAAGTTAAACAGAACTCACACAAAAAAAGGAAAAATCCACCAAAAAAGCAGATATCTAATAAATGTGGGAACGCTGGGTACATGCGTCTGCTTCGCATCGTCACGACCAATCACAAGTCGTTTTGGTCTGATGCCAGATCCAAAGAATCTGGCATAAACTTTAAATTGTAATTACTGCAAAACTAATTTTTTCCGATTAAAGATCTTTATTAACATGTGGTTCTTAAATAGGCTACAGAAAAGATTCCATTCAATAATTATTTTGCTGTTCAAAATGATTGGAATTTTATTTTTTTTTGTTTAGTTGCTGTTGTTTTTGTTTTGAGCTTTTCTGTCTGTTTGCAAACTAGTGTAAATAATGAGTTCTAAAAGAAGTGAAAAATCTGAAAAAAAAAGAAGTGTTTGGAAGTTGAAAGCCACAAAAGGTTCTATGTTTCACGTCAAAATTTCATTCTATTAAAACCGGATTACTTTTACATTTTTTTGTAGCAAAAGCAACTGTGGATTAAAAGCGACTGAAGGTTTTGGATCAGATGACACCTGCATCTAATCGATCTTATGGACAAAAACGTAGTCCGTGTTTTTGATTAAAATAAGTTGTATGGAAAGTGCCTATTTATTTTTGTTTAAATTTTAAAAACGATGCAAAACACCGTCGATGATCTTGTTTTACACTTTAAAATAAATAAAATATTATAAGAATTTCGTATTTTTGAAGGTACGGTAGTTTTCAGTGGCGGCTCGTGCCTTACTATATTGGGAGGCTTTTTCTAGTGTTATATTAATACAAATCATTGTCTGTGTTCAGTTTTATCTATAGAAATAAAAAAAATTGTGTTACGAAAATATGTGCAATCTAAATAAAAAATAAACCCGAAAAACAAAGTAAGGCGTTTAATGTGCTACAACCCCATATCCATTTATTCCTCTTGTAAACGTCTATCTTAAAATGCCTTGTATAACAACCGGCTTTCGTAGATTTATCAGCCTGAGTAAGCTTTAAATCTGGAAAAAGTCTATCGAGCTGTTTCCCATCCAGGCCATTCCTTCTATTATTTGAACACGCCGAAGCGAGGCAGCAACGGATATAACGATATCCCATGAAACGAATCAAATCGTACTTGCCGAAAGCGGAAAAATATATCTCCCTCTCACGTGTTAAATCCCATATGAAATAGCTCGCATGCGAGGGAATACGACGCAGCGGCTGCAGGTTTCGGCGGACGGTCAGGTCTAAAATAATTCCGCCACGTAAATCATCGGTAAGAAATATTTGGCGCAAATTCAAGCGACTTAAAGTGGGTGTCAAGCAATTGGGAACGGAATAGTCATGAACTTAGGATTAAGATTTTTATTAATTATTTGGATTAATTAATTTAATGCAAAATATCGTTTTTGGTTTATTGGTGATTTACATTTTAACTCAGGAGGCAACTGCTCTTTCGCCCTTATGGACCAGCCGCCATTGCGGTAGATAAAACTTAAAAGTGGACATGTCGCGTTTTGTATTTGTACGTGTAACCTTTTTACATAAAAGTATAATTATTTATTTTGAATGCTTGTATTAATACTCAAAAAATTATAAATAATTTCTCTTTTATTTGGTATAAGATTTAAATTGCGGCAGCTTCTTTGAACTATTGAAGAGTAATTTTTTATCAATGATATGCATCTTTTAAGACACGTCGTTTACTATTACATTGATTCTTATTAGTGGCTAGTAAACTTGCTCTAAGAACTAGATAGTCATAATTTGGTAGGCGTTCTATTGTATCGATAAACAATGACTGGTGTTGTTTATATATATTTCTTTGTTGTATACGAGCTACGGGCATCTAATAATCTATATATTTGTTTTAATATACTTCGTTTTTCAAAGTTAATTTGTTTTGAAAGGGACAGTTGGAAAAATTAGAATTATTATTTAATCTATTCCAAAAGATGGTAAAATATTGTAAGGGATGATGTGAGAATTAAAAATATATATTTTCTATATATAAACACGAATGCAAAAATGCTTTATTTTAAAAATATATAATGTTTAAAAGTAATTATTATTATTATGTCTAAAAAATTTATACATTTTTTTAAATTTTTATAACTTAATGTTTTATTTAAGGTCACTTATAAAAAATATATAAGATTATTAATATGTTTTGTGTTTGTTCAAAAAAAAAGGTTCAAATGAAGAAGCACCTTATTTTTGTATTTAATTACACAGCCCCACAAAAAAAGTTGAATGTCCGAAAGTCTTGACCATGATTTCTTTATGTCTTGGGGTCGCCCTAGCAGGTCGGGGACAAGGGCATTTTTGCAAAATAATTGCAACCAAATTTAAAGAGTGTATACCAATGTTTTTGAGATCACTGTATACGAATCCCTGGTCAGTTTGACTCCATCAAATTTTTTAGAAATATGATTTCTTGTAACTTTTAGATTTACGTAAAGGTATCAAAAATCATCGAAAAACAGCCTGTGGGATACGTGCTAATATCAATGAATTTCTGTAATAACATATGTTTTTAGTCCAATAAATAAAGGGACAAAGCTGTAAATAAATCTGTAAGTTTTCCCTTGTGATGCAATTCTTAGGTCTTTGGGAATGCTTTCGAGCGAAAAAAGTTTATCAACATTAACAGGTGGGAAAGGCCCGAAAAATGGGTTTCCCGCTAATATCTGTCAAAATATGCGAATTGGAGAATTTTTGTTTGGACAAAAAATGAAGATCGCCTTGTAATCTACCAAAAAATTGTTCCTATAATTTTTTTCGAAAAATCGATAGTTTTTGAGATAACGGGACCCAAAAGTCCCCTCATTTCAGCTGCCGCTCTACCGCTAGAATGCCGCTATCTTTGTGGATTTACTTATAAACGGACGGACGAATTGTTTCATTACTCGGGCAATAATGTATATTTTTTAATCATTTCAAGTTCATTGAAAAACCCCTACCTATCATTGCATATGAGTTCTGACTTTTCTAGAATATTAAAAAAAGCGGTCAAAGTTTTTTTTCACAATATTTTAAGAGTATCCCATTAATTTATTAATATTTTTTGAAAAAATGGTTTTTTATTAACATTTTTTCTATAATGAGACCTTAGCAAGTGTTCAATGATCCCAGAACATTTCTTTACCCTCTTTCTTGCGTTTTGATAAAAAATTGTTTGCCCATCTGCATAATTAGCCGTTTAGCCACATATATCCAGTGTGAAATGTTATGAATTTTTCGACGGCCGTTTTTGCGAAAAATATTGGTGTTGCAAAAAAATGGTAAGTACTATTTTTGTAGATTTCGAGGTGATATTCATTTTTTGTCTGAACAAAAATTCTATAGTTCGTATATTTTGGCAGATATTCGCAGAAAACTCACTTTGGGGGGCCATTTTCAGCGGGTTCCCACGTCGGAATCGTGATAAACTTTTTCTCGCTCGAAAGCATCCGCGAAGACCTAAGAATTGCGCCACAAATAAAAACTGTATAAATTTATATGCAGCTTTGGGTACTTTCAGGTCTTCAGTTACCGGACTATTTATTAGAGTGAAATAAATATAATAAAATGCGTATTTGATTGGCATGAATTAACGTTTGTAGAATTAAGAAGATTTTTATTAACTGTTTTAAACTAATTAATACCCACTGAGCCTATTGCCTTTCTACGATTGTTAGTAAATTCTCATCCACCGGTATTCAGCATATTAAAAACAAAAGTAACCCTAGTAAGCGTTGCTCCCTGCAAGCTAAGCAAGCCACTTTTCGATATGGACTTCTTGGAAATCATACATTGCAAATCGCAGCGCCCTGCATGAATCGAACACCTCGACACAAAGGTCAATTTTCACAACGTAAGTCGACAGTAGGTACTCGGCAGACAAAAATATTAACCAGTGGCGTCTCGTTTGTGGCAATTTTTAATATATTTTACAAGGGTGTTGTTGGGTGAGGGTAAAGATTGATACAACTATCAAAATCCTATTTTATTTAAAAACCTGTAGTGGTTCTTATTTTGTAAAAAATTCCCAATTCCAGTTCAGGCAAATAAATGGCGCTTTATAGGTTGCCCTACTTCAAAAGTATGGTTAGTTGCATATCCTTGTATAAGTAATTGTTAACTTAAATTAGTTAAAACTATTTTTTGCATAAATGGCATTTATAATATATAATGGCAATTAAATTAAAAAATATTTGTTTATGTTAGACAAGTAATAATTTAAACGATATTTTTTCTATTTAAGATTTATTTTTAAAAACCGTTACATCAATCAGTTTACACTTTCAGTTTACATAAAAATGTATTGCTTATGTTTGATTCTTTAAACAAAATCACTAATTTAGTGAAAGTACTTTAAAACATAACAAAATGTATTTTAAAATATGTACAATGTAGTGAAATTATTGTATATAGTGTATTTCGATTTATTCAAACATCAACTTAATTTGCGTAACATTTTGTCATAGCTCTTGTCTTTTTCGGGTAACAGAGGCTATATAAGCCACAAAACTCTAGTAATTTGGTCAATTTCAAAAAGCCCAAAGATAAACTAATTTGCTAGACTAAAAGTTAAAAGTGAATCTGTAATCTTTTAGTTTAAGATAAGTCATCTATAAAAGCCATTTTGGGCATATCTTATAACAGGTCTTTATTTTTTTACAGCACACCTGGGTTTGTATTTTTGTCTTTAGACTGCTTCTTTAAGCTTTTCTTAGAAGCTTTGACAGTTAGATGCTGACTGATCTTGGCATATTATTTTCTTGGCTTTAGTGTTCTGCTGCTTGGCTAAATTGCACAAGCTAAGGCTGCCTCGAGGCAGTTAGTTTTGGATTTGGTTTGCAGCTAGTTAAGTTGTTGTAAAGTGGTGTAAGACTTCTAATATAAGTTAAAGCGGTCCATTACATAAAAATTAGTATTAAGGTTCCTTTTAATAAAGAATGACTCAATTAACATCCTTTTCACTATAACATAAACATGCACATGTAGTGCAAAAAAGCAGAAGTTGGCAAACATTTGTTTTAAATTTAAAAGATATAAAAAAATAACCCATCAAAATTTTTAATTGTAAAGACACTTTAAATAAAATTAAAATACACATTAAGCGGCTATGCCAGCATAAACTATATTTATGTTTAATTAAAATTATTTGCGTTTAGTATGTGCACTCTGAACAATTCTCCAAAAAGTCTAAACATATTTAATAAAGCCTTTTCGAAATTTGATCTTTTGGAAATATTGACTTTTTTGTGATTTAAATATTGGCAGAGTGGCTAAAGCACCCATATGAAAGGCAAAAAAAAATAAAAAACCAGAACGGCGAAAATTTATACAAAAATACTTTTAAATTCCAGTTTAAGGTATTTAAAAAAAATCTAATGGAAAAAGCTACATTAAAAGTAATACAAATTTAAAGTGTTGGGTAAGATTATTTCAGAAACCATTAAATTTATGTAACAAATATATTTTATTATTATTCTTTTAATCCAAAAATTTAATAAAACTCTTAAAGGGTCTTAAAAATGAAAAATATATTAGTATGTATATTTTATTTATTTAAAAAGTATGCCACGAAAAATACTTTAAGTTTGCATGCATTTTTCTAAATATTTTTATTTTTTTAGCGAATTGTTCTTTTCTGTATTAAATAATGGTACACTTGAAAGTGAAAAGCTTGAGTGTGTATAAAAATTAACTATTGGTAAATTTTGAGTATAAAACGTAGTTTTTTAAGATGCTTTTTTCCATGCTTAAAAAGAGGCAGGTAGACGTTGGTAAATCGATCAATAATTTTATTTTTTTTAACTTGGAATAAACAAGAAGGTTTAAAGCTCAAGTACTTGCTTGCTTACCTTAAGTGAAGTAAAAGGAAGTTTATAAACATAAGCCTTAAAGATTCCAAAGCTTAAAGAAAAATGAAAAAACCTAATTAGTCCAGGTCAATAGAATAAACTGTATCAGGTTACGCAACAATATAAACTTTTTCCTTTTGTAATTAGTTAAAAAGTTTTATTCTTCGTAAAAGTTAATGCATGATGTTAAAACTATATTTGCAGTAGTTAGTTTTATTAAAAGTCCACGGATGTTCAGGGTTAGTCAAAAAATTGAAAACTACTTATGAGTAAATTACCCTTATTTTAAAAAATATATTACAACATGTTAAATAGAAAAGTTGTTAAGAATCAAAAGTTATTTTTAAATACCAAGTTAATGCCTCCTGTCCTTGGTTTAATTTTTTTTGGAAAAGTTTGAATTACCCCTGTATGACACTGACACTTATTTTAAGTCTTTTGATGTGATGTTTTTACAGTTGTTACAGTTGTTACAATCAAATCACTTTTAAATAAACTTTTTAAATAAACGTGTATTTGTATTTGGATTTATATTTTTTAATCTAACCACCAAAATTTGGCTTGTTGTAACGATATTTAACAAAATTAAAATTTTGTGGGTAATTTTTTTAACAAGGCAGATATTTTACCAATAATAATGTCCATATAAAAAGTCTTATCTACGGTATATTTTTTTAAATTTTTATAAAAGTGTAGAAAAGCTGTTTAGTACTATACTTTCAAAATAATTTGAAACAAAAATTTTATTCGTTGAATAGGACATTTTTATATGGATATTATTATTAAAATATTTGCCTTGTAAAAAAGATTATGTGTAAAATTTTGCAGTTTGGTTAAATATTGTTAAATCAAACTTGGCGGTTAGCTAAAAAATATAAACCCAGTTACATTTTTTAAATACGCGTTAATTTGAAAAAAATATATATAGTGTTTTTATTACGTACCAATATAAAAATTAGCAAACAATTCAAGAAAATTATAATTTTTTAACAGCAAGTGACTTGTGAGAACAAAAAATAATAATAAATAGAGTTTAAGTTACCCAAAATCAAAATATTTTTCTAAAATTGTTTACTTTTAATGATGGTTAGTTAGAAATCAATTCTAAAAACCTAATAAATGAATAAAGGATACTAAATTAATCTTTTTATCTAAAAAAATTGTTTAAAATACTTATAATTTTATTAAAAAGAATCTAATTTTTGCTTTTCCGATTATATTTATTAAGAAAATAAAACAAATTATTTAAAACAAAAAAAATTGCAAGAATTACATAAATAAAACATTATTTTTCCTCTTTTGTACAGAAATTTTTGGTCAAAATCAAATTATTCTTTATTTTTCGTGTTATTAAAAATATTTATATACATTTTTATCTAGACAAGTTACTACAACTGACCACAACTAACCACAATTGGCAAGTAATCCACTAAAATTATTATTTTATATTCACAACTATTTCGTGGGAATAAGAGGCAATGACTTGGTATTTAAGCATAATTTTTTATTCTAAACAACTACTTTATTTAAAATTTTTAAATTTTGATTCTCTCTGTATACCTTTTGACTTTTAATAAAACTAAGCATTGCAAATAAAGTTTGGCATTATGCACCAACTTTTATAAGGAATTAAATTTGCTGACAAATTACAATTTTTTTTTTCATATTTTTTTATCATAATCTTTTATATACCGCCGCTGAAAATTAAAAATATCTTTACAATAACGATCAATTACTTCATCTTTCTTGCAGACCCGTTAGTTTTTATCGGTGTAGTTACAAGTACAACCTATATGGCATATAGTATATGCTGAGTAGAATTATGTGGCTTGTTGGCAATAAAGTTGCAATCACAGCAATACTTATAATTGATTTTATGCAAAGCCGAAGTAATATAAAACTGAAAACATAATTAAAAATAATTGTAATTTTTTAAGTTAATAGACACTTTAAAAAGTATTAACTAACATTTTACATTTAATATTTTTGCGTTAAGCTCATGGTCTGAAAATACCAATATATTGTCTTTTAAAAACTCGCAAAAAAATTTATAACTTAAGTTTTTATTATTTTTATTTATATAATATGGTTTCCTATTTGTTATTTAAGATCTTATATGTGTATATATGTTATTTTTGTTGTGTTGTGTATGTGTTTTAAAAACAGACATCTATTGCTTCTTAACAATTATTTTTTCTGATAAATTAGGAATGCGTGGTAAAAACAGAATTGTAATTAGTCCTTATTTTTTATTTAATTATCCAGTCCTTTGTATATCTTTTGATTTAAAAGGACACATCTGACAAAATGATACAGATACCTTCTCACTCTTTGGCGGTAGTTTCAATCTGACAAAAATCAAGTTTTAAAATTGCTTATATGATTATTTGCACTTCTTGGAAAATAAATTATTTAATCTCTTGGATGATATACCATTAAAAATAAGGCAAAATATATGTGGTCTATGCAAGATGGTGCGCCACCTCATTTTTCACTTGCAGTTAAAAATCACTTTAATCAAAGCTTTTCACATCGGTGGATTGGTCGGGGCAGTGAATTTTCATGGCCACCTCGTAGCCCAGATTTTTATACCTCTCGATTTTTATATGTGGAGTTACATGAACGTAATAGTTTATAAAACCGATATTAATACACGTGAAGAACTTTTAGAAAAGATAAAGAAGCCGCTAATGTGATGATGTGCACAATCAAGAAACTTTTCCAAAAGTAAGACGTTACTTACTAAAATGTCTAACGAAATGTATTGAGGTAAACGGTGGCCACTTTCAACATTTACTAAAGTGAGCTTTTCTTTTTTAAATGCGATTGTTTGTAGTTTATTGCACTGTGTTAATTTAATATCTATTTAATTCCTTTAATTTTTTTATAACATTGTGATGTCTAGACGCAAATATTTCGAAAACAGCTAAAGATATCGAGATCGACAAAGTGTACTTTTGAAGTTAAAAAGAATCTTTAAGAAAATTCTATCAAAACGTGCCTAATGTTACAGGTAAAAAAAAAGTTTTATTAAACTCAGTGTGTGTAATTAGCGCCCTCCAGAGAAAATCTTAAACATATTTAAAAAATTATTTTTCTCAAACTTAAAAACATAAATATGCCAATTTTCAATTTAATACGTTTAACCGTTTTCAAATTGAAGTCTATTTTAAAAAATTAATATTTACTTTGAACACCCTGTATCTCTTTAATGAGTAACATTTCAGAAAAACTTATAAATTTCGATGTCTATATATAGTTGATCTATACCATATATTATATAATATATATATATATATATATATATATATATATATATATATATATATATATATATATATATATATATATATATATATTATATATTATTTTTTTTTTTTTTTTTCTCCACTTTTTTAATATCATTTTACAATGCGTAGCTAGCCTTATAATAAGTATTTTATTTTTTTAAGTTAATTTACTTCTAATTTGTAAAAAAATAAACAATTTTAAAATTTGATTAGTTAGTTGTTTCAATGATACCACCGCCGCAAGGTCAAAAGATGTCCGTCTTAGTCGCACACTTGCGGTTTTTTACCGTCCAGCTCCGCTGAAGCGTCGGAATTAAGGCCTAAAGTACTAACAGGTAGATCAAGAGATGCACACTTGTGTCCAGTGCGGCGCCGTGTGGTCCCGTCGCGGTTGTTTCGAACCATCGTTTTCCATGGAATCGCAGCAAAAACGCAAGTATGTGTGCGGGCAAATTCGCGGCGCCGCAGCGGAGCCGGACGGTAACAAGCCGCAAGTGTGCAGCGGTGCTTAATCTGTCGGGTTTTGACGAAACAATCATTTTCTTGGTTTAAACGTGCGGAAAATAGACGTTTTTAAATATAAAAATATAGGTATTATTTTAGATCATAGGATATATAAGGTATCGGTTAATCACAAAAATATCAAAATGAGCCCTAGTAGTTTTATCGCATGTTTAATTGTTTTTAGATCATTAATTTTGAATTCGGCAAAAAAAATATATAAGTTGGCTATAACGGTTCAGTTGCTTTTATAAAAGTACAGGTAAAGTTAAAAAACGACCTGTCTAGTCCTCATTATATTTTTATGCAATTTTATGGTATAGTATGGTGGTAATTTTATTTTAAATATTTTTTTTTCAATCTACTTTTAAATATTTGTTTTACTGATATTTAGGTCATTCAAAAAAGTTAAACAATACTGGCTTTCCTTATATTAAAAACAATTATAAAATTATAGCTACCTTGTGTTTTTTTTGTAGTATCTAAAAACATACTTAAGAAATGTATTTAAATTGAATTAAAAAAATTAACATGTTCTTTATGGGACACCTTATTTATTGATAGCGATTTTTTTAGCCTCAAATCTCTTAAATATTTTAGGTTGAACTTGCTAGATACGGTTGGCAGCATGCATATCGTGTATGTTTTTTTTAACTAGGAACTTTTATTCTACAGTTTTTTAACTAATCTATGGCCCTTCTAATTCCATGCATTAAAATAATTTTCGAAATCTGTGCACCACTTTATGTAGTATTATTATTTTTAAAACAAGCACAGAGAACAAAGTCTTTCTAGTATTTAATCAAGGCTTAAAGCTAAATCTGTTATCGCAAATTTTACGCAGATTAGGTTTCGGATTGTCGGTAATGTCATCGTAAAAACGTTCTGGTTACCGAAAAATTTTCTAAACGCATTCTTTAAAAAATCAAATTTTATACTGAGTAAATAGTCGAAAAACGAAGTAATGTACGAGGGATTTTTTGTGCATTAAGATGGATTTGAATGCGGTTTTTTGCATTCGATTCGAATGAACGTCTACAAACTTTGTGAACAAATTTAATTAATGAGAAATGAACAACTGCATTTCTGCTTTAAAAAAATGTATTTTCCAAACGCATTTTAAAGTTTGCAATTATAAAAAATTTATAACTAGGTAAGTAATGACGGAAATGAGCCCGAACTTGTTACTCAGGGGTTTTCGAGGTCGCCGAATACGAATATGACATTGGCAAGGGCCTACAGAGTACCTGGTGTGCGCTAAGGATGGTGTAAACGTCATCTTCTGGAGTTTTATTACAATTCCTTCTAATATCAGCCAAATCTTATAACTCGGGGATTTTCAAGGTCGCTGAACACGAATATGACATTAACAAGAGCCTGCGAATTAGCTGGTGCGCGCTAAGGATGGTGTAAACGTCGTCTTCTGGAGTTTTACGACAAATCCTCCTAATCTCAGCCCAGTTTCTTTATTCGGATTGTTTATATGGTGGCTGAACGCGAATATGAACTGACAAGGGCCTGCGGATTACCTGGTGCGCGCTAAGAATGATGTAAACGTCATTTTCTGTAGTTTTACGACAATTCCTCCTAATATCAGCTCAATTTTATTACTTGGGAGGTTTTTGTGGTCGCTGAATACAAAAATAATATTGACAAGAGCCTGCGGAGTATCAGGTGCCCACTAATAAGGGTATAAATGTCGACTTTTGGAGTTTTACGACAGTTCCTCCTAATATCGGCCAAATTTTGTAACACGGGGAATTTTTGTGGTCACTGAACACGAATATGACATTGTCAATGTCATATTCGTGTTTAGTGACTACAAGATCCCCCTGAGGATTTATAATAAAACTTCAGAAGACGACGTTTACACCATTCTTAGCGCGCACTAGGTACTCTGCAGGTCCTTGTTAATTTCATATTCGTCTTTAGCGATGTTGAAACCCCCAGAGTAACAAAATTGTGCGGAGGAATTATTGTAAAACTCTAGAAGAGGACGTTTACACCATCCTTGATGCGAGCATACTCAGTAGGCCCTTGCCAATATCAACAGTCATATCCGTGTTCAGCGACCTCGAAACCACCGAGTAACAAATTTGGGCTCATTTCGTCATTACCTAGTTATGATTTTTTCTCTAATTGCAAACTTTAAAATGCGTTTCGAAAATGCATATTTTTAATGGACAAATGCAGTTTTTCATTTCCCCTTAATTAAATTTGTTCACAAAGTTTTTAGACGTTCATACGAATCGAATGCAAAAAACCGCATTCAAATCCAGCTTACTGCACAAAATATCCCTCGTAAGCCCTATTTTTGTCCTACGTTTCCTCGACTAAAAATATGTTTATTCCGTAAGTCGAAAATACAATATAATTATTTATATAAAAAAAATTGTTAACACACAACAGTGTTTTTAATATTTTAAATTTTACTGTGTAAAAATAGATAATTAATATCCTGCATTGGATTTAAATTAATTTTATTGTCAATGCGTGTCCTTGTATATTTCAAAAGACACAGATGGAGAATAGATATGCTCCCAAATAAGGCGGTTTATGCATTGTTAATGGTTTTCAGTTATGTTACATTCTTCCTTTTAACCGGCCTATACTTAGACATGAACAAATTGAGATACTTGAAATTGTTAACCATGTCATATGATGCTAAAAATACTCTCGAAAACTAATTTTCAAAAACTACTAAAAATTTACGAGTTTCACTAACACTTCTAGTAAAAGTGGTTTATTGTTTTCTTGATTGGTTTTCCAAAAATATCTGTTAAGTAGAATGAGATACCTTTTGAGTTTAAAAACCTATTTGTCCTTTATTTTTGGCTAGTTGGTTAACCTAAATTACATAAAATAAAAATAGATATTTAACAAACAAGAGTATTAATAAGGGCGATTACTAACCCAGGTCATTAAACGCGTGAGTCTAGCGAGTGCGGTAAGGGTTGAAATTATTAATCGCTAAATAATGGTCGAGTTAATTACAATTTTGTTCGATGATCGTTTTGTTTTTTAATTTTAAGAATCATAATTCTTCTTGAATTTTTTTAAGGATGTATTTTGGAATAAGGGCGATTAATAAATGATATGGTATATATTAATAATAATCATAAATAAATGATCGTCGAAAAATATTTTAAAAGCCTCTTTTTATGACCAATTGACAGCAGGGTAGCCTAAAAATGGCGGGCAAATAAAGCAAATATTAGAGTTTACCAGAATGTTTTATGATCATTGTAATCAATTGCATTTAAAGGGTACAGAGGAAAAACGGGCTAAGGCAATAAGTCAATTTTTAGCGAAATTGAGATACTGACGTTATCTGATAGAAAATATTGTTAATTTTTTTTTAAATCCCCGACAAAAACGTAGTAAAAGTCAGGAGATATTAAATAAAAAATTATCCATTACCGCGGAATAACGTAATAAGTTGTGCGGTAACAAGCAAAAACGGGCTATGTTGCGTTTTTACCTGTCTATTCGGCAAATTTGTGCTGGCCATTTTAAATGCTTTTGTGTCATTTTATGTCCAAGACCAATTTTGGCCAAAAAATTTACCAATTTGCAGGGTTCTTAAAAGTTTTTTGGAATAGAATCTAAAGATTATTTTACCTCACTGGTGCATAATTCACTGGGAATAACGGAAAATTCTATCCCATAAAAAAAAATTTCAAATTAAACAAAAAAAGGATTTAGCTTATTTTCTAACACTAATCAAGCTACTAGGTTTTCATTTTAGGTGATCAGATTCATGTGAGAATATGAACGATTTTTTTAGTTTGGTTTTGTTTTACTATATTAATTATATATTGGCAAAGATATTGGTAAATAGAAAACTTTATTAATACAAATACTTTAGTTTTTGTAGCGTTCTGAAATCTAAAATTGCTTTTTCTAAAAATAATAAAATTTGACTTTTTCCCGTACCCTTCATTTTTTAAAATTATGTTCTAATGAGTTTCAAAACTTTGCCGCATTATTCTACTAGAAACACTTGTTGATACATATATATATATATATATATATATATATATATATATATATATATATATATATATATATATATATATATATATATATATATATATATATATATATATATATATATATATATATATATATTATATATATATTTATTTATATATATATATATATAAAGATTCTAAATTCCCCGGGGATTCGGTCTAGACCGAATCCCCAAGAATTTAGAATCTTTGTATTCAACTAGTCGGTCATAGATCACCCTTCCACTTTTATATATATATATATATATATATATATATATATATATATATATATATATATATATATATATATATATATATATATATATATATATTATATATATATATATATATATATATATATATATATATATATATATATATATATATATATATATATATATATATATATATATATATAAAAACCGTATGGGGGGATGCCAGTCTTTGAATTCGAAGAAAATTGCCAATGAAACTTTCAATTTTATTTTTCGAGAGTTATTATTTTCCTCCTTCTCAGACTAACTAAAAAGTAAAGTTTTACACCAAAAAACTAACCTAAAACTCAACTCACAAAAGTGGGCCGTTATGTAAAACAGCTAAATAGATTCATGCGGAGATAATCAAGACATTCCATATGTTTGTTACAAACCGCGACCCGGCGGAAAAAACACTTAGTGTGGGCGGTTAAAAGTTCTGACAGAAGTGACAGAACTCTTAACCGCGCTTTTTCCGCGTTCCCATTTCGGTTTTCTTTTAAGTTTTAAGTGAATTTTTTCCTAAAGATGTAGTTTGTAACAAACATATGGAGATAAATCTTGATTATCCGCCAAAGGATATTGCTTGTTTTCACATAGCAACCCACTTTGGTGAGTTCAATCTTTTTAAAGTTTTTAGGTTATTTTTCTAATTGTAAAGAACTTTACTTTTAGTTAGTCCTGAGGAAGGAGAAAATAATAAACTCTCGAAAAGCTTGACAAAACAGAAAAGGGTTTCATTACTAAATCCAGGCCACCAATCCTTTTCAATAATTCAAAAAAGACTGCATCCCCACTACTCTGGTTTCGATACTAGTCAGTCGCGACTACTCTCCTCTATATATATATATATATATATATATATATATATATATATATATATATATATATATATATATATATATATATATATATATATATATATATATATATATATATATATATATATATATATATATATATATATATATATATATATATATATATATATATATATACATATATATATATATATAATAAGAGTATTTTTTGTGAATAATGTGATACCCCACATTTAATATTTGAAGTTGGCTAAAAAATAGGGATAGTAGTTGTTCCTGATAAGATTAATAATTATTATATAAACACAGCAATAACTTTAAATACCTAACTCGCATTTAATTATAAGTCATTATTAACATCATTGTATAGCATCAATCGCTTTTGTTTATTTCAGTTTACCTGACAAAATTCAAATGCATAAGTGACTTTTCGAATGCCATGGACCGAATGTGTTATTAATTTTATAAGCAACAACTACTATGCCTATTATTTTGCTTTTTTATTCACAAAAAAATGCTCTTTTCAAGTATACCAACGAGCCACCATCGTCCCATTTAAAAAAATTGAGTTATGTCCAGAAATAAAATGTTTTAATGTTTTTACCTTTCTGAAAAAGACATAAAATACGTCAGATAATTAAAACTATTATTTCACACCTCGTTAACTCAAAATTGGTTGTTTTAACAGAGTCATGGCACTCTGGATTCAATTTTAAAAAAATAAATAATTTTAAAGAAAAATGTCAAAAGTTGACTTATGGGGTGTCATTGCACTTAGGAGATCATTTTCTATCGAATAGATAAAAAAATACAGGGTGTTCCATTTAAAATTCAAAAGTTGAGGTCATTTCCGGTAAAACCGGTAATCATCAGAAACAATTAAACGCGTCATTTAATGCATTTTTAGGTCATATATCGACATGCCAAATTTAATTTTCCCATCTTAAAAAGTAAAAAAGTTATAGGGAGGAACCACCTTGAAGAAACCCCCGGTATGTATGTATATATACTTATATGTATATATATATATATATATATATATATATATATATATATATATATATATAGTTTTATTATTTAGTATTCTTGGGTTTAAAGGCAGATAAAACAAAATTTTTTAATAAAATATAATTTTAAAATTAACGCGTTTCGGCTCTCTAGTATGAGGCCTTCATCAGAATGTCTGCAATGCAAAGAGAAAACACAGAGCTGTGACTAATTACAAAAATTAATATAGTTACCTTATTAGTAGAGATTTCCATAAGTAGTCACGGTTAAAATTCAACATAAACACACATTTTCAAACGATCACTCAAACGATTATTGTATACACATATTACAAACATAGCGACAAATTTAAAATTTCTTAATAAAAGGTATCAGCTGTTATGAGTATTATTTTTGTTTTTTTTTTAATTTAAAATTAAGGAATTTATTTCTTTGTAACAATTCACGATAGCGACATCTATGGTATATTAACAAAATATATACATCCAATGCATTAAAATTACGGAGATTTTTAAAGTTTTTCTCATGGTAGAGTATCAATTTAATGGTATTGCAACAGTGGCAGCATTTAGACATTTACGTATATTTGTTGATTAATTTTTTCTTAAATATGTTATTCTTATTACTATTTCTTAAATTTAATAGTTACGTAATATGCTAGAAATCAACTGAGTAGATTGTAGTATAATTTGCTTAAATTTTTTGTATCAGTTTTTGCGTTTACTGTATTTTTTCGTTTTTGTATACATCATTTCCTGAAATTTCTTTTTTGGGATTACTTTCAGTTTTCAGAATTTTGTGTTATTGGCTTCAAATGAATTTTATTTTTGTTCTTGTGTGTGATTTGTGAGAGCTGTTTGTTTTTTTTGTCGTAATAGCATTAAGTCTGTTTTTCAGATACTGGCTAGTTTGCCCAATGTACACATTTTGGCAGTTTTTACAAGGGACTTATAAATTATATTACTTTTTTTATTTTTGTCAATTTTGTCTTTTAGATAACTGAAATTTTGTTTAAGAAGATTGTGCCCTTATGAGCGACTGTT
>JAHBCN010000312.1:172500-185000 GCA_019359885.1 Listronotus oregonensis
AGGAGGTTCCCTAGATGCAAAAATATACAGTATGTTACATTTAAAAAAGTGAATTTTGTTTGCCACAATTTTTTGGGCCACCCTGTACATACCACATTATTTTCCTAAAATGCGCTTTTATTCTTAACTGATATCTGCACTTGAACGGAACTCCTAACTTTTTTAGTTTAGGCTGTAGAGAAGCCCGACGTACTGTTGCAGGACCCTGTATATATATATAAAAAAAAAAAAAAAAAAAAAATATATATATATATATATATATATATATATATATATATATATATATATATATATATATATATATATATATTCATCCAGGTACTACAATATTGTACTTTTATCAGCTGCAAATATTCTAAAAAACCAATAATAAAGTTTCCCAATGTAGTCACTATATAATATTTTTTTCAATTTATATACTTCTAATTTAAACTAAAAAAATGTTGGTTGGATCATAGCAAAAGTTATAACAATATACAGGGCAATTCAAATTCGACACTTACCATTGGAATCTCGTAAACTACAGGAGATACGAAAATGCTTACATTGGGGCAAGGTTGCGCATTCATGTAACCAATAATTTGCCATTCGGAAAGTATTAAATTTTCGAAGATATCCGAGAAAAACTAAAATTTCGGAAAATTGTTTTTCTTTTTGACGTACCATTTTTTCAAAACAGATTATAAAATAAATTTCACAATAACATTGCTACTTCAGATTTCACGTGCGACGTTTCATCACTCGACCACCAACATTAACTTTATTTTTTTCTTATGCGCACCATATTGGAGTGCTCTTGATTATGATGTTCAAAATATACTACAAATTTGTCAAAAACAACCGCATAGAAATATACCTTTACTTTTTGAGAAAAAAGTTTAAGGAATATCTCGAGAAATTAAACCTTGCAAATCAGAACGGATTCTGGTACCAACAGGACGCAGCTTTTGCTGACAATTCTATGAATATTTAAATAATAGCTTTTTGCACAGTTACATAGGTAATGCAGGACCTATAATGTGGTCGGCAAGGTTCTCTGACCTTAAGTTTTTATGGGGCTCTTTGAAAAACAGATTATATGGGGAGCAAGAATATGCTACTAAAGAAGACCTTTAAAATCTATTATTGTACAATTTAGAACACTTAGAAGAAGAGATATTTCTAGGGTTGGTAATAGTCCAATTAGACGCATGCGTTTATGTATGCAAGAGGAAGATCATCATTTCGAATAATATGTGTACTGAGTGACGAAACGTCGGTTGTGTAATCTGAAAGTAATATTAAAAGGAAAAAAATAAAAACGATTTGCTAAAATTTAGGTTTTTCTCAGATATCTCCGGAAATATTTGGAATTTTAAAATATATTGTTAGTCACATAAATCGCAACTTCTCCAATCTAACCATCTTCAAAGAAATTCCAAAGGCAAGAATCGAATTTAAATTATCTAGTATTTTTGAAAATATTGTTTAAAATATTTCTTGTATTTTCATTTGTGTAATTATACATAATTATTTAATATTTTATAATTTATATATATATATATATATATATATATATATATATATATATATATATATATATATATATATATATATATATATATATATATATATAATATATATATATATATATATATATATCTACTAATAATGTGAGTTAGGATGCCATTTTGGCATTGCCTTAGTTTTTATTTAATTACTAGAACAAAAATATGTAAAGATATATATTTAAGAAAATACTATTTACTGGTATAAATTTATACAACAAACCAATAAAGAAATTTAATGACTTGCAGTGTTACAAATTATAGTAAAGTGTCTCTGTAATTACCGATTCTAGAAAATTTTAATGATTTTATATCAGTTTTAATCTAAGTTAATAAATGCCAGTCATAATTAGACTAAATCGTTATATTAATGTTGTTTCAGATTTAGTTTTCACATTAACAAACAACAACGACTCTAATCTAAAGTTGTAGATTTAAATTTTAAGGATTGTTACTAAGTGATGTTTTAGTGGTATATTTATTGGAACTAAACAAGTTTAATAAATAATCTAAATTTAAATTATTTTTTTGACACATTATATATAGTTTTTATCGTTATAGTCAAGACATTTATGCGTCTATAAAAAGTAAAATTTCCTAAAATATTCTCACTTTTTCTTTTAAATGTATAATCTCACATAATTTTCATACTTGCCCTTATCGATCACGTAAGGGCGTGTAAATATGTTTATATGTATAAAATTACGTATAAACAGGGTGTCCGGAAAAATGTGGGAAATCTCCCGGATATGAAAAAACACGTGCAAAAAATTAAACAAATTCATATAAACTTTTTTTTATATAGGCCTCATCTTCGGAAATATTGGCTCTTTAAAAGCGCCAATGGAATTAAGTTTTTTAGACATAATTATTAAACAACCAGTTATAATCCAATTTAATTTATTTTCATTGTAATACCAAGTAAGATTCTTTCAATAACTATCAAAGGAAGTGTTGTGAATAACTCACATCTGTAAGAACGGACTAGCTGTAATACTCATGACTACCCTTTTTATATCCTGAATTAATGAGAGCTTTGGACAACGCTTTTTAAAAACCTTACACTATTAGTCCCCTAAGTTCGGTCTGGTGGAATATAAAAAAGAGAAACATAATAGTTTCTATAAAAAGTTGATGTTTTGGTTTAAAACTTTGCAAGAGGGTTTAACATAAGCTCTGTGAAGTTTTATCATAAGGCTGGTTAAAGGTTAAACATTTAAAAGGGTCAAAAATATATCTTTTATTGAAATACGCAAATACGTAATGTAATAAAGTGACATTTTTTTCGAAAACGGTTAGGATTAGCGACATGAATGAAGAGTACTTAAAGTCATAATTAAAGGTTAGTAAAAAATGTTGCCCAAAGTTCTTATTAATACATGATAATGATTTAGATAATGTAAATCTAGGTAATCTGTCAATTGTTGCATTATCGGCAGGAGGTTTCTCGTAGGACCAATTAATTTTATCTAGTCTCAATGGGCAACACTTCTAAAAGTTCTGGATGAACTGTGTAAGAAAAGTATAACACGGCCCATAGGGCCCATTAAGAACCCATTAAATAATCCACATCAAACGTTTATCCTAAAAGTCTGTTGATTATTTCTTTTTCTAATCCATTTGGGTTAGTTTTCATTCAGCATAAAAATGGCAATATTATTCTTTCTAGATCTGATTCCACCTTATGCATCAGTTTACTTTAATATGAATAAAAGAAGTTCTCATGCTTGATGAGCTTTTCGGGAACCCATGCGTTTTTTTTTAAACACCTTAAGAAAAATTTTACTATTTTAAAATTTTACTTTAATATTAGGCCATAATTTTTTTATTAGGGCGTTAAAATTGCTGGTCGAAAAAACGAGAGACCTTAACCACAAGAGGATATCGGCAAGAGCAGTGCGTTAGTTTACACTAAGGCTTGTAGTATTTTACTGAAAAACTATTGTAAATTTGCGTTTCAGATTGTCGTCTTGTTTTACAATTATTTATTTTTTTATGTAGTTCTAATATTGTTTAAATATTTGTTTTTTGTTTTCATAATAACGCAGGTTTACACTACCTTAAGAGTTGGTAGACATGTATTTGTTTGTGTAAAATTATTATTCCACTGTTATTATTTGCAACTCACATAATATTTTTTAAATTGTTTTTGCTTGTGTAAAAATATCATTTTACTGTTTTCTTGCAACTTACGTAAAATTGATTTATTTACAACCATGCATGTAATAATGACATTTCACCTATCTTTGAAAGGTGAAAAGTTGACGTTTTTTGACTTCTACTTTCCACCCGGGTGGAAAGTGCTCACTTTCCATCGAGTTGGAAAGTTTTTTTTTGTAATTTTATTGAATATTGATATTTCAAAATGGTATAGTGACAAACGAACATACGCATTCTAATAATAATAATAATATTCTCGAATTTCTGGTGGAGTAGTAACAAACTCAAATTCCTCATCTGATAACTTTTTTTTTGGATTTGCGATATTAAAACAAATTACTATTCAAATTTAAAGCGTCTATCTTACACTGTATGTATTGACACTTTGACAACCCGTTACCATGACAACGATACAAATTGCGAAGCACGGCCACCTAATAAAATTATTACCGGATCAATTTTCATAATTTTAAATTAAAATAATAGGAAATGAAGAAAGTGGCTGTAAATAAAAAAGTATACAAACCTCGGTGGAAAGTTTCATTTCTGTCTTGAGAGGTATAGTAGACCTCGGCTGCGCCTCGGTCTACTAACGCATATCTCGACAGAAATGAAACACTTTCCACCTGGGTATGTAATATACTATTTTTTTTGCTTTGTGTAAAAATATCGTTTCACTGCAACACGCTGCACTAGCAAGCCTAACTCAGTTGGAAGAGATTTAACTCAAAAATATTTCTGTCTGTTCTGTAAATTATGAGTAAAAGAACGACTAAGGACATAAAAAAGCAAATCGAGGACATTTAGGAACGTAGTAATAGAAATAATTATTATATCTAAGTTTAAATTCATTGCACTTCATTAAAAATAACACTTTAACAAAAAATGAAGGGCTGCAAATGATTGAAAAAAGCTTGATGGAAAGTGACAAAGAAACATAATGATTTGATTACTTGAATTATAAAGACATGATGAGCAAATGGTTCTTTATAAATTTTGACCGTTTTTAAAAAAATTAACAAACTGTTAGAGAAAAATCTTTTTCTATGAGAGCATAGAAATTATTATTTATTGACAATTTAAAATGTTAATTTAAACAAAAGTTGTTAAACAATACTTTCTAACTAATATGTGTAAACTTATATTTATCTAGCCTATAAAATCTAAAAAGCTAATCTAGCAAAAAAATGATCAGTTTTATAAAACGTTAATATACGGTATTACTATGATTTTTTTTGAATGCTGCTAAAAATAATCCCATTCAAATAGTAATTTGATAAAACAAATAGCCAATATATCTCTAAAACTAATGGACTAATCGGTTTAGTAAATAAAACAAAAAAATGTTAGAATTAAAGGTACTTTCGGTCTCGGTACTTAAAAAATGTTTGCAATCTTCTTGGGGTCGCATGTTGGGCGTCAATTTACTTTCCATCCCAAATAATGCGCTTGGTATTTTTAATGCTATCTTGGTGATAAACCATTTTAAAATAAACTAAACTCACTAAAAGGATTTTTTCGCGACATACCGTTTTTAACTACTGGTTGATAGCAGTTCTTTCCCCCACCATTCTAACAGTGTGTGTCAACACTCATACTAATCGTTTAATACACTTTTAAGTTTAAATCTAAATGTAGGGTCTTTGGAGAGTTAAGAAATAAAATGAAAAGATAATGAATAAACCAAATTTTCCATTAAATGAGATATATTATAAGCTGTTTTTTTATCTTGGGACTGTCCACGAAGGCTGATGCCTAAGTACTAACGTACCGTGGGTGTCTTTACAAGTCAACTGTAACAAGTTAATCTTTTCCTTTATGATTTAATTATAATTGCACTAATTTATCCATTTGGGAATTAACTAATTAATCGAAAAATCTGCAATACAAATAGTAGTTAAACCCTAGCAGAAAAACATCGCAACAACCAAAACAATAGAAAGTTGCGAATCCTCCATTATTTTAATTTGACACTTGACATAACCATTATTAACGCTCCTCCTAACTAGTGGCGATAGCGGTGGATACTGGGTACAAAGTAATGACGTTGATACTGACGTCATAGCACCTTCCCTTAGGTTACCGCTTCTCGCCAAAATAAACCGGTATGTTAACTGTCCTAACAATTTTCAACGCGGTATGTCGCTAAAATTTGATGTAAATCTTTGTTTTTTTTTGTTGGTTTATCCTTCCAGTAAACGGTAATAAGCTTTTTGAAACGTCACAAAATGTTTTATGTATGTGCTTAACAAAAAATAATATCTAGATACCAGATATAATTATTTCGTCAGTTTTGAGTACAATAGAATTACTTCTTTCACTCCATATACGGCAACAGATTTTCTTTTATTACTATCAGATATTTAAACTTGTTATTCATTGGAAATCAAATATTAGGATTTGGCATCAAATTGGTAAGTTGTTCGGTTAAGTAATTAGGTCATTCGCCGTTATAGTACCGATTTATATGTGTAGATACCACACATGTTCGCGATCTGTACATAATTCTAAATATATTATCGGATAAACAATGAACATCATCACAGGAAATAGTCTGCTACTTAAAACTGGAAATTACACATGAAAATTTTGACATGACTCTTTTAAGACACTCGATTTTATTTGACGAAATAAACATTGTAAGGCAGTAACAACTACATATTTTTTAATAAACTGTATGTTATGTACTGCTTACATAATAATTTTTATGAGAGAATATTAAACAATGTAAATGATGTGGCGCCGAAATTAATCTATAAATAAATTTAAAACATCTGTTGCTTTCTTGCGTTAAATCTTCAAGAGTGGTTAATTTATTAAATATTGTTTATTATTATTCTTTTTAAATTTAAAATACGTTTATTTTAATATAAAGGGTATTAATATATATATTTTATATTTTTTATTATAGCAAACTCATTTATTTTTAGGTACAACAATACAAAGTACAATAAATATTTTATTGATTAACCTATACCGGGTGTCAACAATCCATTAGACAAGTTATAAGTTCTAAGTATTACGTGTATCAAAATAAGATTTGGTATAGGTAAATGGTATGGAAAGAGGACAGTTTTCTCATATTTTTTACTTTCCTGTCACTTTCGGTTTCACTGGAAATGGCGCTGGTTTTGAATTTGTGAGTGGAACACTTTGTATATTTTAACATTTTTGGGTTTCTGAGACAAATTGTGGATCAGAATATGGTATTTTTAAAAGGTTTCACACCAATTTTACTTTTTAGAGTATCTTTTAATATTGCATCTAGCGGGCCATGATTGCACTCAAACTAATCTAAGTACCTCAGGTGATGTCAGAAAAGTATATATGGCAACCCTTTTTTGACAAGCACTTTTAGAAAAAGGGATTTTTTTGATGAATCTAACGATACTAATTTATTTGCCAATGGATTTAAAATTAGAACAAAAATTCAATATTACTAAGCAAAATATTGAATTACACGAGGGAACGCTAGAAGCAGTTAGGTGCTACTAGGGTTTTTGGGGTCGCTGATTACGATGAGAGAATTGGTTAACCCCCACCACGTCAGGTTCAAGGTCATCTAAAGGTCAAGTGAAAAAAAACCATTGGAAAAATCTGAAAAAAATCATGTATATGTTTTCGAGGTCACTACTTTAGATCTATCTATATGCATGAATTTGTTCAGATTTTTCCTATGCTTTTTGCTTCATTTGAACTTCAAATGACCTAACCTTATGGAAGTTAACTGACCTCAGATTTCAATTTGCCGACCTCGAAAATATAAGTACGAATTTTTTTCAGATTTTTCAAATCGTACTTAACATTTTTATACCAAAAACACTTTAAAATAACCTTAAAATGACCTTGGATGACCTCTAGGATAGATGTAAATAAACGCTGGATTCGGATTTAGCGACCGGTCACAATTCGATGAATATTTTTAAAGAAATGCTTGGACCAACATACATACATACACACATACAAACATACATACACCTTTAAATTTTTTTATATTTGTTTTAAAGCTCTAATCCATTATCATATGTAATACTTGTCTTATTCCTATCTTCATACTAGTCACTAAAAATTGGCAGTTGTCATCTTTTGACATCAACTAAGGTCCTTAGATTAATTTGTGTTCAATCATGGCCACCTAGATGCAATATTAAAAGTGGCTCTAAAAAAATGAAAAACGTCCAAAAATGTCACATTCTGTTGTAGAATTGTCTTAGAAATACAAAAATGTTAAAATGTAAAAAATTTAAAATCGGAGCCATTTCCGGTAAAACCGGAAATGACCGGAAAGTGAAAAATCTGCAAAAACTCTTCTCTTCCCATACTATTTATTAATACCAACAAAGCACCCATGCTGATAATTAATATTTAAAAAAAAAAGTTTATGTAGTAGTGCCTGGTTCTATTTTCTATTTTAAAAGTTAATATGTTCACTATATAAAAATGTGTTATTCATTATCTGGTTTGTTTATTATTTTAAAAACTATTTAACATTCTGTTAAATTCCTGTCGGATGCTTTTAGCAGCTGACAAAATGAAAATATTGACGACCTATAACTTCCTTTGTTAATTAAAAAAATAAAATATGTTTGTATGTTACAACAGGGAAAAAGTATATTTATATTAAAAAGTAATCCATACTTGAAAAAATATACAAAAGATTTCACTTTAATATCAACTTTCCTTTTAATTCTCGCATCATCAAAAATAATGTTCTGTTTTATTTTTTAAACGATACCAGCTATAAAATTTTCTGTTAGGTGCACATTCTGTGGTTTCACCAAAAGTTACTATTTGAAAGGTTGTGATTATAAAAGAAATAATGCAAGTGAAACGGCTCCTTGGTATTAAAATGTTAAAAAAACACATTTAAGAAGTTTATAATTTTTAAAGTATCCGCAAAAAAATAATATAAATAGGTTAGTCTAAATATACAGCAGAGCTGGACAGATCCTTCAAAAAAGGAATCGATTCACGAATGTGAATCCTCGTAAAGAAATCGAATCACTTAAACGAATTACGATTCCTAGTTTAAGAAAAAAAGGAATCGATTCCAGGGAATTGATTCTATTTATCGGATCACGAATCCGGATCATCTTTAGTTTTTATACTTACAAATGACAACTACCATACGAATGATACTACATAATTCAGATGTTTAATCAAGCGTCCAAGATTTTACCACGGAGTCCGAGCCGCGATATAAAATTTTAGCCTTATTTTGAAGTGCTGTAACTCTTAGCCAAATAAGTTTTGGTAAATATTTTTTAAATATGTTATTTGTGAGATCAACATGAATCCACCCTTAAATGGAACATTTTGGAACTGTATTTCAAAACTTGCGATGATAGATTTTCATAAGTTTTTTAAATGTGATTCTCGTGATAACCTCAAGCGACTTTTAAATGGAACATCTTATTGTAATTTTACAGGAAGTTTCACCAGTACCGTTTAATAATTTCTCTGCTTACAGAATATAAAATTTTAAATTCATTTTTGGATGACACCCTGAATAGAAATAATTAAATGTCCCATTTAAAAATGCCTTAAGATCTAGCAACCAGCATTTTTAACATAAATGCAAGTAAAATGTATGCCCGGTTTTGACTCTATGGTTAAACATTTTTTTTTCATTTAAATGTTGTTTCTCCGGACCTAAAAAACAACATATTGTAGTTAAAAATCACAGTTAGGTGTGTTTCCTTATTTTAAGATCTTAATAGGCAGATGTTTTATAATTCTTTATCTTAATTTCCGAAAATCAATGTGAGTTAAAAATCTAAGGTAAAAATTTGGAAATTTAAAATGAAAGATTTAAAATTGCTGATTTTGGCATTTATAAACCCATTTGCCTTAGATTTGAGATAAAAGGGTTTTTTTAGGAGGGTAGGAAAAAGGGGGGGAAAATTTGGAAATTTGAAAAAGGCGTATTAAAAAAGGCGGAATTCGACCTTGTCTCAAAAAAATTTTTTGGGGATCCTTCCAAAAATAATTTGATTCCGGATCAGTTTAAAATTATATAACGAATACGGATCACGGATCCTATTTTTGTAACGATTCCAGCCCCCCGGCCCTTTAAAAAAGGTACATTTCTAAAATTGTTTCCCAAAAATTTTTCCCACCCAACTCTAATAAACAGTAATAACATACTGGTGCAATTAAGGCGATTAGATTTGAAACCAGCTCAATTCATTTTTAAAAAATTTACAGGAGACACAAAAAAACTAAACAGAACTTTGAATTGAGTCGGTTTTGATTTAAAGCCACAAGTTAAAATGCATTTTTATACTGGATTAAATCGCTTTTGTTCAAAACGTTTGCTAGTAGATATAATGCATAAAGAAATTGTGAATTGAAAAAAAAATTGCCAAAAATGTGATTGAGCCGGTGTTGAAACTGATCGCCGCAATTGATTTATTTATTTTTTTTTACAATTAAAAAAATGTCACCAAACAAAATATGGTTAGATTTTACAAAAAAACTTTTTTGCAAAAACTTAAAACTTTAGCCCAATATAACTTTTTTAAGTAAAACAATTTTTAACATTTCCAGGAATAACAGTAATTTTACTTCTCTCTTGAAAGACAGTCTGGATGACCTAATTATTTGGTTTAAGGCTAATAAATCATTTTACGACATACATTCGAGAACACTAATAAAGAAACCATATTGTTTTATTTCTGTCGCTGTAGCCGCCATCTGTAATGTAACATCTTGTGAATGCTCAGGAATTTATTTTACTTACTCTTTTGAAATAATGTGGCTAATTAATATTTTCCTTAATGAAAACCCCAAAGGGATTGTTTTTTTTTTTTATATATATATATATATATATATATATATATATATATATATATATATATATATATATATATATATATATATATATATATATATATATATATATATATATATATATATTATATATATATATATATATATTACAATAGAAAATTTTTTAAATTTCTATTGCACTTAATTTATTTGTTTGTGGGGCAACAATAATAAAAAAAAAACTATTTAATTTTTTTTTATCAATGGTGATGCCTTTTTTTCCCCGATTACCCTGACTGTAGAGATTCTTTCCTCAGGTTGGAGTTTACTGTTTGTAGAGCCTGCTAACTTATATGAATAAAAGACTGTTGATTGTTTTATAATTTATTTTAAATACTAATTAAAATTGAAATAAACATTACCAATACAAGAATTTAATCAGAATAACACTTTTTACCCCTTCCTTATATATCAAATCACTGAACAAATTTTATAATAAAAAAAATTTTTTTTTGCAGTTCTTTTCCCCGGTTAAATGTTGTAATAATATTGGTTTTTTTTTTTAACGAAATCAAATTTTTTTAAATATGAATGTTGTTTTTTTTTTTAAGTCAAACCCCAAGTTATTAAATAATTTTATTAATAAAAAATTTATTAATGCACTATTATTATTACAACAGCTTTTTATTTTGGTCCTTGGTTATAAAAATAAAAAAATTTACTATTTATATATAAAAACTTCAATTCATTTGGTTTAATTAGGACCTGTTCTTTTTTCCTATCGGTAAAAAATATTACTAGCTAATTTCCTGTCACTACTAAACAAATATCGTACCTTGGCTCTGCTACAGTTTTTTTTTAAAAAAACGTATTCTCTTATAAAAAAAAAGGTATAAATAGTGGTTCTTCTTTTTGGGGAAAAACAAAGTAAAATTTCTGCAAAGGCCCCGGTTTTCAAACCTTTGCTGCCGCCCGATGACAATACCAATTTTTTTTTTTTTGTTTACACTTGATCGGGGAAATTTGGGTTGGATTTTATCTTAATCGTCCTCGTTCCCAGGTAAATCACTTTATTTTTAAAATTTATTTTTTTTTTTTTTATTTAGTTTGTTTTAATTTTCGAATCGTTTTCAATACTTTTTTAAAATTTTATAATTAAAATATAACCTACAAAATTAATGCACCAGGTATCCCCCTTCTCGGAGAAAAATTTCTTTGTTTTTTTTGGCCTGGGGAAGTGGCTTTCTTTTTTCCCAGAAAAAAAATTTTTTTTTCGAGCGTCATTGGTTTTCCCGGGAAAAAATTAAAAAAAATTTAGAAAATTATGTCTATTTTTGGTTTTTCGTTTTTTTTTTTTTGTCACTTTCAAAATCTTTAAAATATGAAATTTTCACTTTGGATAAATTTTTCTTTTATGAATTTACCTGAGCTAAGAGACCTTTTTTTTTAATTAGGAAATTTTTAAGCCCTTTTTAAAAGCTAGGTTAATGGTTATTTTTTTTTTCCCCTTTCATATTTATTTCAACATAAACAAACGCATGTCAGAAAATGCATATCAAAATTTTCATATTTTTTTTTTTTTAATAAGTTTTCCACTTTTAAGACTTAAAAAATTAAAAATACCTACATCTAATTATTCTACATTTACTAAACCTAATTACTACTCTTAAATTTTTCTAAATTCGTTCATAAATTTCTATTTTTTTGTCCTGTCATTGTCCTCGTTTTAAATATGTTCCTTTAATTTATATTTTTGAGATTATTTTAAATGTTTCTCTCACATAACTTTATAAAATGGGAAAAAAGGGGGGTTTTTTCCTTTTTTTTCCACCTAGTTTATTTAGTTTTGTTTTTTTCCCTCATTTAATATTTCATAAATTTTCACTGTCTGTCTTTTCCCCTTTTTTAAAAGGGTTTTTCAGTCTTTGTTTATTTATTCCGATCACTTAAACACTTATTATATTTCCCTTCCCTCTAATTCTATCTAATTATAACTATTTTTTCTTACAAAAAAACTAGCAA
>JAHBCN010000312.1:187500-213029 GCA_019359885.1 Listronotus oregonensis
GATAGTGACAAGCTGTATTGACATTTCGCTTTTTTTAATTTATTAGCCCGAAACCTCAGCTTACTTAACAGCAAAAATTTGATAAAATTAATATTAAAAATTTAAATTGGTATTAAAATTAATTTAATCACAAATAAATAAAAGTAGGCCGATTTTTTTGAAAATTGGTATTAGAGACTATCTTTTAATTTTGAACAACTTTTCCTAGTAACTTATTTCCATATCTTCTCAAATAAATGCACTTTACTCTTGTACCATTTTAAGTTTTTTCAATTTTCTGAACACCGCGTATAAAATATGTCAAATGTTTCTATTCCAATCTTACTCTAAGAAGTAGCAAAATTTTTTATCAAGAGTAGCTTTTTTTGATAAAATCAAAAATAAAAAAGTTTTTTCTCTTCAACACCTGTTTATATAGTATATATTATATATATATATATATATATATATATATATATATATATATATATATATATATATATATATATATATATATATATATATATATATATATATATATATATGGCATAATTTTTGTCATATCATTATGCGTAATTTGCTTAATAAAATTGGGTTTATAATTGATTACTAATTTTAAAGTATACAGATTTAGCTACTTAAGCTGGTTGTTTTCTTAACCTTATATTGAACCTTACTTGATTCACAATTTTAATAACAATTACATCATGATATTCATAATTGTTTACAGTCAATACAAATAAAATTCATATTTAAACGGAATCTGTCACATTTATTTTCTTATCTACATATATAAGATGATACATTCATATTTTCGCATTTAAGGCAAGAAGAAAGAAGACAATTCAGTTATTAAAATATGTCTGGCAAGTTTTAAATCAGATCTAAATTACTATTTTGGCATTTATTTTTCTTATCTCCAGGTTTGCGAAACAGTGACTTAATAGCTGCAAATCATCGGTTTTTTTAAACAGTTTTAAGTTCATGAACCCCAGAAATTAAGGGAGTCTATTTAATCACTTTATTAGTTATCAAACAAAGTATAAATTCATTAAACAACTAACCTAAAGAGTAGTGGACAAATGAACCAAAAATATCTATTTCCTTTGGTAGCCCTTGTCAGTTTACATACAATTTTATTTAAAAACAAAATAATTATAGTCTTAGGACTATTGTTCCCTTTTGCCATTATCGTTTTAGTTCTTACGTTATATTTCTAGTGTATTTTGTATTATATAAAATCTGAGTTAATAGGGCTTTTCTTATACTAACCATCTACCATTTAGAATCAAACAAGAAATTGTTTATAATAAATAAAGCCAGAAAACGAAAAATATCAATTATTTTAAAATTATTGCTATTTTCCGTTTGGGAGATTTAATAGTGTATTAAATATTTTTTATTTGATTTTAAAAGGTAGGTGTTTGAGGTAAGAAGAGCTCCATTTTTTCAGATTTGGGATAAACAAAATATACCCGTAAGAAAACCCAAAAACTACAATGGAACAAGCAGAACTAAACAATCTTAACATTAACCATTACCATTTGTCTTGTTAGACATTACATGACCGTTTTTGTAGGTACTTTGTAGCTAGTAATTTTCAACGATACTGTTTAATCAGTTAAAGCTTAGGCTCGCGAGTTCTTGGCCTAAAGCGGCGAAATTTGATTGGCGACAAAATATTAAAGGCGACTACATTTCAAATTCATCAAGTGAAATAATTTTGCCAACACGATATATAGAAATTAATATATTAATAAAAAAATTCAAAATAAATTATTTTTAACGTAAACTAAATGTTCTTTATGTTGTTTATCAGAAATAAAAATACAACGTCTATCTGTCCTTTAACGATACAAAAATATTATCTAACCACATGAAGCCATATATCTTTATCATTTTTCTATCTTATAGTTTTTTCTTGTAATTTGAAATTTAGCATACTTTTTTAAATTTGCCCGCCAGTGAACAGCGGGTGTTGTTGGGTGTTGTTCGAAATCCAGGTTAAACTAGAGGTCCCGTCTAAATGACATTAACCATACGTTAAGGAGGGGGCAGTTCAAAGGTTGTCGTCAATCGAAAAACTCGATTTAAAAATAAGAAGAAAAACCCAATTCTCAAAAATAAAAATTTACATCCTGTATATTAAAATAAGGTCATTTTAAAGTCATGTTTAGGTATATACCTCTCTGAATCTAAAAGAAAGAAGGGTGAAAAACATCACTGTACCTAGGCCTTAGTAGGCCCGTTGTGCTACCTCCTAAAGGGAACTCCTCACTCAGTGCGCCGCCCATCCTACTGACTTAAAGTAGGTGACAATGTCGCCGAGGGAAATCTCCCTAATGTCGGCCAAGGAAAGCCAATACCCGTCCAGCATGGATCTTCTCTTGGACGAAAGTGCAGGGCAGTAACAAAGGATGTGCTCCACAGTCTCGTCTTCCTGTTCACAACCTCTACACAAAGATGTGTCATTTATACCCATTCTAAAGTGGTGTTCCAATGTCCAGTAAGAACGCCCGTGATTAGACGAAGGTTTGTCCTAGGCATTGCCAAGTAATGTTTAGCTGTATCTCTGTTAGGATAGTTCATTAACTCCCTGGAAAAGTTACAGTTAACTGTTTCATCCCATCGTCTTGTAAACTGCTGATAAGTTTGTCTTTTGATTTGGTCTATCATTGCAGACCCTGTCAGACCTAGGTTCGGGTCCAAAAGATTTGGTTCCGGCAGCCTTTCTGGCCAACTAGTCAGCAATGCGGTTACCTTTGGAGTAAGCGGTCCTTTGGTCCAGTATAGGGTGACCACATTATTGTTAGATTAGGTATAACCATTTTTGTCTTATTTTTGGCCAAGAAGTGCCCATTAAGCGTTGTTCCATATTTTTTAAATCATCCGGTATAACAAACCACTAAACATCATTATTTTATCAATTCTGACTATTAATAACGCCTGTACATCGAATTTTAAAATTATTTAGGAAAATGGATCATTTGCGGTTAGGGTATTTTAATAAATATTAGGCTTACTTAATTAGTACCAGCTTTGAAGTAAATTCTCATAAAATAAACCACAATGTAAACGAACTCTGACATATTATGTTATTTAATTCGATGACAGCATTTTTTAAATAATAACTATTTAATAAACCTAACAGTACTTTGTTTTTCCTAGGAAGCCTCTTATTTATAAAAACGCGGCATTAAATTTAAGTGCTTTTATTTTACGACACACTAAAATAATTCTTAGATATAAATACAAGTATTATTCACCCATACATATAATTTTTGTATAATTGTCAGTTTTTGTTTTATGGTCGCATTTTGTTACAGAAATAAAGATTTTTTACTTATTTTTACATTGTATATTAATATTTTTAATATAAAAAATAATTTTTATTTACGTATTTTAAGACAAGCAGTAGTTACAATATTTCTTTCCACAAATTAGGATCTATCATAGATGTCGCAATGTATAGATACGTGACACATTTAGGAGTCCTTTTTTTTTAAGTTGTTATGCTATGCCTAAACTGGTACAGGGCAGCCAGATTGTGGGAAAAAAGTACTACCTCCACTCCAGTCACTCTTGCTAGGGACACCGAAAGGAGCCGCTCGATGCACTGTGGCATGATACGAGGTGGACTGTTTCAAAAATGGCTACCGAACGTTTGACTCACCGAATTTAAATTTTATTTTTTTAATAAAAAACTCATGAAATTTGGAAAATATTGTCGAAGCCCTTTTTTAAGATTTTTTTTTAAATTCTGCCCCAATTTGAAAAAGTGCCAACTAAAATTTTGAGTCTTTGGCTAAAACATATTTTTACTCGATATTTTGGCCTAATATTGTTCCTCGGAGGTTTTTGAGGTCACCCATCACGAATATGAGGTCGAAATTTGAAAAACTCTAAATCTAAGATGGCGGATCCCAAATGGCGAGTAACAAAAAAAAACTTAAAATACGGGAAATATGGATAATACATTTTACTGAGGGGTTTTTGTGCTACTTATCACAAATCTAAGGTCAAAATTTTAAATCCAAGATGGCTAATCCAAGATAGCGGATCCAAAATGGCGGCAATGTAAATGAGTTTCTGAGGTCCTAACTGTCTGAGAATTACAAATTCAGAAAAGATTTTATTTCATTTATTGACTCTTGAAAGTTTAACACATATAAAAGGTAGGTACATAGTTATGTATTTTAGAGACAGAGTGTATTTGATATGTAATTTATTTAGAATAAAATTCTGAACAGAACTTCGCCTAATTTTATTTGATATATAATTGATTTAGAATAAAATTCTGAACAGAACTTCGTCTAATTTTAGATCTCAAAACTTTAAGAGGCCGAATTTTTTGGATAGAAACTTGGACTTTATTTTTAATCAATGTTTTTGGTAGGATATTTAATTTTTCAAAATGTTTTAAATCTGTAAAATTATTTTGAACAACTTTTATTTACCTATAGAATTTAGCTGTGAAACAGATATTTTTGTTTTATAAATTCATCATATACTTCTTTTTTTCTATGGACACCAAATTAAAGTTTTTCAGCACTAAAAAACAGTCAATCTTACCTTGTGTCTTGTTTCAGATACAGGTAGCAAAATTATAATAGGAAAATAATCAAAATTAGGTTAAAAAAGTAAATAGTGACACATTTATTTAACTAATTTTTTTAATTAAATACATTTTTGTGTGTACAATTTACGAGTGCTATATAGCTCTTAGGATGAAGTAAAAAGGTACTAAAGGCTATTATCTAAATTAACTAAGAAAACAGAATTGTTTCATTTTAAACTGACTTTAAGGAAACATTTCGCAAGAAAAGTTCCTTTAAAATTTTTTTAGCACATTTAAAATAAACATTTAAACCCTGTTTTAAAAAATTCAACTTTTTAGTTGTTACAAAATATATTATAGCAACGAATTGTCCTAAACTGCGCCGCCAGTGTGATTACCGATTACCTTACCTAAAGAATTCTCTTAAACTTTCCGTTGACCAAATAGTAGTTAAAAATCTAATATTAAAAGAAAATGTTGTATTAAAAAACTTATTTTTATTTTTAGGTTTAATATTATTTTTAAGCTCTAGTTACATTTAAGCAAGTATCTAGAGAATGATTTAAAAATGGTTCTAGGAAATATTTATAATTTTATGTAAATATAAAAACGCTAAATTAAAAAAATAACTTTTACTAATCACATTAACATCAAAAACAATTTCAAACCTTTAAAAACATTATTTTATTTTAAAAAGAGTAAAGTACTATACACTCCTGTATGTCATTTTAGTCAAGGTATTTAAATGTTGGCCGTTATAAAATATTTCGTGTTTGAAATTAAGCACTAAATTTTATCAAGAACATATTTTTAGTAATCTAAAAGTATCTAAAAAAATGCTGTTTAGGATCTTTTTACCCAATATATTGGTTCCTTGTTTCTTTTTATATTGCATTAATATTGTCTTTTTATTAAAAGAGGAACGTGCTCTGATTTGTATTTGTTAGATAAATTAAATTATAATAACAGTTAGACTCTGGCTAAAACACTTTAAATTCACATGAGTCTCCCTTAAAACAGGAAATTTCATTTCCATAGGTTTATTTTTCTTAATAGACTGTAGAATGAAAATTAATCAATGCAAGATAAATATCCCAAAAATTACCAATAAAGTAGTCTTAGGAAAAAGAAGCTGCTTTTTAAGAGTGCACATCAACTGACGTACAAAAATTAATAATCTGTAAAAATAAACATTATTATCCAATTTAAGAATATTTACCTTTTTAAAATGTATATTCGAAAGTTGTTTATTTATAACTTTACAGCCTCCAAAAATACTTTCATTTTTTTATTACTGTCTTTTTATTTTTGCTTCTTTTATATTATTTTTTAGTTATGATTTTATTATGTTTTATACAGAATATTTTGTATGTTTAGTTTTCGAATTCATTAAATGTATTTTTGATTGTGCAAATTTAAAAACTTCTTTTTTATTTTTAATTTATTTAAATGTACTTTTTAAAATAGTAAAGTGCTTTTCACTTACCTAATTTTCATGTATAAAAAACACCTGGCGTTAATGACTAACAACCTCTTAAAAATTACTAAATAAATGGAAACATATCCTTTGCGACTTAAACCAACTTATTTTTATTAAGCACATTTTAAGCTTTTTAAATATATTTAGAACTTATGAACTTTTTTAAAGAATAAGTCAATAACGGGCATTTTTTGAATTTTACTCATAAGCATGACCAAATTAGGAAAAATATTTTGCGTGTACTAATTTTGTAGAAAAATTTTAAATAACAGAAGTTTATTAACAATTTTGGAATAAAAAACTCTTTTCCAAAATATATTCTTTTATTATATGAAAGGTAATAACCGTTTCTATATATACAGGGTGTTATGAAGTGGGACCCCCGTTTATTGCTTTAAATATTCAAATTAAAAATGTTTTATACAAAATATTTTGGTTTTGCTCTATATTTTGAAATAACGTTATTATCAGGGTGTATCAAAAAGTCCGTACAAAAAAGTTCATTTTTTTAAATGACTCCCCATATTTTTTGTTACATTTTTGTTTTCTGCATAAAATTCTAGATATTTTTTTATTCAGCATATCATATCGTATTTCAACTGTTTACGAGATATTCGCATTTAAATACAAATTTAGAAGGGAAAACGCTCATTTTTTAATGTTGTTTAACGTTTCTATGGTTTCAGCGGTTTTTTGAGAGTTGCATAGTAACCATATATTATAGAGATTAATAAAAATGTCATATTGACAGTTTTATTAATCTGAAAAAAAAAATTGTTTTAATCGTTTTTTTTTTGTTTAAGGTTTTACCTATTTACTCATCATGTGATATCTAATTACCTATTAATTATTACTATGGGTGTTTTGTCACTCTACTAAAACCATAGAAACGTAAAACAACATTGAGAGATGAGCGGATTTTTTCATTCTAAATTCGTATTTAAATGAGAATATCTCGTAAACAATTGAATATAGGGATATGATATGTTAGATAAAAATATCTAGAATTTTATGTAGATATCGGTAACAAAAAATATGGGAGTCATTTAAAAAAAATTTAAATTTGTCCTTGTACGGTCTTTATAACACCCTGTATACATAACGTTGTCCAAAAAAATAGAGCCAAAAACCATATTATTTTTTTTATTAAACATTTTTTTCCAATTTGAATATTTAAAGCAATAAATGGGGTCCCATTCACAGACTTACCCTGTTTTTTTTTTTTTTTTTATATATATATTAAAATATATTTTTAAAAAAATATATATATATATATATATATATATATATATATATATATATATATATATATATATATATATATATATATATAACAGTGTGTCCCAAATTGGGGGGAATGTATGGGGGATCTTGAAACCACGATAGATAGAAAATCGGTTAAATGGGAAAAGTTTTGGGGAATTATGTTAGTAAGCTAATCCCTTTTTCACATGGTTTTATCTATTCAGGTTTTGAGAAATTTTGAAAAAACCTGAAAATCATTTTCGAAAATCGGCCATATTTTTTTTATAAGTGAAAATTTTTCAAATCTGTAAAAACTTTTTTAAAGCAACTTTTTTGTAGAATAAGACCGAAATTTTTTTTTTTAGTTTCTTTTTAAATCATCATCAACTTTATTTTTTCAAAAAGGCAGCCAAACAGTGCTTTTTATTCTGATTTCAAAATGTATAACATGTTATATTTAAGAGTTTATAACCTAATTTATTTCAAAAAATAAATATTTTCTCAGTTGGCCTTGATTCCGGCGAACGTCATTATTTTTTGGAAAGAATAAAATATTAGTAATTGGCAAAATAGATAAGCTGAACAGATATTTTAAAGAAATGGGTTCGAGAACATAGCTATAACGTTAATACCGTGTTACAACAAAATGTAATGACGCCCATATAAAAAAGTAAAGTTGATGATTCATCATCAACTTTACTTTTTTATATGGGCGCCATATTTGATTTTTTTGCAAAATAGTGCTTTTTATTCTTATTTCAACAATGTATAATATGTTATAGTTTAAATTTAAACCTCGTCCCCCCAAAAACAAATAATTATTCGATTCAGGAATTATTGCGTCATTATCAAGTTAGCTCGGGTCTTATTAAATTTTTTTAAATTTGTAAAATAGTTAATTATTTAAAGAAAAACCTGATATTTTCAACGTTATTTCCAAAGCAATAGAAATGTTAATATAGCTGTGCAAGTTTTCGACAATTTTCCTGAAAGGCAGCATCCTAAACTAACATACTTTCGAAAACTGGTTACAAATTTGCTTAAATTTTAAAAACCAACCTAAGAAGTACGCTAAAGAAAATCGACAACAAGATGCTGCAGTTAACCAACATTTTAAAGAAAATCCAACATCTTCAGCCAGGGATGTTGATAGAGAATTCCACATACTTAAGTCAACCATTCATAGGGTAGTTAGGACTATTTAAAAGAATATCGTTTATATGTTAAGAAATATGGACAACATTTTGAATTTTAGGTCGTTATTATATATCTTTATTTTACTAGGAATATTAGTTTAGCCACTTTTCATTGTTTTTGTTTTCACTTGTTTCAATTAACTTGTTACGTGTAGTTTTGTTGTAACACGGTATTAACGTTATAGCTATGTTCGCGAACCCATTTCTGTAAAATATCTGTTCAGATTATCTATTTTGCCCATTACTAATATTTTATTGTTTTCAAAAAAAAAATGACGCTCGCCGGAATCAAGGCCAACTGAGAAAATATTTGTTTTTTGAAATAAATGAGGTTTATAACTCTTAAATTATAACATGTTATACATTACTGAAATCAGATTAAAAAGCACTATTTGGTTGCGTAAAAATCCAATATGGCGTCCATATGAAAAAATAAAGTTGATGATGATTCTAAAAACCCGAAACATAGAAAATAAAAATTGACTACTTGGTCATATTTTACAAAAAAAGTTACTTTTCACTTATAAAAAAAATATGGCCGATTTTCGAAAAGGCATGATTCAGGTTTTTTCAAAATTTCTCAAAAACCTGAATAGATAAAACCATGTAGAAAACGGGATTAGCTTACTAACATAATTGTGCAAAATTTTCCCCATTTAACCGATTTTCTATCTATCGTGGTTTCCAAGATCCCAATACATTCCCACCAATTTGGGACACACTGTATATATATATATATATATATATATATATATATATATATATATATATATATATATATATATATATATATATATATATATATAATATATATATATATATATATATATATATTATATATATATATATATATATATATATATATATATATATATATATATATATATATATATATATATATATATATATATTTTATATATTAAGCTTATAATGAGCTTAATAAAAATGTACAGGGTGGGTACCCCTTTTAAAAAACCCACCTTTGGTTTATACCAATATGGGCGATGACCCCACTAGATTCTACGATTCTACGTATATTATCAGTTTTTAGTTTATTTTTAAAGTTCCTCTGTATCTTTAAAAGTAAGAAGGCCATGAAACTTTTGTTTATCACATTATTCGTTTTGCAAAAAAGTAGAGCGTTATTGTGCAAACCGCAACCTTCTACCTCTGCAAAACATCCAAATTCTAGACACCCTGTACATAATTTTTGTTTATTTTATACCTACCTATTTTTTGGATCAACAATTAAATAAACTGTTAATCATTGACCAATAAATTGTTAATTTAAGTTAAGCACCGTGTATATTTTTATATACAGTAATAAAGTTCTTAAAAACATACCGATGTTAACTTTATCAGTACCGATTCCTTAAAAACACGGATAAAAAGAAGATTTGTGACAGGACCTTAGAAAATAAAAGAATGTTATCCAGTTTATAAAAAAGCTATTACTTCCTTTTTATTTTTAATTAAAATTTGACTAAAAGAAACATTTTGTTAAAGCAATGGATCGAAGTGGGCAAGGGTTCTTGTATTTAAAACAAAAATTTTCGAAACCAAGCGAAGCAAAAACTAAAGAGGGCAAATAGAAAAAATAGCAATAAATAAAATGTTTTATAACATACTAATGAAACTGAATTACAAGTTTACAATGCCTTTAAATCAGTTCTTATAAGTTTTCTTGGAACTGTGAAAGCTGGCCATTACAAGAATATTGAGTGAACAAAAAATGAGATCTTTGATAATGTCTTTTAAAATTCACTTTTTAGACTTTTATTTCGCTTTCGTTCCCGAAAATTTTGGAGCTGTAAGTGACGAACATGGTGACTGTTTCACTTAGACATTTCTGCCATAGAAAAACAATATCAAAGCTAAGGAATACTCCAAAAACCAAATATTGCCGTATACCATCAAGAATATAATTTTGAGGTACATATATAATAATAACAAAGTACATCTATTATATTTTAATAAAAATAAAAATTCCTACAGAAAAAGGAAATTAAGCAAACAATTTTATTAATAAACAAAAAGAGCAGACGTACTTTCGGGCTTGAAAAAAATCCAAGCTTTCTTGGAGCTGCAGTGAATACGGATAAATGGTGTTTATGTTATTTGAAATTATTTTAAGTTACTTACTCCAGCAGGGTTAAGTGAATATTTATTTTGCAAATGCGGCATGAGAATTGGTGATAACGAAGTTACATTTAAGTAAGTATATAAATTTATATGGGCATATACTTTTATTTCTGAAGAGTAACATATTCACTTACATGCATTATAACATAATAACTAATCATAATTTTTTGTCTTAATTTAACAAAGGCAAGTAATTGTTAGGCACATTTTAAGGCTAAATGCTTATATATATTTTTCACATGTAAAATGATTTGATATTTGTACATAGACTATACATTTTAATGCATTGATGTTTCTTTGAAAAGTATATTTTATGATCCATGTTATTAGTGCAAATAAAATTTATGAAGCATGTACAAACGTATTTTTTAGGTGTTAAATTTATTTAAAGAACTTATGATTATGTTGCATTGTGTATGACTTAGTCAATCTGTTAACGTTTTCTACATAGCACAATACAATTACTTTTTCAGAAATTAAATAAAATATTCTATGCATTTATATTATATTATATTATTATATTATTTTTCAGAAATTAAATAAAATATTCTATGCATATATTCTATATATTTATACTAATAAAAAAGAAAATAAAAATTTTCAAATAATTTTAAACGAGATATCCATAAAGTAATTTTTTTGATTAATTCTTCATGCTGACGAAATATTAGGTAATATATTTGAATACTAAAAAACATGCACAAATCTAGCAGGAAAATTTAAAAAAACTGGAAAATAAATAAAAAACTGCCATAGAAATGAGGAAATATTTTTGCTTATGATGTGAGAGTTGTCATATATTAAACAGGTGCTATTTTTTGACCAATGTATTTTTTACAGCATTATATTTTGGACAGTTATAGATTAGCTTACGCTAGATACTTAAGGCTTTTTGCTTTGTTGACCTGTCAAATTAAATATTAGAATTAAAATCAGTTATTACTATTCAAGCCTAAACCCCCTAGTTGTTCAAATTTCTGGCCTTCTACTTTAACTTATTGTGTATATGTTACCTTATCAATTTGTGAAAAAATGTTTAACAAAATATGACTTTCTTTTTACATATCGATAAAAAAATAACAATAAATCATCCAAAATTAAGTAACCCATATTTTTGCAAATTATAAAGAAAGTTTTAAATATATTACAATTACCAATTATCTGAAAAATTCTCTGTGAATTAATTTAAGACCTCCCAAGTCGTTGATTACTCTTTTCGATTATTTTAAGTTACAATAATTACACTATACACTAACATACTTATACTACTACAATTTTTATTATTTTAAATAATAGATGATTTGATAAAAATAATTCTTTGTACCCTTAACCAAAGTACATATTGGGGTTATTGGGGTTATTCCATTTAAAGTGGTCTAAGGAATAATTAAGGTCCAGTAGTGTGTTTACCTATATTTTTTTTTCAATGTGAAAATCACAAGACAAGTTGTTTACGTTCAACAACAGCGAAACTTTATTTTTTGTATTTTTTTTTAAAGTAGAAGGAGAGTCAAATTCAATTTGATTTCAATTTTTATTTGTTAGTATATGTTCATAGTGTGACCACAAATAATATTATTGTAAAAAACCAACACTACATTTTGTATAAATTAAAAAAATAATAATTTTGACTTTAAATAACTTTAAATGGGTTGGAATTGTAAATGTAAAATTTACTTAAATTGCAGTTCTTATGTATATGTTTCTATAAATTTTAAAAAATAATATGTATGGAACGAAAAAAAAGTTTAACACCTTAAAAATGACGAGGAATCAGTTTAAAGCGATACATACAACATATAAATGATGTTGGAGCTTTCATATTTGGCTTTAATACTTAATGTAATATATTATTATGACTTATGTTGTTGAAATAAATTTTGTGTAAAAATTAATCTGCTGATTTTATTTTATGCCAGCCTTGGGATCATGTTTAAACATGAAATTATCTTGATAACTGTACGTCGTCACGGGTTGATACTACCCGTCTAAAGAGTTCAAAGGAAACGAAACGATGTTACTCACCAGTGTCTACAAATAACTCATTTAGCTAAGCGAAAGCCAGCTAAAGCGAAAGTTGGCGTTATCGTAAGGCAATAGCCGACGATAATTCGCAAGGCGATGTTAGGCCAAGCGATGTTACACTGAATAAGACGCTGTGACTGTATGTTATCACTGTTATCAGCAATCAACCTTAGCGTTGGTGAGCTGCAGATTTTCACAGCCTCAATGGGCTATGGGAGCTGATGTTTCATAGTTGTTGGATTGCAAGTGGTGACAGACCACTGTAAATATACGTATGAAATTATATTTGTTATTACATGCCTAATGTTTTCTCAATTTTGATTGTGGTGATACACACAAAATGGAAAAAAGCAGCTCCCAACGTTTCAATAATCTCAAGTGAGTCAGTATAATGCTCATTCTATTTTTTTTCTTTTTTGCTTTGGTAAAATAGCCTTAAAACAGTTAATAAATGGAAATTTTTCAGAAACTAAATTTAAATTTGGATATACATTATTACTGAGGGTATATTCTAAAGTTATTTCCACCATCAAAATTAAGAAAATATTGGGCATGTCTTATTAAATAAGTTTCATATTCAGAGATGGTCCCAAGGCTGGCATAACATGAAACCAGCAGATAAATTGTTACACAAAATTTGTTTCAACAACATTAAAGATAATAATATATTAATGTAAATAAATTATAAAAGCGCAATAATTGGTTGGTTAATTACAATTAATATTATTTGTGGTTTGTGGACTCTTCCTCTACTCGAAAAAAATTTTCAAAAAATGATATATCGCTGGATTTAAAGTTTAATTTGTCCTGTGATTTTTACATAGATAAGAGAGAGCTAAAAACCTTTAAAAGAATAAATTATTTTTTAAACCCTTACAATAGCAAAATAGGCGTGTGTAATCAATAACCTGCTTAAGTTAAAAATTAAAAAAAAAAGGTTTTTGAAGTCTACAACTGTCAGAACAATCTGGAGAATTTTATTATTTTTAAAAATTGTCAAGCAACCAACTATTATTTTGGACCACTTAAGATGGATTGATATTTTTAACTTTATCTCGTTTATGCATCAAAATGTTGTTTAAATGTGACATTTCTTAAAAGATTAGAATGTGGAGCAAATAAAATAAAACAAAAATAATAAAAGACAATATTATTAGAACTTGGTAATTTATATTTTTAAACTTGTTGAAAATGATAACCTTCACCCCAAATCTGCGTGGCTGCTGCTCTATTAACCTATTTGCTTTGTTAGCTTTCGTTAACGGCAATACATTAGTCAGTTTCATTCAAAGTAAAAGATTTTTTTTATTAAATGGGCTGTTTTAAATAGAGGAGTAAGAGACTAAAAACTTTTTAATAAACAAAATGGCTAACTAGATTTAAAGTTTATTTTCACAGCCAGTCAGAATACTCGACGATACTAAACAAATATGGCTATGCTAAGTTTGAGGACTCATTTTAATTGGCTGTGAAAATAAATTTTGCCATTTTAACATAACGCTAATTATATTGTGCCTTTATTTATCTTTATGACAGCCGACGTTTGTTTGTGTAAAGCCTAAGTTCTAGGTACCGAGGATGCCGGAATTTTTATATGTTTAGCCCATTTTATTCCCAAGGTTCGTGAACGTTGTCTAAGTCCCGAACATGCAGATATTGCATTTCACGACACCTTTTAGACAACGCGGTGGTGTCAACCGGACGTTATACAAAAACTATTACCTCTGAACTACCCCTCCCCCACTAACAACTGGGAAATATTAGAACGCCTCATGGTTAATGCGCCTTTAGGTTTTTATGATTTGTTGCAGAACGCAAAAAATCGAATTTATTCACGAAATGCCTCAATAAAAGTGTTCGTAAATTTGTTATTTGTAGGATCAATCAAATGATACGATTACCCTATCATAGCTGCACAAACAATATTTTAGAAATAATTCAACATTTTTTTCTCTATTAGTTAAATTTTGTAAGCTTTAGAAATAGAAAGAAAAATATAAATTTGAACAATTCACAAACAATATTTGCAATATTTTATGTGATAAAAAATTGTTGCACAACATAAAATTGGATCATTATAAAAAAATATATCTTCTTATATTTTATTCAGGTTACATTTATCTCCTTCGTAGAGTTTGCGTATCAAATATCATGGACCACCCAGATCAAACAGCCGCTTACAGTGAAATATATCCACATATATATTTAATATCGAGTTTTAAATCAACCTATTTTTTACGCTGTAGTGCTTATTTTTTAAGATGACTAATTACTTATATCTAATTTGCAAAATAATGCGTTATGCAGTTGTACTTTAGGATAATAAAAATATTTTTCCGATTTAAAAGCCTTGAGTTATGTAAATCAACTAAAAAGACATCGTGACTATTATGTTTACTATCAGGTAGCTTAAATAACAGTCAGATGATTTATACGAAAATTAATTGCCTTTTAAAATAAAAAAAAATGGGTAATTTACAGTTTGTTTAGGCAGTTTACAAACTTTTCAGAAGGTTAGCATATTTTGTTTCTCTTTTAAGATTATTCCACCAAAAACACCTATATAAAATAGGGACCAAGTTCATATCCCTCTTAAAGTACTGAGATCTAATCTAGACCAAGTTCTGTCCACAGTTTTATTCTAAATACAATATATATCCAACAAACCCCTTTTGTCTTAAGAATACTGAGTACCGATTTATTAATTAAGGTTCAATTATTTGCTCATATTTTCTCCTTTTCTTTGGCCATAACGGACGTCCAATGACTACTTCAGGCATTTAGGAGAGGGAGGGGGTTGAGCTGAATCCCACCCATCTCCCGTAAGGGAAAGGGGAGTTTTGATAAAATATGCATGTTTTTTCGCAAGAAATAGTGTAAAATTGCGAAAAAACTGAGTTAAAAATATGTAAAACATGCTTCTCTTACATTCTAAGTAGTTCTTACTAGTCTTTAATAAAAATAATTACGCAAATTATGTCGTTGTTTTTTTTAATAAATTCAATGCAATCAAGAAAGAAATCTTACGACATCCCACCTAGGGGGGAGGGGGAGAGGTTCGAAAAATTGCCGAAATCGCTTCACGTGATAATTGAAGCTTTCCAAATTTGCTGTTCTATGTTTTTTTTTTGACTTGGTGAGTTTTTTTACTGATCTGTCTGTATTAATATATATATATATATATATATATATATATATATATATATATATATATATATATATATATATATATATATATATATATATATATATATATATATATAAAGGGTGTGTTTATATCAGGTATGCGGTCTGTGACTACTAAAAACTGATTTGTTTTTTATCCCCAATATTTCGTCAACTATTTATTAACTTCATCAGGAGTAGCTAAAAATTATATAAAAAAATGTATGTAAAAATGTATTAATTTTAAATCAGATACTAGTCAGCTTAGCAATATTTATTGCAATATTTTAAGATCAATTTAATTCATGTTGTTTTAGCTACATACTGTATATATAGAGTTTATTACCAATTTTAATCCATTGTGTATATTTTGTGAATTGTTTTTGTAAGATATATTTTATTATTTTTTGGTGTTTCAGTCCTTTTTTTATCGACTAGATTAAGATTGTTTACCATATTTTTATTGGCATTCCTCATCTGAAAGTGCTTAGGTGTAGCATTGTTATGTTTTTTAAATTTGACTAACTCTAAGTTTGTAAGTACTATCTAATTTTAAGACTATTTAAAATGTTACTTATAGGTCCTTTTTTTATATAATTTTTAGCTACTCCTGATGAAGTTAATAAATAGTTGACGAAATATTGGGGATAAAAAACAAATGAGTTTTTATTAGTCACAGACCGCATACCTGATATAAACACACCCTTTTTATATATAGTACGGTCGATAACACGTCAATTTATAATATATATATATATATATATATATATATATATATATATATATATATATATATATATATATATATATATATATATATATATATATATATATATAAATAAATATATATGGTGGAGTTTTTTTTGGGCATAGAGGTTCCTTAATAAATGAAAAGAAAAATAAAATATCCTGGTAGGTATGATAGTGTAGGTATTACTTGACGAGATGGCGCTAGTTGCTTCTAACGTTCAGCTGTATTAGGTTACAGATGTTCATAAGGTAACTGCTTTCCTGTCAAGGGTGTCTACGGCCTACATTCGATGTGACCATCCCCAACAAGGGTGAAACATGTGTAATCGGATTGGCTGGAACGGTCTTCGAAGACCGTTTATTGTATTTATTTGAGTTAAATGTTAAGTGTTTGTTTGTCACTTTAAGTTCTAAATGTTCATTACACAACAAAAATGAGTATTTTTTGTGAGAAACCCCTTAGTTTTAAGATTGATTTGTTGTTATAATAAAAAAAAAATACATATATACCTGATGAAGGCCCTTCCAGGCCGAAACGTCGTAATTGACAAAAATTATATGAAAATCCAGAAAATTTTGGAAAAGCATAAACAATATATCAAGGAAAAGGTCAAAGAAAATAAACAAATAAACTATATATATATATATATATATATATATATATATATATATATATATATATATATATATATATATATATATATATATATATATATATATATATATATATATTTTATTTTATTATTTTAATTGCTATATTAATAGATGTCGTGAATATCCCGATTTTGTCATTAGTCCTTTGGTCAGGTGAAACCCGTATTACCAACTAAAAAGTTTTTAATGAAAAGAATTACCATTATTTATAATTCAGCATTTTCCATTACTTTTTAGTAAATCGTCTCATTGGTCCCTTTATTTATGATCAGACACTGACAGATCCAAGATACCTTGTCTTGTTGAAGAATAAAATAATTCCTGCCATTTCAGAAGTTGTCCTAAATGATCAGTTTAATAGGTTGTGGTTATAACAAAATGGTTATTCTACACATGGCACCAGAAAGGTACAAACCTTTTTATCGCCAACTTTTGGTGAAAAGTTGTATCCAATAGTCGCACCCATTCAACGGGTAATCAGAACAGTGCATAGCAAAAACGGTATTCATTTGTAATCCTAATTTTATGTGGCTTTAAAATTATTGAGTAGGTAGTTTATTACATCTTTGAAAACATAAAAAACTACTATTTTTAAAACTATTAAAATAAAATAATAAATATGCCCCTCTCCTTTATAGTTAGTTAACCTTATATCTAATTTATAAACTATCCATAGTAGCCCAACTTTCTTTAGAAAAAATCATTTCTTTTTATAAAAGATGAATATTTAGTTAATATGTGATGTATTTTATACATACAAGAGAAGTGTATGTTTTAGCTCTAAGGTTTTTAACAAAACTCTTAACATTAATTTAAAATCAGTTTTAAATAAAGTTAAATTAAAATAATATATTACTATGTTTATATTATTAGGATGTGCTACATGATTGCTGAAATTTGTTGTTTATTGTATTTTAGGCCAACTGTCATCTATGTCATCTTATAACAAGATGACCCAGCCGTCGGTCGGTCAAATGATTGCTTATCAGTTTTTTCTGTTTCGGCGGTTTTATGATCTCAAAACTTTCATTAATGGTTAATATTGTAAATATTCAGAATATATGAATTATAGATATGTTTTATTATACAATTTTTAATATGAAATATTTAAAGCAAGTACATACTACAAAGAATGTATAAAAAATAATAAATTTATTTAATTAAAAAAGTACATTTTTAAATAAATATCTTACAAAAAGTTAATTTACCTTTTTACCACAACAATTTGTCAAACCTATTTAAATACATGTATATATATATATATATATATATATATATATATATATACAGGGTGTCCCAGAATATGTGGGCAATCTCTCGGAATCTCATAGAAAACCTAAAAATATTATGACAAGTTTCCATAAACTTTTTTCCTTTGACCCTCCCTACGAAGACACAGGTGCATAACGGATGCCCTGGAAATCGTTTTTATTTAAATAACTTTTGAGATACTGGCGTAATTTAATGTTTTTTTAATATGATGGTTACTAAATAAGTATTTTTAAAATGAACCCAAACATATTTGGCTTATTTAGCTTGCCAGGGACGGACTAGCTCTGACACAATTCTAGCAATTTTTTTAATACCCTGTATGATAAAGGCTCGACAATATTATTTTTGGATAGCTTTAACCTTAAACTAAAAAAAAGGTATTCTTGATTGACATCGATAAAATCAACTGTTTAAGAGAAATAAAATATCATAGTTGGTAATTTTTTTTACATTATACAGGGTGTTTTTTAATTGTACGTCAATATTTAGGGAAACACTTCTTGGGTCCATTTTAGGAAGAAAACTTCATGTCAACGTATGTCCGAGATACAGGGTGGTAAAATTTTCAAAAATAAATTATTTATTATTAATATCTGTTATACCACTTTAGATATTTTAATCAAATTTGGCATACATTACGATCTATCAAGAAAAAATTTTTTAGTGTACCACATTTTTTTTTTATTTGCAAAAATAGGCAGGTCAAATTCTGTACGAACACCACTGGTGGAAATAAAAAAAATGTGGTACACTAAAAACTGCTTCTTGATACATAGTACATGTATGCCAAATTTCATTAAAATATCTAAAGTTGTATTACAGATATTAATAATAAATTATTTATTTTTGAAAATTTTACCACCCTGTATGTCAAAAGTTGAGACGTTTAGAACATACGTTCACATGAAGTTTTCTTCTTAAAATGGACCCAAGAATTGTTTCCCTAAATATTGACGTACAATTAGAAAACACCCTGTATAATGTAAAAAATTACCAACTATGATATTTTATTTCTCGTAAACAGTTGATTTTATCGATGTCAATCAAGAATATCTTATTTTTAGTTTAAGGTTAAAGCTATCCAAAAATAATATTACTCTATCGTATAGGGTATTAAAAAAAATGTTATTATTGTGTCAGAGCTAGTCCGTCCCTGGCAAACTAAATAAGCCAAATATGATTTGTTGGGTTTATTTTAAGAAGACTTATCTGGTAACCATCATATTAAAAATATTAAATTACGCCTAGCATTTTAAAAGTTATTTAAAAAAAACGATTTCCAGGGGCATCAATATGCACCTGTATCTCCGTAGGGGGGTGGGTCATAGGAAAAAGTTTATGGGAACTTTTCATAATATTTTTAGGTTTTCTAATAGATTCCGGAGATTGTCCACATATTCGAGACACCCTGTATATAATATATATATATATATATATATATATATATATATATATATATATATATATATATATATATATATATATATATATATATATATATATATATATATATATATATATATATATATATAAAAAGAGGAAGGGTAGTCGTGACTGACTAGTTAAAGAAAAAAATCTGAAACCAGAGTAGTGGAAATGCAGTCAATTGAAAGGCCACTTTAAGTAATTAACTCTTTATTGAAAAAGTCGAGCTTTCGGAAAAACTTTTTCCCATCATCAGGACAATCTAAAAATAAAAGAAAATGATTCTTGTTAGAGAAACCAACAAAAATAATTCTCTCTTTTACAAAGTTCTTACCATATGTGAGTTGAAAACATGAAACAGGTTAATAGCAATGAAGAACAAAACTTCATTCACATTCCTCTTTAAACTACATTGACTTTAACTTAGTTTTTAGCACGTGGATCGTTGCCACCGTGTTACTAACAAGACTTTTAGGGTGAAAGAAATATAATAAAAAGCAAAAGAATTTATAGTTAAAAAACTTACAAAAAACAAGTATGGTTTAAAAACTTAACGACCAATGAGCGCTGTCAGTTGAACAAGAAGTAAGAATTTTGATATAATGATTTTAAAAAACTTTGGATTTTCCATTTTTAAGATTTGGACCTCACAGGCCGCATCTTGCATAACTGACAGAGCCATCTGTCGTGGTGCCTAGGTAATTATTTATACACTGCTCACAATCAAGGTAATTATTTATACACTGCTCACAATTAAGAGTTTGCAGATACATTATTGTATTTTAAAAAATGAATACCATTTACAAAGGTTTAAAATTAATAGAATGTAATATGTATGTACCTACAAAATGCAAAGTTCAGATGCTTATTATTGAATCTAACGAAATATTGTTGTTGTTTTTTTGGTACGAGAGAATATAATTATAAATGGAGCTAAGATTTTGGATATCACTCCTTTTATTCATAGATTTTGGTTGTAAGTAAATATGTACCATTTCTGGAAAGTTCTCTTGTACCAATTGTCAGCTCTATCTAAAATTCTTGCATTCTGCCAGTCCATAGCGTGTCCAGCAGTGTTTACATGTTGAGAGAGTGCACAAGAAAGAACACCTCTTTTATGAGAAGTGATACGACCAATTAGATTTCTGCATGTATGTCCTATGTAGACTAGATCACATTCACGGCATGGAATTTGATACACTACGTTATAAGATTCTTTGTTATCTATTGGAGTTTTAGTTTTAGTAAATAAAATGGAACCAGTTTTGAGGCATTTTTTTGCTATTTAATGTCATTATTATTAAAGAGTTTTATAAGTTTAGGTGTTAAATCCTCTATATATGGAATAGAACAAAAAGAGGCATTCCTGGTTCTTGAGAAAATTCACCATGAATTGAATTTTGTGTTATATCTCTGTCTTGCGTATGCAAGGAAAGTGGTTGACTTAATCTTATGGGTAAATTTTCTGGCAATTTGTATTGTGTGCTATATAAGAATTTATTTATAATATGTTTTGGGTAGGAATTCTCTGCAAGAATATTTTCCAATTGTTTTAGTGCCTTTTCTCTGTAATCGGGATGTGACAAGAAAACAGCTCGTCTTTTCATCGCTAAGATAAGATTGATTTTCATGTTTGTTGGATGATAAGAGTGGTAGCTTATGAACCTGTTAGAACAGTAAGGTTTTCTATACCAGGTTGTTTTAAGAGTACCTTGTGGGTCCTACAACAAGCATATCTAAAAAAGGTAGGCTGTTGTTAACCTCATGCTCCACGGTAAATTGAAGATCTTGGTTATAAGAGTTAAAGATTTCTAGAGCTACATCTACTCTATTATGTGGAATACATAAAATAAGATCATCCACATAGCGTTTTACGAAGGTAATTGAGAAAGGCATATTCTCCAGAGAATCCCTCACCAAATCGTCAAGAACATAGTTGCAAAGAATGGGTGAGATAGAGGATCCCATTGGGGTTCCATGTATTTGTTTGTAATATTTATTGTTAAAAACACAGTAATTTGAATCAAAAATAAAAGTTATTATGGTATATAAGCAAAAAAATGCCTCAAAACTGGTTCCATTTTTATTTACTAAAACTAAAACTCCAATAGATAACAAAGAATCTTATAAGTAGTGTATCAAATTCCATGCCGTGAATGTGATCTAGTCACATAGGACATACATAAAATCTAATTGGTCGTATCCTTTCATAAAATGACCCAAAGATGTTCTTCTTGTCCTCTCTCAACATGAAACCTGCTGGACACCTATGGACTGGCGAATGCAAGAAAGATAGAGCTGACAATTGGCGAGCTTTCCTAGAAATGGTCAATTTATTTCAACCAAAATTTTAATAAAAGGAGTGATATCCAAAATCTTAGCTCCATTTATAATTTATTCTCTCTACCAAAAAAAACAACAATATTTTTAGATTCAATAATAACATCTGAACTTTGCATTTTGTAGGACATACATATTCATTCTATTAATTTTAAACCTTTGTAAATTATTTTTTAAAAACAATAATTATTAAACTCTTAATTTACGTGTTAAATAATTACCTTGATTGTGACGTGTATAAAATTACCTGGGCACCGACAGATGGTCTGTCGTTATGCAAACCCTTAGGTCCAAATTTAAAAATGGAAAATCCAAAGTTTTTAAAATCATTATATCTTTTACTTCTTGTTCAACTGACAGCCTCTTGTGTTAAGTTTTTAAACCATACTTGTTTTTAAGTTTTTTAACTATAAATTCTTTTGCTTTTTATTATATTTCTTTCATCCAAAAATCTTGTTAGTAACACGGTGGCAAATCCACGGCCTAAGTTAAAGTCAATGTATTTAAAGAGGAATGTAATGAATTTTTTCTTCTTGCAAACCTGTTTCATTTTTCAAACGGAAGAACTTTGTAAAAGAGAATTTTTTTTGTTGGTTTCTCTAACAAAATCACTTTTATTTTTAGATTGTCCTGAGAGGGAAAAGTTTTTCCAAAGCCGTTTTTTAAAAAGTTAATTACAAAAAGTGGCCTTTCAATTGACTGCACCCACTCTGGTTTCAATTTTTTTTATATATATATATATATATATATATATATATATATATACATATATATAAATTTTAAAATATTTATGACAGCTCACAAACTTAAGAAACTTAAGTGATGTTTTACCCATTTTACCGAATCGTGCAAATATTACATTTTTATGGCACCTTTTAGATAACGCGATAATGCCACTGCGGTTGTTTGTAACTTCTACCTCTGAACTACCCCGTTATCGTGTCGGTCAGGGGTCTCCAAACTTTCCAGCCTTAGGGCCATACTGATTACTCCAGTAAGTTCCGAGGGCCAAAACCTTATTATCATTGTTGCCGGTGGTAAGGAGTGAAATAGTCCACTGATGAAAAAAAAAAAGTCCGAAAAGTACACAACGTTTAAAAAAGGCTGCAAATCGGCAAAGTCCGCAAAATGGCAACACTGCATATTATTAATTTTCCTGTCATTATCTGTAATTTCTAGATTAGTCGTAGAGTACGAGCCATGAGGAGTAACGTGACACATCTGGTGGACACAAGCGGAAATAGGTAGTACCTTCTATCGCTAACAGATGGCGCTAATAGCAGTACAGAATAATCTCGTTGGTTCGAGAAAGTTCTGGTGCCTTCCACTCACTTCTAGATGGCAGTAATTGGAATATATAAGAAGGCTAGTGGCGCAACCACAAGTCAGTACCTATGACACTGTTGTTAAATAAAATATTGCATACCTCCTTAAAACGTGTTTGTGCGTGTTTAAGTTTAAGACATCTTTATAACAGTATTTTGATTTGAATTGTTGCTTTTTGTGTGAATTAGTAGTATGGAAAAGAAGCAAAAAATTGATAGTGAATGCAGAAACTTCAAAGATCAGTGGAACATCCAGTATTTCGTAATTGAGTCCAGTAACAAGGCGCTATGTTTGATTTGCAATGAAAGCATAGCCGTTCTCAAAGAATATAACATTAAATGTCATTATGAAACAAAACATTTTCAAAATTACTCAAAATATACAGGAAGTTTGCGGACAGAAAAATTCGAAGCTATGCAGCGCATTTACAAAACTCAAAACTGAACAAGAGGCTGCAACTCGTGCCAGCTTTCGTGTGGCTCTTGAAATTGCAAAACGTGGAAAACCATTCACCGATGGAGAAATGATCAAAGAATGCATAATTGCAGTAGCCGAAGAAATGTGCCCTGAAAAGGTAAATTTATTAAAAACTGTCAGTATGTCAGCAAACACTGTGGCTCGAAGGGTAGAAAACATCGCTGAAAATATATCCTCTCAGCTGTTCGACAAAAATGGACATTTTGAGTGGTTTTCTTTGGCCTTGGATGAGTCAACGGATGTGTCAGATACTGCTCAGGTGTTGATTTATATTCGAGGAGTAGATAAAAGCTATGAAGTGCACGAAGAACTTCTTGATATGTATAGTATTCATGGCACAACTACTGGTACAGATATTTTTAAAGGAGTTGAAATGGCCATTAATCAAAAGAACCTTCGATGGAAAAACTTCAAATGTATTACAACTGATGGAGGCAAAAACTTGAATGGGAAAGATAAAGGAGTGGTCGCTCTTGTGTCAAAGGCTGTAGAAAATGAGGTGGTTCAAAAAACCCAATCTTACATTGTTAAAATTATCAACAGTCTTTGTGCGGAAAATGTTTGGATATGTCTGACGTTCTGAAAAGTCATATCAACTGTTAATTTTTTAGATCTTTTTGGCGAATCACCGACAATTCCGACAAAATTTTTGAAGAGATTGGAGAAACTGACTTACCTTATCATACTGCCGTACGCTGGTTTAGTTGTGCTTAATTCAGCGCTTTTTTGAACTTCGAGCAGTGATCGAAATTTTTTTTTAAAGAAAAGCACGCCCTTCTGAATTACAAAACAACGCATGGCTGTGGAAGTTGCATTGTATGTTGATTTGACAAAACATGTGAACAAAAAAGAATTTGGGATTGCAAGGAGAAAACCAGTATCTTTTCCGATTTATACACTAATATCAAAAATTCCGGGGAAAAAATTTTGGGGTGTTTCAATCACAACTACGAAGTAAATGTTTTTTTCATTTTAAAACATGTGAAATATTCAGCCACACTACTGAGACTGAGTTTCCTATCGATTTTGCAATCGAAACTTTGGGCTTTGAAGATAAATTTTGATACTGTTTTCGGACTTTGATGCCATTGCGAATCAAATTAAGATTTTTCAGAACCCTAGCCCCGGAACTTCAAATGGAAATGATTGATCTACAATGCAGTGATATAATTAAGAACAAATATCAAAACTCATCTTTGTTGGAATTTTATAAGAGTCTTCCACTGACACAATTTGATAATTTGCATAAATTTGCTGTGGTCGTTTTCTGTTTTTTTACTACTTATTTGTGTGAGAAAACCTTCTCCAAAATGAAGTACACAAAAAAAGTTTACAGATCGAAATTTTCTGATGAGCATCTTAAATCTCTTTTTAAAAATTGGACAATAAAAATTTGTCCACAACTACAAACATTGTCAGTGGAAAATCTCAAAAATAAATCTCAATATTTTATATGTCATTATGTTTGTTATAAGTTATTGATTATTTAAAATGT
>JAHBCN010000313.1:0-212536 GCA_019359885.1 Listronotus oregonensis
ACAATATTTCCCAAATTCCAATCTTTCAACGAAACAAAGGGGGAGTCATACGTACTCTATATAACCGCGGTGACCTTTAACAGTGGAATTTCTGCGGAAATAGTAAAAACTGGGTTCAAGAAAACGGTACAGTGAAATTGGTTAAGGAAACAATCGATAAATATCAAAAAAACAAAGAACTCTAATTTGAACAAAAACCACAGGAAAAATTTATGCTTTCCGTATATTAAAGGAACTTCGAAAAGACCGCAGAATAGCAAAATAAAATTAAAACATTTAAATCCCAAACCACCTGAAAGTATTCTTTAGACAGACCGGACAACAATGACTTATCTCCCAAAATTTCCCTTGTAAATTTGGGGTGAAGTATAAGGGGGGAAAAAAACCACAAAAATTAGGTTAAAAAACACAAAAAACATGGAACGGGTAAACGTCGAAATCAGGGTTTCCGAAACGCATGGTCAAAACAACACCGTATAAAATTTCGGGGCAAAAATTTTATAAAGAACTGGAAGAAAGGAAAATTTAAAAAGCTTAAAATTGCAAACAATCAAAATGTATTTAAAACCTAGGTAGCCTTCCGAATATCGGCTGGTTGTAAGTAAAAATCGGAAGCTTCGTGAACAACGGATAGTATATAAGGGTGCTTTTAAAATAGTTTTAGTTATCACTTGAAAACAGTTGGAGATACATCACTAACCGAAAAGTTGTGTATCAATTAACAAATAAAGACAATGGAAGTCCAAGATTTTAGTTTTATTGAAACCATAACTCGTCAGCTGAGGTGTCGCTAGACGCGAGTCTATTTCATTCAAACAAAAAACATAATATATTAAAATTATTGTTAAAGTTCTTTTATGTAACTTTGTTGTGATAACTTGTCGAATTAAAGCATAAAAGCATACTATTTTCTTTCCTTTTACAGATGTCCTTTTTATAAAACATAACCCTATGTTTTATATTTTATTGTGTGTAGTGTTTCCTTAGACACCTGAATTCCTTTTATGGATGTCATATTCTTTATTTCCGTTTTATACTGTCTTTTATACGCGGTCTCGGGTTTTATTTTATATATCGACAATAAAAGAGTAAAGAACTTTGGCGCATTTTGTCCCTGTAAATATAAAATGTATGGAATAATTTATTTTGCCTTGCTGGCTACTAGACGCTTTACTGTCTCCGCAACAAAACACTCGCCTGCATCATAAAACGAGAACTAGCGTCGTGGATATGTTGCCACTTTACCAACATTTAATAGAAAAGGCAGCGGTGCAGTATTTTAAGTAACGTGTAAGTTACAAGAAAACAGTATTTTCTATAATAGCTGACATAAACATTTTTTAAAATTATAAAATTAATTTTCTCCTTAAAAAAATGATTGGAAATTTTTTTCTGAAGATAACACACAAAACAGAAAATGTGGTCTGTACTTTACATACGACATAGTATACCTATAAACATTGAATAATGGAAAATCAATGGCCCAATATACTTTTCCATTTAATTATTTAACTGCCCATTGACACAATATAATATGTTGGTGCCAACATCGGTCCTTATTGCGTTTGGCACACCGGCCCATCGACACTTATTAGTCAGTCCATATTTATGGAGACCCACTGTTGAAAAACCATTAGGGTGTTAACGATATAGTAACTAATATTTCCCGATGTTTTATTTAGGGCCACTGTTGGAAAATCATTGGGATATTAGCTAAATAGTAACTAATGAAAACAAATGAAATAAAAATGTAAAAATTTTGATTTTTATTAAAAAAAAATATCAATACATAAAAAACTATAATATATTGCCATAAGATAATCTAACTACAAAAAATACGAAACAAAGTCAGAATTAACATAACAGCCCATAATAATACAAAATATAATAATAACAAACATTCTAAAAACTATAAAATATCACCATAATATACTTTTCATTTGCCAAAACACCAAAAAAACACAAAAACTGCCGAAAAACGGTACAAACTTTTCGATTACGTCATCCCTAATCATTCACAAAATTACCAAGCTCCTGAAAAAGTTAGGTTATGATGTCACGCTTCACTTTTAGTTGTCGTTGGTTAGGCAAAGGGCCAAAAAAGAGGAAGTCATAAATGTAGGAATACATACAACATACCTTCGCTCGGCTTACTGTTCGTATGCCATCGGTAGTGATCGTGGGTTTTGAGGAAGACGAGCGCGAATTCTTTTAAAATCTGAAGGTTTATATGGTTTGGTCGTTAAATTAAATCGTTGTTTCAATCACTCGCGTCTAGAGAAACCCCGCTGGCGACTTTCTTGACAGTGCTGACACATGAAACATGCTTTATTATGCAGGGACTCGGCTAAAAAAATTACATTTTAATGTAATAATTTGGGGTCTTTTTTGATGCATCCCCGCATTTTTACGTCTAAAATATAATTGGGGAAAATAAAAAGCCGCTTTGCTAACCAACACTAACCATGACCGACTAGAACTTTGGCGCTTTTGAATTTGTCTAAATTATTTGTAGAAGTTATAAACAAAATTTTAACAACGTATTAAAAAAAAAAAGGGAAATATATAATTACACTTTTTAAAAAAATGTTTATTACTACCATATCAAAAATTATAAAAAAATTGTTAATAACTTTTATGTAGGGATAAAAATTATATTAGTAAACAGATGACGCGTTTATTTAAGGTTATGAATTTTATATTTTCCGCCCAAAATGCTTGCCGACGAACGAAGAGAGCCGACGCGACGAGCCGAGGTATGTATTCCTACATTTTATGCCTTCCTCCAAAAAAAAAAAAAGAGAACAAACACGTACGCTGAGTAACGAATAAATGCTTAATTAATAACGTTGAATTTGTAAATCAGTTAAATTAATAGGCCACTGTGGATATATCATTATGTCTTTTTTCGGTCGAACCATTAACTGAGGATTAATAACGGGCCAACGAATGGTGATAGACACAGTCAATTAAAAGACGTTGACATTAGTGGGCCATCACAGTACCTTTAGAAAATCGACAAACGCCGTTTATAGGGCTCCCCAAGTATTTTCCCCCCGGTGTCAAAATTGTACCTTCACGTCACAGAAACTTCCTTTACCTCAAAATAAGGGGTCTAAAAGTCAGAAAAATTGTTTTTTATTTTCTAAATGTATATTTATTGAAAATACTATGCAAAATAAAAATTCACCTTTATAATTGATGGGTCACGTGATTTTTTTTCTAACCTCAAATAAATAATTATTTTCCAACTCTTCAATACCTAAGTACCAAAGTACCGTGAGTGCCAGGTTTTCCGGTGTTTAACCCATTCTTTCCTAGTTTCGACAACGCTGTCCAAGCACTGAAACATGGAAATGTTGCATTTCACAGCACCTTTTAGACAACGCGGTAGTGCCACCATTAGATTAGATTAGATTAGATTATTTGAGCGGAGATGGCAAAAATGAGCTCTACCACTGCAACCTCACTAGATTTATTGTGGTTTCTCCTATCGTTCTTTAGAGTACCTTGTCCAGGCCCGTCTTCTTAACTAGACTCCAGAGTCTTGACACTGGGCACTCCATATATCTTGTCGGTTTTGGCTCTTCCTCACCAAGCCTAGTAAACCTAAGCCTACATAGTGCTTCGTAGTCACCACAGATGTACGGCTGTTTCTTCAGCCTCCTGGCAGAACCTACACAGGCTATCCTCCACCAGACCTATTTTTTCCAGGTGCAATTTTAAATAACTACTACCTAAAAATGTCTCTCCGGCTGGGAATCAAACCAGGATCGCCGGGGTTTCGAGCCGAAACTCTGACCACTACGCTACCGGAGATATCTTGTCTGCCATATTGCAAATTTGACACCAAAACCTTTATGTACCGTATCTGCCGTAGATCGGAAGATTTTTGGATATTTGATACGCCCTCCTGAAAATTGCAAATCTGACGGATTCGGATTCGTAATCAGCAACGCCCAGGAGCTCCGACGCTAAATATGGTGATTTCTTGAAAGTTTGAAATAGATGTCCAGTGACACACCAATTCATCCATTCTAATGGTAAATTTTTATGTGTCAGTCTTTTTTCAATAAATATACATTTGGACATAAAAAAATGAATTTTCTCTATTCCTGCCAGTATTTTTTGGTAAATTTTTGTTCTTTTGAACCTGGAAGGTTTTCTTTAAACTGATTGCTGAAATTTTAGGGAAAGATACTTCGGGATACATATATCGCATGTAAGGTACAGACGACTTTCCTTTTTTGAGTAGCTGTGTAATACAGAAAGGCTTTGTCTTAAATTTTTTTTTTGGACACAGTCCAGAAAGACTTAGAGCTATTTAGCCTTTAGGTCTCGCATAATGCGCTGCTTGACAAACTCCCCACTCCTACTGCCTTCCACCTAATCTTTGTTCTTGACTATCCAGTTTCTTTTCTTTTACAGGGTGGCCCACCCCATTCGCCTCGGTTGTTTTATGAGAAATGAAAAGAGTTGGGGAAAAACTTTTAGCACGGTCATATGTGTGTCCATGAGGAGCGTATTTCAAAATTATATTGGAATATTCAGGGTGACCCAAAAGAAAAGTACATATCAAAGTTATATTTTTCCTTTGAAACAACCTATATTTTTTGTTATTTTTAGATAGTATAGACCAAATGAAGGTGAGTCATTGTTATATTTCCTATACCTAAAACTGACCGTTTCTGAGAAATTTAGAGAAATTTAAAAATACAGGCCATAATTTAAAAATTGTTTACACCCTGCATCATATAAGGAGCTGCTCGTAATTAAATTTATTGCTTAGCTCAAGGTTTAAGTTAACTATTACATAAAATTTTTACCTTAATATTATACAGAGTGCTGAAAAAAATTTCTTTAAAGTTTGGACATACGTTTTATTAAATAACTTGCTTAAGTTGAATGGAACGCCCTGTATTTAGTGGCCTATTTTGTCCGGAACTAAATTCCCTTTAAAACCTTATTAGGGTTTCCTATACCTATTTTTTCTGATTTTTATGCAAACGGCCATTTTATATTTGACTTATCCTTTATCTTAAAAATGGAACACCCTGTATTGTAATTAAAAAACCTTTTTATTAAGGATAACGTAGATTTGCTAAAAGCACAAGTTTAAATTTTTGAAAATAAGATGTATCTCAAGCAAAATGCAGGCAAAAGTAATAACTCCAATTTATTGCCATTTCTAAAATATTAAAACATTTTTAAAAATGAGGTTCGAAATATAGTAGAAGGCACACCTGCCCTAATTTTTGAGACGAAATATGTTAAATTGCCCTTGTTTCTTAGCAAATGTATCAGATTTTATAGTAAAATAAAACTACTCGTGTTCCAATTATTCCACCCCACACGTTAACAGACCATCTGTGCTGGTAATCAAGGGTTTTAAAAATATTAGGATTTTCGTCATTGTAGTAGTAAAAGTTATGTCTGTTAAATAATCCGTTGTTATGAAAAATAAAGTCTGATACATTTGCTAAGAAACAAAGGGCAATTTAACATATTTTGTCTCAACAATTAGTGCCTTCTACTATATTTCGATCATCATTTTTAATATTTTAGAAATGGCAATAAATTGGAGTTATTACTTTTGCCTGCATTTTGCTTGAGATACATCTTATCTTCTAAAATTTAAACTTGTGCTTTTAGCGAATCTACGTGATCCTCAATAAAAAGGTTTTTAAATTACAATACAGGGTGTTCCATTTTTAACATAAAGGATAAGTCAAATATAAAAACGCCTTTTGCATAAAAACAGAAGAGATAGGTATAGGAAACCCCAATATGGTTTTAAAGGGAATTTAGTTCCGCGTCAAAATAGACCACTAAATACAGGGTGTTCCATTTAATTTAAGAAAGTTATTTAATAAAATGTGTGTCCAAATTTTAAGGTAATTTTTTTCAACACTATAACATTAAGGTAAAACTTTTATGTGATAGTTAACCTTGAGCTAGGCAATAAATTTTATTACGAGCAGCTCGTTATATGTTACAGGGTGTAGACAATTTTGAAATTGTTTTTTTTTTTAATTTCTCTGAATTTCTCAGAAACGGTTAGTTTTAGGTATAGGAAATATAACAATAACTCACATTTATTTTGTCTATAGTATCTAAAAATATCCGAAGATATGGGGTGTTACATAAGAAAAAATATAACTTTGATATGTACTTTCTTTTTGGGTCACCCTGTATGTTTCAAAATAATTTTAAAATTTGCTTCTCATTGACCATATGACCGTGCTACAAGTTTTTCTTTAACTCTTTTTATTTTTCGTAGAAAAACGGAGGCGAATGGGGTGGGCCACCCTGTATATACCTCTTACTGTAGATGGCTACTTGTTTAGCATTAACTAAATTAATGCTGGAATTTCCTACGGCTCAGTACTACTACCATTATCATTTTAAGCCCCTTATTCCAGAACCAATGATCTTATCAAGTAAATATTGCGACTTTTGCGGCAATTTTTGCCTTTTCAAGGCCACCATTCCACTAAGGAAGAGCTTGACGATTCGGCGCAAGAGTCTTATTGCTACGTTGCTGTTTTATAATGAAGAAAAATATGGTTTATATTGCTTTTTCCAATCATAAATGACTAAAACTAACCAAAACGAGTTAGGAATGGACCACTCAACGATATAAAAATTTGTTAATGCTCTCCAAACTATCCAATAGGAGAAGGAAAGGGGATTCATTCTTAGAACGAACAATTGCCTAGAAATAACCCGAAAAAAAAATTCTGAAAATATGTAAGCATAGAAACATAAAAGACTTTTTATGATATGATGATACAAATTAGAATACATTCAGCTATATTTGACTTATTTTTTTAAGTTGTATTTGTCTAAAGCTAAAAATTTTATTATAGTTACCAATTATATTCCACCAGTGTTTAACTTTCCTTTACAACCCATATAAGTTAAATTTTTAACGCCGAATGGACTGATCGCCCAATCGGCTAGCGCCGAAACAAATAGTCCCGATTTGGCGTCGTCAAATTGGCAGCAAGGAATCAACTGCGCCAAATCAGGTTAGCTTCCAATATTATACATAAAAATGTTATTTAAAATACGCCACGATTTTATATGCTTATATATACTTAAGCAAATTAGAAAAAATAAAACATTAATAAACTGCTACTGAATAATTATTTTTTATTTACACATAAATGATTTTAAATTAATATCTTTATTATTTTAGTTAATAACCGATAAATAATAAACAAAATAATTTTGTAATGAAATTGTCATTTATTATCATTTAAATACTAATGTTTAATGGGTACTTAATTTCTATGAAATACGACAAACCAGATAAATAATAAGGGCAATTATATAGTTTATTATGACGACTTTTTTATAACTAAATTATAGCTATATTATTACCACTATAAGCAGAAGTTAAACAACAAAGGATCAATTAAAAAAAAAATGCAAGTACGAATTTAGGAGGTGCACGTGCACTACGCTATTCTACGAATATATAGAGTGATTTAGAAATAACTTCCAAAAATTGAAAGAATATTTAAAACCAATAGAAAGTACAATAACATCTAAATAGTAAAAAAAAAACGTTTTCGAAATTGTAGAAAAAATTCATAAAACTTTTGCGCCGCTCGAAATACTGAGATACTAAAATTAGACAAATGGTGTGGCGCGAGAATTTCTATTTGCAAATAAAGGAAGCAATATAATAGTAAGTTTGTTTTTAGTACAGAAAAAAAAATAAAAACATGTTTTTATCAAGTAAAAATTAAAGTACTTTCCCTAATGACAATAGCGGGAATACTCCACAAATTGGTGCTCTGTCGAACAACATCTGTAGTATAAATTATACCCATATTTAATTACGTCATTTTTGTTTATTTTTGTTTAGTATATTTCAAACAGCGGTGACAACAATTTTAAAAAAATGGTGTCCGATAATTATCAATTTTTTAAAATTTTTGGTTATGTGAAATATCCTTCACAATGGTGTGTCAACTTGTTTTCGAAAGTTATTTTGAAACGTCTTAAAAATGCCGGGAAAAAGATATAATCGCAGCCAATAATTTTAAATATCTTGGATGTTTTTAAATACAACAAAAGTTTAGGGAAGAATTTGAATATTTTAAGTTTTCCATCGACTTTTTAAGAAAATAATTTAAAAGCATAGGTGAAAAAATTAAAGAATTAAAAAAAACCTTTAAGACAAAATTTTGCGACTGCCACCATACCATTGCCAGTTTAATGCAATTGAAATGGTATGGTCGGAATGTAAATAAAAATACAATCAATATATTTTTAATCTAAAGGGGTCACCTTCAGAAGTTCTGGCTACATCAAAAAGGGCAATAAACGAAATATCTATAGATCAATGGTAAAAATATGTTATTCTTACCCAAAAGGTAATTCAAGCGGCTTAAGACGCAATACGAGTGTGTGATGCCTCTGATATTCCGCCACTTGTATTACAACTGACGAAGACGACGACGAAGACACTATCTCTGACTTTAGTTCTGACTCTGACAATACTAACGAGACTGATTGGACCTTTGTAGTTTTTATTTTTTGGATTGTTATCTACATTTTGTGTTAACATATTTATCCAGGCAGTATCTTTTTTCATAAAGTAAATAAATTGTCAGTATTTGAATTTTTTCCTGAAAATTAAAATAATTTTATACCATTCTTCCTATTATTCACAATTTTTGTAAGCTTAGTTTTGGTACATCTACTGCTTGTTGTATTACTTTCTCAATTTGAAGTGCGATTCGGTTTTAAATTGTTCCTTTTCTAGTTGAAAAAAAAATATTTAAAATTCTTTGCTGCGTTTGTTTATTATACATGATATCATATTAATTGTTAATATTTATTAAGTTTGTTAGTAAATAAGTGCTACAAGATTAATTTTATTTTTTTAAATTGAAAGTGTATAGACCATGTAAAAATTATAATATTCTGCCAATGGCCGGTTGCACCAACAATTTTAAGAAAGCCTTAGGGTAAAGTATTCCTTAATTCTCCAATGTAGCCAATCATATTGCTTGTTTTGCCATTTTAAGGATTTCCTTATGTAAAGGCTTCCTTAAAATTGTTGGTACAACCAGCTATAAATCATTATTTGTTAATTTATGAACGTATACAAAAAACATAACAGGCCACTAATTTTTAAACGCGACAGTCAATTTATTAACCTAATATTGATTGACAAAAATATCTAATTGTCTTTATACGCCATTCATTTTTTCTCGCCTGGATGACTTAACTACAAATGAGTATAATTTCCATTATAGTTGCCCCATTCTTTAACTCATTTCCTTATATAATAACTATAGCTTCGAATATGGTTAATCGATTATCGATTGATTCAGAAAATAAATCTTAATCGATATACATATGCTGATATTTTATTATTTGTTATTTTATGCCAGGTTAATTAACGCACTCAAAAGACGATGTAAACCATTAATCTAATTTCTAGAAAATCAAGGAAGTGTTGGCAGCGGAAAAACAAGAGATCAAGTTCTGCTCAGCGAGAACAACGGTAACATATTTGTCAAGCTGTTTGTTTTTTGGTCGCATTCCCCGATTGATTGATGAAAGGCCGAACAGATGCCGAATCCAAAAGGTCGACAACAATTAGATGTTGGAACGTCGTAGGTGGATGGTAGTCTGTCTTTTTAAAGTAATTTAAGCTCTTTTTAAACTATAAAATAAAAACTGGTAATAAAAAAATTTAAAAAAATTACTCAAAATTATAAAATAATACTTTTTATACAGGCGTGTCCCAGGATAGGTGGCCGAATAAAGCAAATGAATCAAAATTTTTAAATTTTAAAACAGTGTTTTGGGATTATATTTTGCATGGTCTAAAATAAAAGTTTACCAAATTTTACTCAAATCAGTATTATACAGGGTCAGTTAAAGCGAAAATTATAAAAATCGCCATTTTTGAAGTCCCTTTAATTTGGAGGTTAGAGCACGTTTTCATTAAAAAAAAAAAAAAAAAACATTGTTCAATATTTAATTTTTTTCCATAATTGATGTTTTTTAACGAACATCTAACTGTTACGAAATTTTGACAAAAGAAAATTGAATATCGCAGTACACCTTTTTATTAAAGAATTAAAAAATACCAATTATTATTTTTATTATACCTAGTTATTGTAGAATATTTCACACAATGGTTTAAGTTAACGAGCTACAACTTAAGACTATGACATTTGGACAATTTTTTTTTTTTTTATTTTTATTTGAGATCAAAAAATACATACAACCCTGAATTAAGATTTTTTAAAAATAATAAAATTATTATAATTTTTATAAATAGTAGGCAATAATAATGTAAAAACTCACAAAGTATTAAATTTATTTTAAAAAATTATAAAACTAAAATTAAATATTTTGTATAATTACATATTTTTTGTTTAAGAAAATTTTGTATAGCTTTAATTGTTTTTTAGATACATAAATTTAAAATTTAAAAATTAATCGTTAATATCTCAAAAACAATTAAAGATACAGAAAAAATTATAAGACAAAAAGTGAAGCTTTAAATATAATACTATATTTTTATATTATTATATATATATATATATATATATATATATATATATATATATATATATATATATATATATATATATATATATATATATAATATATATATTATATATATTATATATATATATATATATATATATATATATATATATATATATATATATATATAATATATAGTATATATAATATAATAATTATATAGAGATACGAAAAAAAGTCATTCTTAATAAAAAAAATTCTTCTTGTCGAAAAACTATGAACTACAATGAGACTATAGATTTTTATCATACAGGGCATCTCAAAAATGCAAAAACATTAAATGAAACAAGGTGCAAACAGTCATTTTTTGACCTTTTAACGTGAAATGATAAATAAAAAACTTGCTTTAAATTTACTTCTTAGGTTGATTCCAAACTTACTAAAGAAAATTTGAATGTAGGAAAATTTTAAAAAATCAACATTTTTGCAAGTACGCATTTTACTACTTTTACTTGATTATTACTTTTATATTACTAAACATTAATAAAAATACATATACGTTTTGTATCAATTTATGTTAAAGGCAAAAATAACAGTTTAAAAAAATAGTAAAAGACGAAAAGAAACATTACTAAAGCAATACAAAAAAGAAAAAAAAAGAAACGGAAAGAAGAAAAACAAAAAAAAAACAAAGAAACAACCAAAAAACTAAAATATTTAGATTGAATATGTATTAGATAAACGTTGTTGTATAAGTTATAATTAATTTTAAGAATCCATTAGTTGTAATGTAATGTACATATATACCCCTAATCTCGGTAAACTTAAAATTATATAACAAACAAAGAGAGAAGCTGGCCAGTTGGTTAAACCAGTGCCATAAAACCTAACTAAAAAAAAAAAATACATATACAACGAAAAATGTAAAAAAATGCAAATATAAAATGTGAACTTGCTTGATTTTTTTTTATTTTTTTCTTCAGTAAGTTCGAAATCAAGTTTAGAAATAAATTTGGAGCAAGTTTTTTATTTATCATTTCACGTTAAGAGGCCAAAAAACGACTGTTTGCTGTTGTTTGATTTTATGTTTTTGCATTTTGGAGCCCTGTATAATAACAATATATTTTTTCATTGTAGTTTATATTTTTTTGACAAGCAGAATTTCTTTTATCAAGAACGACTTTTTTTATATATGTTTCAATTCCATTGTCCTCTTGTTAACCGCATCTGCGGACATACTGTGTATATATATATATATATATATATATATATATATATATATATATATATATATATATATATATATATATATTTTATATATATGTATATATATATATATATATATATATATATATATATATATATATATATATATATATATATATATATATATATATATATATATATATATATATAAATTAACCCACAAAAACCAAACCAGAAGTAGAAATGAAAAAAAATAAGGAACTTCAATTATTTTTCTTGCGGTCGGTGCCAATAAAGCTATCTAATAAAAACAATGGTTTTGCTAGAACCTACTCTAGAAAAAATTGTAGGCCCCCAATTTGCTTCGTACCTTCTTTTAATTTTGTTTTTATTGGTTAATTTAGTGTAGGCCTCTATTCCATTAAAACTACTTATGTAAAATAAGGGTCAAGTTCCTATCCGAAATCTTGGCTTTTTAAAATACTGAGATCTAAAATTAGACCAAGATCTGTCGAAAATTTTGTTTTTTTTTTTTTGATTTAGCATTTTTTTATAATTCAGACAGTTTTCTTTATTAATACAAAAAAAATGGAACAAAATTGTAGACAAAACTTGGTTTAATTTTAAATCTCAGAACTTTAAGAGACCGAATTTTTTTTAAATAGGAACTTTGCCCTTATACTACATAAGAGTTATTGGTGAATCTTCTTTTTTTTCTGATTGTGAGTTCAATGAAAGGAATGAATTGGGGAGGGGAATCTCATGCCTGTTAATTTCTCAGTAGAACTTGCTCTGTAGGTAGAACCTAACAATTAGACTTAATTGGAAGTCCGAAAGTTGTTAACTAAAAATGTTCCTTAAATCGCACAAGACTCCAATCTGATCAGTAAATGTGGAAATTTTCTTTATTTAGTGAATAAATTCCTACGTGCATTTTAAATTCTAAAACCATTATTAGCTTAAAAACTTATGTTCAGTCAGATTGCGATATTTAACAAAATCCTTTGAAATACCATACTACGGCCGTTTCAGGACATACCGAGTAAAAATGTGCAGTTTTCAGATTTTTTTTTACTTGTGTCGTAAAACCTACTTACATATCGAAATTCAAGTTTTCACTTCCTTAGAACGTACCCCATAATTTTAATGAGTCAATCAGTCAGTCAGTAATAAAACAGGCGATTCTAAAAATCGAATGTCTTAGAAATAATTTTACATAATTGCAAAAATATTTCTTTTACAGGTTTGTTTGCTACTTTGTATAGAATTAAAATAAATATTTAAAAATAAAAACCTACAATATTGGTTTCAAATAACTGCCTTTACAAAAATCAAAACAAATAATTAAATTAAAGTTGGTATAATATTAAAACATTTAAATTTTATTATTAAAATTTAAATTTTTAAGGCAGATATACGTTCCGCTTTTATTTTCTAGTCGAGAGTTTAACCCTGCTTCTTCATAATTAATTCTGTTCCATAGCTTTCCTTTATATAAACGTGAATGTAATCAAATATTGTTATCTGAGTTAGCGTCGAGTTAAACAACAGCAAATTCATTTATTGCTCGTAAATATTTAAGTGAAATATTGTTAATGGCACAAGCAGCATTCTCTTTGTGTATCAGTTTACCGCCTAATTGCAATTAAAAACAATAAAGAAGCGTTGTTGGGGTCGCTGGGGTCCATTTAGATTCCCCGCCTTTTCTGATTATCCGAGTTATATGTACGTAACCGAAACAGGTGTATTTTAACAGAAGCAAAATATTTTTGAGTGCGACTTTCGTCTGTTTTTTTTTTTACAGCTTTTAATACAAGATGGTACATGAGAGCTTTTATTGGTTTTATTTTAATTAATTTGTTTTCTTTTATATTTTTGAGAGATCGTTTATTATGGGTATTATTAAAATACTGGTTGTTAATTTAAAAACTTTCAATGTGGAAATCTTAAAAAATAAAATAGTTGAAAAAGTGTAAATTGTGCAACTAAACCACTATACTTCAGTCAAAGAGTAAGTCATCTCTAGGCGTCCCTCACCCCAACCTTAAAATTTCAAATAACATCTCCCTTTTGTGGTACCTTAAATTAAAGGTCTTATTGAGTAGTATCCATCTGCACCAGAATTTTTCTTTCATTAAATACATAGTGATAGAAAAACATATTGCGAATAAAACAAACTGCCTCTTATTAAAATGCTGTTTTATTTGATTAAATGCTTAAAATGCTTTCGAGAGAATGAGTTAGATATTGATAAAAACACAAACCTAACTAAAAATTTAATACATTTTTTGAATTATGATTTTTCTGGTCAATGAATCGGACGGAGAGGACCAATAGAATGGTCGGCTAAATCTCCCGATTTTACACTCCTTAACTTTTTTCTGTGGGGTCATTTAAAAACTGTTGTATTTAAAACACAACCTGCTACAATAGAACATCTTTGGCAACGTCTTATCAGAGAATGCAAATCTATTCCAAGGAAACCATTTCCGAATGTTAGAATGAAATTTAAAAATTGATTATACCTTTTTTTAGAATAATTGGAATGCATTCTAAATATCTAATCAAATAAAACAGGATTTTTAAAATATTACTGCCACTAACACAATTACATCCATAGCCTCAGAAGCTTCAAAAAAGCTTGGATTCTTCTTTCAAACCAGAAAGTATTTCTCTTCCTCCAATCTGTATACTTTGTATGTATTCCAAATCAGACCCTCTTTAGAATATTGTTCTCATGTCTGGGGAATGGCGTCTCATTCAACACTTAGCATTCTGAACTCCATTCAAAAAAGAGCTGTTTGTCTTGTTAATGATCCCACGCTTACGGAAAAGCTTTCTTTTCTTGCCCACCGTCGACCTGTAGGGGATCTGTCGCTCTTCTACATGTATTTTCACAGCTCCTGCTCAGGGGAGTTGGCCAGTATAATTCCTTCTCTGGCAGCTCTTAACAGAACAACACCTAATGCGGTTTTTATGCATCCTTTTACATTTCAACTAGAGAGGCCCCAAACTTTCCGATTTCTTCGTTTTTTTATCCCTAGAGTGTCCAGACTACGGATCCTGCTACCCGCTGAAGTTTGTCCTTCTCCTCCAGACTCCCGTGTGAACAAACTCCCTCTCACCACACTTAAGACACCTACGATACGTTGGTACTTTAGGCCTCGGCCTTCGAAGTAAATAGACTCAATGTTTGTTTTTTGTATTTTTAGTTGCCTATATTATAATCCTTTTTTGAGACAAAATTATGCATTATTGGGAGCTATTAATAAATAATTTTGTATACACTAATATTACTCATAAATTAACAATCACTGGAAAATAGCAATTTTGTGTTTCCAAATAATTGATGACTTTATTAAAAGAAAAAATATACATACTTTTATACCTTAATGTTTTTTTTTAACAAAAATACCAATAAATTTGATGTCCACTTGTCTTCCTTCTGAAATATTTTGAATATTTATGAACGAGCTCCACAACTGCATATTTGCAACCCACTTAAACTAAAATTTTACATATTGATTGAAAATTTAAACAAGTTCCTTGATAGGCACAGGCTTGACATCTTTGCAATAATGCGAAACAATTTTAATACATTAGAGAAAGACTATAAAAGTGCTATTTATATTGAACGTTATTTTTGTAATTACTAATCGTTGTTGTCGATTGGAATTTATTTAATTGCATTAACGCATAACGTACAAGATGTATTTAAATTCCTTTTGATATCAACTATTTAAAAAAAGATAATACACTATTTGCATGTTAAACTATTATAGCAATAATAACAAATAGGTATGTTTACTACTCTATTCTTGACCATATATGGAATAGGGAAAGTATTGTAGGTATGTTCTATATTGTTGTAAGGGAATTATTTATTTAAACTAAAATTGGCGACTTTATTATCCAGAGTGTTTCCTTCCTACAACAACCTTAGTAAAAAAAATTAAACTGGTGAATCCTCACGTAATTGTAAGACAAAAATGTGGAATAAAATGTTTTCGAATTTCGCTTCGTTTTGAAAATACAGGGTTTTCTTTTTATTAATAATTAATGATAAAAAATATTCAAATAATATTTATCACACATACTAAGGGGTTTGAGCACTTTATTTTGAGTTTAAGTTGAACTTTTCAATTAGTTCATTGGCGGAGATCCGGGTAACGACTACTAGAATTTCGCAAAAATAAATAATTCTAGCCTGTTAAACACTTAAAATTCTTATTTTATTAGACAAAGATATTAATTCTAAGCAAATTAAGTTCCTTGCATTTTTCTTATATCTCTTACAGTTCTCGAGTAAAAAAAAAATTGTTCACGTTACGGGATTTTCCAAACATATTATAATACCTAAAAGCTGTGAATAATGCACCTAAATGTAACGTCAAATAAATTGCTGAAAGTGTCCTCCATGAGCTAGTAAACACCCATCTACTCTCTACCTTTTTACGGGCAAAAATAGGGGATTTTTAAAAGTTTTTAGTTTGTTCCCTAAAATAAAAGTTCAAGGTTAAAGGGGCCGGGGAATCGGGGGGCCATGGGTGAGATTCACCTCTACCTATCCAACGATCAGGAGATATTGTTAATCCAAATAATTTCTAACAACTGCTGCCAAGTAAGGGAGGGCACCGTCATGCATGAATCACATTAAAGGTCTTGCTCTTAAGGGCACTTCCTTTATGAGTCCTGGCAATTCCTTTCTAAGAATATTGTAGTAGGCTTCACCAGTAAGTCGTATAGGAAAAAAATGCGGTCCAACTAAGGTATCTCCAATATTTCCTGCCTACACATTAACTAAAAATCTATGTTGGTGACGTCAATCGATAATAGCATGAGGATTATTTTTAGCCCAAATATGGTTATTATAAAATTTTTTAATGCTGTTCCTCGAAAATTTGCTTCATCAAGATTTTTTTCGAAAAATTTTGAACTCTTAAAGACTTTTCCTGAAACCAGTTACAAAAATAAACTCTATTTGGAAAGTCTTGAGGAAACAAAGTATGTACTCTTTGTATGTGATAAGGATAAAAATAATAGTCGTTTAAGATAGGTACTCCATACTGTTTTGTTGCTTGCGTTCAACTCGTTTCCGATTTTTCTCGTACTTGTGCCTGCAGATTCTTCCACCATATTTAAAACGTCTTTCTCAAGTTCCGGGGTTCTTACTGTAAATTATGGATCGCCTAATTTGTTTTTTTGCAAAACTACCTGTTTCCTCTAATCTCAGATGCAATCTGTAAAATGTTTTTGAACATGGTTTTTCCTTTGGAAAAACGTTCTGAAATACAAACGCCTTGCCTCCATTCCCATTACCTTAAACCGTACATTAAAAAATTTGAGCATTTCTTATTGGTAAACTCACCTTAAGAAAATTATTAAATTTAAAATTTTCAAAATTGAAAAATAACTCGCGGCGATAATTGACACTTCAATTGACTTGGAAGAAAATAAATGTGATAGCTATGGAATCAGGCAAAGCCTACTGATTTATTTAAACAACAAAATGATGAGATTTTTCTGACGTAAACAATAAAATTAATTTTTAACTCAAGAACTGTAACAGATACGAGAAAAATGCAAGAAGTTATTCGAATATTCTTTCTCGTTAATTATTAATAAAAAGAAAACGCGAAAAAATATTTTTTTTCAACACCCTGTATTTTTAAAACGAACATTTTGAAAAAAATTTATACAACATTTTTCCTCATAATTACGTGAGAATTCACCAGTTTCATTTTTTTACCGGTTTAGGTTAGGAAACACCATGTATGAAGAGGCTTGAAACCAAGACTAGGCCTTAAAAAAATAAACATTTTGTAATTGTTTAGATATGTGGCTCAACCTATTTTTATTCATAAAAAATCATAAAAAATCGAAAAATAACATGTTTTTTTCTTTTGTCTATTTTACGGCAAATTTACAAATCTTTTATGAAAAATCAAAAAAAAAATATTTTTTCGGTGTTAATTTTAATTTTAAAAATAAAAGGGTATTTTTCAAGTTTTTTTAAATAAAATGCATCCATTTAAGTTTAGCAATTTCTAGTAATTTGTTTTATCTCATACGTTTAAGGACAAATAGTTAAAAAAAAATAAAAATATGAATTTTTGGATTTTTAAATTTTTTTTTGTAAATTTTTTTACAAAATTTTACATTTTTTTTGTAATTATTTCATTTTGGATGAGCTTTGAGAATAAAAATATTTGACAATCAAAAAAAAATGTAATCATGCTGATTTTGCATCCCAAAAAAAATGGACCCACACATCTAAACAATTTCCAAAATTTTAAAGCGAAATTGGACTAATTTTAATTATTGTTTATAATTTTTAGCATATTTTTAAGGTTCGTTTTTATCTTAAAAACGAATATTTTTAGGTTCAAAAGGGTCAATCGACTCGAACGCGTACACATGTTTATACCTCGGGACCTGGACGAAAGCGGTCCCACCTGACGAGTTACCCAAAAACTATTTAGTTTTTAATAAGTAAGCTATTTATTTCACTTTTTTTTTAAATCGGAAGTTGATGTTTGTTTTTTTTTGGATTTTACTTAGTTATTCCATGTCTTACAGTAACAACATTTTAGGGTCGCCCTTTATGACGACACACATCATGCAACTGACTTAAATAGTCGACAGGATATTTTTGCCAAATTTTTAAAATTCTAACCAAGTATTCGTCTTTTTTCGGCCCTTTTAAAATATGTCTTTAAATAAATCACCAAAATACATTTATTGGAAAATAAGTCGCTCATATACCAAAAAACTACACATCTTCTGATATGCGAGACTAATACAATCAAATAGGCCCTGTGCACATTTTTTTTATTGGGTAAAAATAATCCGGATAACAAAATAACGTTTCTGCCATTTGGAAACTTTTAATATAAAATTCTATAACAGAATAACAAGCATTTAAAATCCAATTATAAAACTTACCCGCGAAAAGAGTATCTGCGTCATAAGAGGCTAACTGCACGTATTCATACATCGATTGACAAGGCGATCGGGACTAAGTTCCATCTTAAATGAAAGTGGAGTAAATTAGGTATCAGTGAATAATTGCCATTTTTATCTCTTTATTTAAAAAGTAAAACACTGTAATCTGTTAACATATTAAGAAAAAACGTATTGCATTAGTAATCAGTAACTATGATTTAACAATACAAAATGAATTGCATTGGTGCAGAAAGTCGGTTAACATGATTACTTACGAGCTGTTTTTCTCAAACGATAATAAATAGTTTTAAAGCTTTAACCTGTTTTTTGTAAAATGTATTATTTTTTTATGGTAATTGCGATGAATTTTTTCGTTTTGCTTTAAATAAAAAAAACTAACCAAGCAAAAAACAACTAATTTTGGAACTCGGCAACTCTTGTGTCGTCACACCGCTTTTTGGTTTAACGGCAAATATAAAGGGCCAGACTTAACGTCTTTAACGTCATTAAATCGTAATTACGCCAAAACCATTCTTTTTTTTTAGAAAAAATATTTGGAGGATGGTTCTTTGACAGGCAAAAATTAAAGAGTTTTTAGATTAAAATAAATTTAATGCAAGGGAACCATTGACTTTCTCTTTGCTTTTTCGAATTACAGTTCTTCTTGAAAAATATTAAAAAACCTTTAATATCACTACTAATCACCTTAGCTAATCAGTTTAAAGGCTGGCTTAAGAAACAGAATACTAGAATGAAGGGTAGGTAGGTAGGTTTAAGGAGTGGACTTTTAGCCCTCCCCCACCGCTATTTTTAAACCAGCTCCGGAAACCTTCTAATTTTAATTGGGGCTACACCCCGGCCAAACTTTTCCCCTTCCCAAATTGAAGCAAGATGTTTTCCCTTTTTGGAAGGCCCCGTTTCTTCCGGGCCTTTGGGGTTTCCCCCTCCCTATGAAAACGGTTCATCCGTTTTCTGTTAAAACCAGAACCCTTTTCCCCACAAAAAGGGTTCTGTCCGCCTTTGTTTGGATTTGGGACCCCTTTCAAGCACCTGTTTGTTCGGGATGGATTAGCCGTTCCCGTGAAACAGGGCCTGTGACTTCAGAGGCCCTTCCAAAGGATTCACCCTTTCGGTGGCGCACCTTTGTCTGCGGACCTTGGGTGGCACCTCTGAAAGGACTTATTCGTTTCGGTCAGCGCACCTTTGTCATTTTTTTTCCTATGAAAGCTTTGCCCCTTTCTGTTTAACAGGGAAAATAGTCCACCACGAAGACGCATTACTGCGTAAGGCTAGATACTCTTAGAGGTGCCCGATCTCAGAGGCACCGTTAGGCCCTATACATGATTCATTCCTCATCAGCCGGTATGCTAACACCGAGTTAACCTTGTTTCGTCAGCTTCAGACCCCCATTTCATACGGCGACGGTGGGATGCCGATACCGAACTCTAGCGCGTGTTCCAAAAGATCCTACTGGGCCTAACCACGACACGACGTGCGAACACAGCGGTTGGAAGAATAAGGGGTACTAGCGTCATCAAAATTATGAATTGGTTTATTCGTGGAAAAGAGAAGATCCTTAATGTGAAGTATAAATGAAATTGGCGCCAGTGCTGATCCCTGGGGTACCCCAATATTATTTGGTTAAAGCTAGAAGAGTAACTACAATAATTGATATTTGTCGTTTAGAAAGGAAATTGGAGCCAAAAGAAAGTTTTGGTGGAAGACTGCAGAAAGGATATTTATTTATTTTATGTAAAACAGACGAAAGAAGATGTAACGGAATCCGCTGCCTGTTATTATTAATTTTGTATGGTTCCAAAACTAACAAATTTATAATAAAAGCAAGTTCAAAACACTCGATTAAATTGTTCGTGTAAGGTGTTAATATTTGTTCCTCTGCGATTATTGTGTTAAAATTTAACTAAAGTGTAACATCAAAGAGATATAATTTGCATAATCAAAAAAGATATCATTAGAAACACAAACATGGACAAATCAGATACAAAAAGCAGCAGGAAAAATACGTTTATAATTTTAACTCGCGCATGGATTATCACGGCTTGGTAAGTATAAGAGCGAATCTTTGTAAAAGGAATGCCGGGTGCTGCCAACCGAAAAGTCGTTCAGAGTTTCAGTTTTTGTGTTTGCAGCAATGTTAAAAGGACATCACCGAGCCCTGAAAGCTTTGTAAAGTGTATTAAACGCGCTGTTGGGAGCGGACTTTTATCTCGTTAAAAATTGTATAATCTGCTGTACAACGCTTAAAAAACTGTAAAACTTTTTGCCTTTTTTTTCTGTATTTAATTTGCGTGTATTCGATGTAATTAAAATTGTATTAATTTTACATAATAAAAGTTTAATTAAAAGCCAAACTTTCTTGTATTAGGCTAATCGCCTAACTTCTGGACAATATTTGTGGGCAAAATAGTGTTTAATAGAGATCACATATACAAGGTGGCTAAACGAAAACGAGCGAAGATCCTTTTCGAGTAGTTTTCGTATTTTTTAACAAAAAGGCTTGGAGCCGTTTACCTTTTTTTCAAGGGGTAAACTTTTTAGTCATATGCAGCAACTCGTATGGGCAACCCTTTGACCAGGGCGAATTCTACCCCTGAAATTTTAAACGAAAAGGGGTGGTCGAGTTGTACTTTGTTTAAAAGCTCTTTTGATTTTTTATGTACAGGGTGTCCCAAAATTAATTTTTATTATTGGGATCTCAGAAATTTAAAAAGATACGAGGTCGGTTAAATGAGGCAAAGTTGCGCAATTTGATGCTGATCAAAATGCTACCTTAAAAGTTTAAAAACGTTAAGTACTGTAGAAGATTTTTGGAAAAAAACCGAACATTTGCAATTTTATTTTTTTATTACTCTATTTAAATAGATATAGTAAAATTAATTTTACATTTTTACTGTTACTTTTTCTGTTTTACAAGACAGTGTTATTAAATTTACAGACTGACGTTTCTTCTTCGAGCTGTCATCATCAACTTTGTTTTTTTTAAATAAGGCCCTGAATTTTTAATTACGTATTTTAAGAGCTTTTAGGGTCCCAAAACTAATGATGTATCGCATTTATTCGAAAAATTTATATTAATGGCGATTTCCATAAGAAACCATGTGTTAGAGAGAGACAGAGAATAGATTTTTGGTAGGAGATACATTATTGGTTTTGCGATCCTAAAAGCTCTTAAAATACGTAATAAAAAATCCAGGGCCGTATTTAAAAAAATTAAGGTTAAACGTCAGTGTGTAAATCTAATAACAATCTCTTGCATAACAAATAAAGTAGCACTGGGAGTAAAATTTATTTTGTTATATCTATTTTTGGTTTTTTCCAAAAATCTTCAAAAGTATTTAAAACTTTTAAGGTGGCATTTTAATCAGCATCAAATTGCCCAACTTTGCCCTCATTTAATCGACCTCATATCTCTTTAAGTTTTCGAGATCCCAGTAATGAGACTCACATTTGGGACACCCTGTACATACCTACATTAGGACGTTTCGCTTTAGTGGATTTTATAGTAGAAAGTATCCAAAAAGCAAAATATCCAATTTTTTGTTGCTTAAAATTACGTCCAAATAAAAACCATCAGACTCCCTACTTTTATTTTAAATGAAAAACATTTTTAAGCTAAGGCACCTTGTCAAGGCGTTGCATCCCTAACTGCAACGCCTTGACAAGGTGGCATTCGCCCCTAAAATCTAAGAAGGAAAGAGGTGCCAAGTATAAAATACCACCTCGGTTTAAAGGTCCTCATAATCTACTGTAGTTTAAAGTAATAAAACTTAAATAAATCGCATAAGCAACTAATATTATAAATGGTTTGTTATATTTTTGAAAAAAGAATTTATTATCCTTTTTCATTAAAATAAAATAAATCGAGGTTTGATAACTTTTTACTTGACCCTGTATACTTATTTTAAAAACAGCAGATTATTTAACAATCATTAAAAAGAAACTTTTGTTTAAAACATTTTTCTATATCTCTTTAACTAAGAAAATAAAGGGTCATTCTAAAATTGACAATTTCTTGATTTTCCCCCGTATCTCTTAAGCAAGCAAAAATTTTCAAATTATGATTTTACAATTTTAGGTTTGACCCCAAAAAAGCCATTACGCCTATATTACTTTTTTGATAATCTAACAATTACGGAGATACCATATGAAAGTGTCGAAACTAGGACACCCTGTAGATATTTCTCACAAGAAAAATGTACACCAACATTTAACAATCAACTTTTTATAGTATTATAAAGTTTATAAATTTGGGGTAATTCTTTTGATGTGTGGTTCCACTTTTTTGGCATGTAAAATCAACATGAATATTTTTTTGAGTTGTCAAATATTTTTATTCTTAAAGTTTATTAAAAATAGAATAAGTAAAAAAAAAGTTAAATTTTCGATGAAAAAAATTTTTTTGAAAAAATTTTTGAAAAATCCTAAAATTAATATTTTTGATTTTTTTTTTTTTTTAATTATTTGTCTTTAACGGTAGAGTATGAAACAAATGAGTAGAAATTGCTAAGCTTAAATGGTTACATTTTATTGACGAAAAACTTAACAAATACCCATTTTTTTATTTTCAAAATAAAAATTAAAACTGATTTTTTTAAATTTTACTTTAAAGATTTGCAAATCCGCCGTAAAATAAAACAAAATGTTAAATAAATCATGTCAATATCTCTATTTTTCGATTTTTTATGATTAAAAATAGGTAGAGCCACACATCTAAACAATTACCAAATTAGAAATAAGCACATTTGATTATTCCCCCTCTAGCAAATCCCAACAGAAAAACACATAGTGCCACTCTTATGTATTTCTTTACAGTTCATCTGTAGATGACCCAAACTTGCAACCTCCCTCCTTAGAGTGTCCGGACGTCCTGAAACCTACTGCCTGCAGATATTTTTCTTTTCAAAAGATCATTAATATGGAGGAAATTTCCGATAACAAAGTCCCAACTTTCGGAATTCTATCTCTATTATTTATAATTTTAATTTAACGCTGAAAATGGCATCAGCGCGACATTTGTGGTTGCACGTTCGACGTAAAAAACCGAGTACGTCACACAAAATATTTTTTTATAGTATTAAATATTATTTGATTTTTTTTTAATTGTGTATTTGGTACACTTAATTTTTTTCCGTTCAAAATTTACCTTAAAGTTAATTTTTTAACAAGTTAGGCAATGGTTAATTATTAAAATTGTTTCGAACTTTCGTCCTTATTATACATTAAAAAAAGGGCTTAAATAATTGTAGTATAAATTTTTCGCTTCGTAAAGCCCTTCTTATATACATGCTCAACAAGATAACGTCATAAAAGTTTTAAAAAAATTAATTCTTTGTGGATAATAATTTTATTTCTTTAAGAAAAAAATAGACTTATATTGTGAAAGTAATAAAATTATTATAAACAAGGCATTAAAATTTTATAAAAAGGAAAGAAAATTTAACTTTAAGTTAAATTTTTAACGGGAATAAATTCTTCGAAGTGTTCTGAATACACCATAATTTAAAAAAAAATATTATTATTATTTAATACTTTAATATTTTTTGAAGCCTCCTAACTATTTTTGGCAGAAAACACACTTCTCGACTAGACTAGAGAAGATTAATGTTTTCGTCAATTTTGCATCGGAAAACACATAATTTAAAATAATATCTCAACATTTTATAATGACAAAGTAATATTAACCCCACATAAAACTGCAGATTAATTCCAGAATTATTTCGAAGCCCGTTAAAGGCTAAAGGGCTAACAGGGTTAACCGCATTATCTCTAAATGGTAACCGGCAACAACATGGATTATTCGAGTCCGCGTCCCCGGTTCGCTCGCTGCAATGTATATTTTATGAAGATCGGTGAACTTATAATGATGTTCTGTTTGAAGCTCTTTGGTTTCGAACAAACGCCCGATGTCGCGCAAAGACGGTCTATATCAGGAAATTACTCTCTAAGTGCTGGAAAGGGTCCCGGTAAATTTCGTAATGACATTATTCAATGTTGGCACAGATTTGGAAGACCTCGGGTGGATTTTGTAATTATGAATAATAGAAATGTTTGCTCTATCATTGTGTTTAGTTGCCTCGTCTATGTGGTTACTTTGTAACTTAACGTGGTATGAAATAAATGAACCAATAATAAATAAAAAAAAAAAACATAAAAGAAATTTTGTCGCATCTTTTCTACCCGGAGACCTTTACCACCAGGCTTTACTATATAATAAAAAGGTAATACAAAAAAATTGGCCGACTCAAAAACTAATCTAAAATTATAAAATAATATACAGGGTGATTCATGAGGAAATGTTAATACTTCAGGTACGTAGTGTGGGTCTAAAAATAAACATAAAAGTCTATACAAATATGGGTCCTCAAGGCCTGCGTTTCCAAAGTACAGGGTGTTAAAGCTTTTATTTAATTTTTCTATTTTTTAAATAAAATCTATAATAATGTAAATATTGGAGTAAAAATTGGTATCCGGGGGTTTTTTGGTATGACGGATTCGAACCTAATCTTAGAACGGCTCTTACTTATAGGGAGTGCCACCTACACGTCTTTTTACTATTTTGAACAATCACAACTTTTTGGTACGGCCCTGTATTACATTTTTAAGTAAATTAAATAATTTTTTTGTCATTTTTAGGTCAAAAAGGTATACCTGTTAAAAGTTGATATGAGCAACCGTTTTTGAGATAATTGGATTTAAAAAAATTACGAAGCATCTGATTTAATTATAGCAAAATTTAAAAAAAAATAAAACCAAATGTATAAATAATATTTTAATTTTCAATAAAATTATTTTTCCTTAATTATGTTTAGCAAAACATAAGCTAGGTTTTTCAAAAAAAATTTACATTATATATATATATATATATATATATATATATATATATATATATATATATATATATATATATATATATATATAATTTTGTAATTTTAAGTAATTTTTAAAGTCGGATTAATTTTTTTTAATTACTTTTATTTTATACAAACATATTAACATACAAACATACAGCCTACAAAATACATTCAGACACCTATAAAATTTTGTATATTTGTTTGAAAGCCCCAATAAATTATTATATGTGAATATTTTGCAATTCCAGTAATATTACGATTATTCGTGTCAAATTGATAAAGTTCTTTTTTTTGGAAGTCGGTCAAAGTAGTAAGTCATATTTGTATTTTTTTAATGCAAATTTAAATTAGTTGTTTATCATCTTACAGGATAAATACAGTCGCAATAAGAACTCAATTATTAACAAACACTAAATATAGCAAACAAAATAGAATGAAATTTTAACAAACAAAAAAAGATATAAAATAAGATATCATAAGTAGAAAAGAAAAAACAGAAATAAAGTAATTATAACTTTTATAAATATGACAACAGTAGATATTGTTTTAGTTTGTTTTATTTGGGTTACTCGCCTTTCTACTTTTTGGAAAATGGGACCCTCTTGGTCCGGGTCCCGGGGTATACGGGCTGACCCTGTCCAGCCCTATTGACCCCTATGAACTTGCAGATCACCTGCAACAAAAAAGAAGAAAACCCCCAAAAACCCCAAAAAATCACAAATATTAGTCTACGTTTCGTTAAATTTTAAGAAATTTTTGGTCTAAAAACTTAGGAAATTCTGATAGCTTTTTTATTTTTAATGACGTTTTGTCATAAGTGACACTAGGTTATTGGAATGGTGTATGTATAGTATTCAAAAAAAGACCAGAAAGGTGGGTGGTATGGTGTGTTAATTTATTTGATCTGAATTTACTTCAGCATCAAGCATAGGTAACCATGTATTATTTAAATTAACAGATATTGATGCTACACATCTGTCTTTATTTAATAAAATAAATGCACTTTCCTTTATTTTACGTTTTTTTGAACAAGTTTCCTTTGCTAACATGCTAGAAGCATTCCAGTTTATTATGTGGTTATTATCAAATGCGTGTTGAAAGCTTTTTGATTTGAAATTCTGTGTTTCTAATATATGTCCTATGTTCTTTTATGCGTTTGGCTAATGGTCTGAAAGTTTCACCTATATAAAATTTATTACATTCACAAGGTATCTTATAAATGACATTTTTTGTGTTTTCGTTTATATTGGATGGTTTTGTTTTTGTTACTTGGGATCTAATGGTGTTTTGTGTTTTAAAGTGGGAATATTAAATTTATTACCTATTCGTTAAATTTTATTTGATAAGCCAGGAATATATAGTAAAAATAGATTTGTAATAGGTCTATTTTGATTTTGTCTTAAATTTGGTTTTTCAAATTTTAGAAAGCATTTGTTTATAAAATCAAGAGGATAATTATTTTAAACTAAAATATCTTTTAGAAATTCTTTCTCATTTTCTTTGTTTTGATCAAAATAAATTATTTTAATTTTATCAGCCCGTATACCCCGGCTCCCAAACCAAGAGGGTCCCATTTTCCCAAAAGTAGAAAGGCGAGTAACCCAAATAAAACAAACTTAAACATGAATCCGCCACAAAACTATAAAACATATTTACAATTCAAGTAGATATTGTATTAAAAATCACAGTTTTTTTATAAAAGTTAGATTTTCTCTGACTTCAAAGGCTAAAATGTCACTATTTTATATCTCAATCTTATCACTACACAAATTCACGATCAACAGGCTCGATATAGGCATTCTTTTGCCAACAAATTAGTAGAGGTTGAGGAAAGACAATTTAAGATGTCTTTGAGTGCTAGCGGGAGGTACATAGAAATTAAGTTGGCTCAAAAGCTTAGGTGAATCTCTTTGACCCTTACACAATTTATAAAGGAACAGCTGACTAACATAATTTAATTTATATGATATATATTTTAAAAATTTACGTTCATCATACTCGAGTCTGTTTGCATAAACATAATACCTAGGTAATCATACTGGAACAGTATACATTAGTTTAGATTTGACTTGAGACTTGAAAAGGATAATTATATTGAAAAAAAAATTGTAACTGAGACGTAAACCCTATAATAAATCCTAAAATTTTCAGGACAGAATGGGTAACCTTGTTGATATGATTATTAAAAATAAGTTTGTTTTTTTAATAATCACTACACCCAAATACTTCATCAAGTCACTGTCTGAAAGTGATAAACCATTTGAAATAATCTGAAAGTTAATTTCCCTGTGTATGTTAGACATTTGCTTTTTTACATTTTTAAACATTCAAAGGCAGTCTGTTTCCCTCACACCACCCAGAAAACTTTACTTATCCCTCTGTACTTGTAAATAGTCATCCAGATTCTCTACCATTTTAAATGGTTTGATGTTATTTTATTTATATTTATATTCAACTCAAGTAACCACCTGCTTATTTACGCTATTTGTTTTTTTAGTAGAATATCTAACTAATTGATGTCACTAGACGATTTTTATAATGGAGAGATACGACAAAGATATTTTAGGTTTTTGGTTATTAAAAGATTTATTGAGTTTTTAAAATATATTAAAGGTTCTTATTTAAAAAAAAAATAAAAATACTAAAATAATAAAAAATTTAAATAAAAATTAATAATATTTGTCATAATAATTAAGGGATACGATGTGTGGAAAAATTGTCTGGCACATATTATATAGGTACAAGAGGACATTTAAAGAACTCATCCTCTACTTATTTGATCGAGCTAAAGGATGTCGTTAAGCCGTTATCTACACAATTTTTTTATAATTAAACAAAAATATTTAAACATTATTATATTTTTTTCTTATGGGAACTTTTTGTTTAAATTAAATGCGTAGAATATGACCAAGAAATATTGTACACTAATTTTGGAATATGCTATATAATGAATTTGTATATTTTTAAAATAATATACCTAATTGTTTTTCACAATTTTTTTGATTATGATTCGCATTTTTGGTTTATAAATATGTCTTTAATTCTCACCGTATTGAGATATTCCAAGCAAAATATTTTTATAATTTAAAATTATTAAGTTTAATAAATTTGTTATTTAATAATTTATGGTAAAAATATTATTATATTTATAATGTTTTAAAATTACAGTCTCCTCAGTGAATAATAAAGAGTAATTTTATTGTAGAAATGCAGGTAAAGTCACATCTAAATGAATGTAGTACTCTATTTTCTGCAATTTTATACTTTTTCGACTACATATCTTTAAGGTATTAAATAAATTACTTTAGCAACGTGGCGCCCAACTAGAGTAATATTTAAGACTAATTGCTTAGGTCATAAAAATTAGATTCGATTTATAAGTACATAACTAATTATATTCTTATTAGGATAAATATTTCTACATAATTTTTTACTACTAATTTTTGAAAATTTAAATAAGGATTTTTGCAAGGGGAAATTTGTATGTAGGACTTGCACTTCTGAACTTTGTATTTTGCTCTTATATAAGATGTGGTTAGTTCAGTGGTACTTATGTTTTTAACACTTTACGAGTTAATAAGTTAATAAGAGTTAATAAAACGACATGTGAGCTGAGAAGAGATATCTGATTTTGTTCTGCATAAAAGTATTAACTTGAATTTATATATTTCCAAATTTTATTATAATTTTAGAAATATAAATTTTCTTGAATACATATAAGTTCTATCAAAAAAAAAAGTACAAAAGTATTGACATACTTTTGTACTTATATATACATAGTAATAAAATGTGAAACCAATTTCGAATGGTCATGGCTTAAAGAAAAGTGGCGCCCAACGTAGGGCCGATTAAAATTTAAATTTATTAGACTAGGAAGTCTTAGAACAAAAGTGCGTAGAGAATTGTATTTACCTTTATTTAATTATGCTTAAGAAAAAATCCAAAATGAAGTATACAAATTTGTTCATACTGTAGGTAATATATATTGCTGTAACAAATAATAAATTAATATCACCTGTATTGTAATAGATTTTTTTATAAATAACTTATTTATTCAAGAAAAAGCGTGATTTGTTATTATTAATTTCAAAGAAGTAATAAAAATGGCGCTGTCTGTCATCAGTTCTAATTGCCAGAAAAAAATAGCTACCTCCCACCACCAGACTTAAAAGAAAGGTCTACATTGTAGCCAAAAGAAAAACAATCAGGTTAATAAGTACGAAAAAGATTACGCAAGAAAGTGTATGATCGTCAGTGTCTTGTGGGAGTCTCGCGAGATGCCCCGCCTTCATAACAATGCCAGTTCGCAAACCTCTTAGAGCTCATCTACACAGCAACACAACGGTGAACAATTCGCAAAGTAGGCGGTCTGCACACGTGGTGTCGCAGGGAGGGTCAGAGGCGGGCCGAGCGAGAGAGGGGAGAGATGCAGCAAAGCTGCCGAAGCAAACAGAGGCATCCTGGCACGCAGTGTACACGCACATGACCCGCTAGTTCGTCGTACGTCGTTAAAATCTGTCTTATAGTGCGACGGCATCGAGGTGTGTTACAATAGCCTGCGGCGAGGACGTTCAGGTGACAGGTGCATAAAACGTACGGACATTCGGTGTCGAGCCAATAGAGCTCGGAGTAAACAATAGATGTGAGGGGTTGCGCATAGGGGCAAATAAGGGTGCGCATATCCCATTCGCTCGCCGGATCTCTTTTATGCAGTGCGGACAGTTTAGTTAACGAACACAGTGGCTGCCGCACATCTTCAAGAGATTCGCTCATCGGCGAATCTACAGCCATGTGTTGACTCCTTTTCATTATTTACGCATATTAGGTGAGTTCTAGCACTTATCTGCATGACAGCCTGTACTATTGCTAGCAAAACATACATATTCCATGACCTAATGCAAGAATAAATCTTTAGTAATGAAAATTATATTCAAAAAAGTAGTTTTTACTGTATCTATTCCCTAGAATTTTAAATATTGAACGCTTCGAATGACAACAACTAAAACGCTTCGTAAATGGCAAACTTTATCATTTGTACATTTTTTAACAATAGGTACTGCAAAAATTATTTTAAATGTGTTACCATTAACAGACATTTTCAATAAAAACTAAGTTACTAAAATAGAATTAATGCTCTATTCCCAAAGGTATTGCACTTGTTTCAAATCGTCAAATACGAACAATGTGTTCTTGTATGATACTTATTTCTGCCTTTTTTGAGTAATATTTATACTCACTAAAAGCATGGCGCTTATTGACATTAGATAAAAATAAATAATATCACTCTTTTTTGTTTTATTTTGAACTTTGCCTGAAGCTTTAACCCCAACGTTAATTTTCTGATTATCTATAAAAAATCCCTTAAAATTAGGCTTTTGCAATTTCCGTTCAATATCTTAATTGTTTTGGTATTTTTTTTCTTTAACATTTGAAGCTTTATTTTCTATTTTGATATTAATGTAAAACATAAAAGCTGTTTACGTAAATAAATCCGACAGACCGTACATAGAAACAAGATTGCAATAATATTGGCATACTTAATTAAGAATTTATTTTTCTAAATCTACAGTTATAGATATATATAGACTATTTTTAGAAAAAGAGGTAAATACGAAAAGGCAGTCTAAACTTAACTTGTTTATCTTATACCAAATTTATAATAATCGTTTAACAGTTCAACAACACTAACCTGAAGTGATAGATATGAACATTATAAAAAAGTTTATCATATCTTTAGATGTTTAACAAAACTGAAGCTAAGTATAAATAACGCATCAATGTCAGAATGTAAAATTATGATAATAATTATGTTACAGTTAAAAGGTTATATTGCAATGAAACTAACCCAAAGATTAATATATTATTGGCATCAAGTTTGGTTTTTTCGAGGTTAGGTCTGGTAAGTCAATACGATCTCCAAATTATGGATCTCAAAAAGGATTAACTACTGAAATATTTAATTAAAAATGTTACCCAATTAGGATTTTAGATCCATAATTTCTGATGCATTATTTTAGACTTATCCTTTAAAACCAGAAAACCAGTGCTCTACAAACACGCTCAATCAAAAAATATATATAGTGCAGTTCGTCCTTCGAGCTAACAAACTCATGAATGACGCCATTATAAAATGGTTATCTGTGTGTTAATTTACTTAGTAGTTGATTCCTAATAAATGAAAAACTATCAGATTTTCTTAAAATATAAAAGCTGTTTTATTACAATATTTATGAGGCCTAATGACCCCATATGTTTAACGGTCTTTAAAGAATAGACAACTGCAAACAAAGTCTATAAACTGGCACTTTGTGATAACTCAGATTTGTCTGTCATTACGTCTAGAATAATTGTACTCACATTTAACTTTAAACCGACCTTTAAATGTTTAGAATTTAAAGCAGAACGCAAGTTTTGCAGTGTAGATGATTTATGCTTGTTCTTAGAACACCTTAAAATTCCAAAATTACTACACTTATTACACACATTCCGAGTTAAGCTGTAGCATGGCTTATAACCAGGTAGCTGGCATGTCATATAACTAGGTAAATGATTATTTGCAATTTTGTAAACAACAAAATTTGCCATAGAGTTTTGTTTAATTTAGAAAGACGCAATTGTCTTCAGCACTTTTTATTGTAAGCAATTTAATTTCAATCAAGATTTAAGCCCAAAATCAATTCGATAAATATTAAACAGCGCACAATTGAAAACAACAAACGAATCGACCAAGCTTCAAATGTACACTGTTAACAGATTAAAGGAAAAACAACTAATTTTGCGGAGCCCATCTCTCTTTGCTAAAGAATATAAAAGAGTAACAAAGCCCACGCGACGTTCCCATGTACCCGCCGTATGAAAGTGCAGCCAGTTACCGATGCTATAAAATTAATTCACTTACCTATTGTTATTAAGCGCTTGGAGCGTGGTGTGAGTCGAGTTTTCAAAGATTATGTGCCTTATATTCATTTTTTTCAGTGTTTATAATTCTACATTTTTCTTTTTCCCATTTTTTTCTTTAATATTATACATGTTTTTTTCGGTTTAATTCATACTTAACACTTTTTTTTGTTTGTATCCTTCGATATTTTCTGTGAATTGATTGTGCCTTATAAAAAGGTATGTGAGCTTTTAACTGAATAAAGTAAAAATAAAGAAATGCAAAATAGTTTGATTTACAAAATAATAAGTAACTTTTTGGTATTTTTGTTATCTATATGATTACATTAATCAAATTTTACTATAGATATAAATTTTCTAAAAGATGTTATTAATAAAACCAACTAAAATTTTTGTTCAAAAAATAAATTGCACTTTACTAACTTATATGGATTAAATTGGGTAAAAATAAATGTGTATATGATTCTATGGTATAAATCAGGCAAAAGAAAAATAAACCAGTGAACTTGAATTTACTTGTGACTACAATAATAACTATAATTATTGTATTCAATAAATATTCCCTGCTTCCGTATCTTCATCATAATATATTTGCATTTTCGTAACATAATAAAACAAACATATATTTTATACTCACCCCACCTTACATGGGCATAATTATTCTATTAGTAGTTATCAAAAAATAACAACTATTTTTTTTAGAAACAGTGCCTTTCGTAATAAGAGGGGCACTCTGTTACTCCCGCCCACTCTATGGCACCACGCAGACAGGTTCATACTTATCAATAAATAATAATAATAAAATTTATTTTGTGTCCTGCTGGTACTGCTACTTCAAACTCTTCAAGGTGGGATTCTTTAATCGACTTTTTCATGCGATTAGGTGTCAGTGTTGACAGGCAAAATACTTCTGGATTTAGCTAGTTAACGGAACTAATAACTTCAACAAAAAATAAATAAAGTCGTTAAAATGTTTGCAGTTTATTAAATCAATATTAACTAATCATAGTGCTTCAAATTTTTTCCACCATTAAAAATTAATAGTTTAATTAAAGCTGTGGTAATATAAGTAAAGTAATACTAACTTTATCCTAATTACCCATATTCCAAATATTGTACCGAGTCTGTTTTGACAATTCCGAATAACATTAACAAAAGGCTACAGGTAAGACTTAATTTTAAAAAATAAACATTCTAGAATAGTATAATATAATATAAATTTTGTTATCAAGAAATGCTAGTATTCAGAAACGTCAAGAATAATGCTACATCTGAAAATACGTCATAAAAAATCGATAACAAAGTAACAATTTTGGCGAATTGTTATTTAATAATGTAGTTTTTTTTACTTTCTGTGGTCGGTGATGTAACTAGCGTTTCTACAGGTTATTATGCTATATGTTCAATTTTTCATTGCTTTTAATTTTACTCTGTTGTTTTGTTTTTATTGTCTTTTTTATCTTTATACATGTTTCTCAGATTTTTTTTACCTTCGCCTTATTCGATATACGCAAGAAATATTATTCTATGTCAAATAAGAAATGGTAAACCCTATTGATAGCATATTATGATTTTTAAATTATTGTGATTATAGGTTTAAAAAAACACATTTTTATGTATTGTTTTGGCTTAGGTAACTTTTCTGAATGTAATTTAACGCAAATAAGGTCATTTTTGCAGTTATGTCGTTTTTATCCTTACATGCAATTCAGAGTAAGTTAATTGAAACTTACACCTAAGAGTCACAACATCAAAAGTGTCCTTATCATAAAAATCTTCCTGTGAATACCGTCAAATTTTGTCTTGAGTAGTCAAATCTTGTCTTAAGTCAAAATGTGACGTTTTTCTTATGACGGCAACAATAGAATATGTTGCAGTTTATGTGATTTTTTGCATATAACTGCATTTTTGGTCTTGTGTCACTCGTCTTCTTATATATGATTACGTCAATTAAATATACGCATTTGTCAAAATATCCTGATTAAAGAACTTTTTTTGTAAAATAAAAAAAACATTTGCACTGGCAGGTTAAATGCGGTAAAGACTAATATGTATGGGATTTCATGATATTGATCAGTTGAAAGAAAGATAAATCAGTAGAGTTAGATTTACATATAATATAATAATTACTATAATTATTGTATTTAATAAATATCTTATGCTACCTTATCTACATGATAATATATCTGCAATTTAGCAACAACTTGCTACAAAAAGATTTATTTTGTATTGTTTCAGATACCAAATAAAAATCTGTAATATTTTAATTCTAACTCTTGAAAGACACTCTTTATATACCTTAATAACTACTTCGTAAATTTGTTTGAAAATTCACAAAGAATGTTTGTAAACATTAATCTATTAATCGCTTTATCCATTAGCGTTTCATTCGGTGTTCAATATAATTAATTACATGTATACACACCACATTTATCAAGAAATATCATTAAATTAAACAATGCTAAATGTTGTTTATTTAAACAAACAAAAACATGCAAATTATTCGTAATATGAAAAGGAAGCTGATGAATAGGATAACTCATTTATACGTATACATATATTATAGCTAAAAATGTCTTGTAAAAGAATCTCTATTATATGAATGGATTGGCAACATATGTGAAATCCTTAACGTATTTATAAAAAATTAATTATATATATATATATATATATATATATATATATATATATATATATATATTATATATATATATATATATATTATATATATATAATATTATATTTTATATATATATATTATATATATATTTTTTATATATAAAGCAAAAAAGACTATTTCAAAAAAATAAGTGTAACGCTATCAGAATAACTTTGGTTGGTAAAATAATTAAGCAGGTCACATTTTGGATAAACAGATACATAAGTAAATAGTACAATTGACTTAAAAGAGAAGAACCCGTTTACAAAATAGTGGGTGCTTTGTTGGGTTGTTTATATGGTTGCATAACTTAAAACAAATTAGTATAAAGATACATAAATTAATAGTCATGAACAATGAATGTGGTACTTCAGACTGCTCAAGACTGTCAGCTGTTCAATATAATAATTTGACGATAGTTTGACGACTTCCGACTTAAATACCATATATTTAATTCTTCCTTAGACAAAGTTAAGTAAAAAATATTTAGAGCTTAAAGCTGACAGGTTAGGGTTGATTTAAGCCTCTTGTTAAATCTATATAAGCCACAATATACATGATGATTTCTTTTCAAAACCAAAGTTTTATCCATTTTTCCAGCCAAAGTGGTAACATTTAATAAAATTTTCTATTTTGATGATAATTTTAAATTTTAAGTTAAATTTTTAGTTTATAAAAAAATGGTTAAGAATCGGACCTTAATAATTGTTGAAAAGCCATGTCGGTTAATGCTTTTCAATAGAAACAAAATATTAGCTGATCTTTTCTGTCAAAGAAACGAATATTGGTCTAAAAATATTTACAAATAAAGGCACAGAAATGATCTTAGCATATGCCGATGACAATGTCACGGTAGGAAGCAGTACGACTAAAACAAAAGAAATGTTTATGAACATAGAGAAGGAGACCAAGAAGGTAGGCCTGACGATCAACGAGGACAAGACCAAATATATGCATGTCAGACGGAGAGCAGGAAGGGACAGAATAGGACAAAACATAACCATGGACACCTACAAGTTCGAATGCGTAAACCAATTTCAGTACCTAGGGGCAGTTATAACCTCGGATAACGATATCAGTAGCGAAATAAAAGCAATAATACTAAAGGACAATAAATGTTTTTTCGCCTTACAAGACCTGTTTAGGTCCCGACTGATATCTAGGAACTCTAAAATACGGATATATTCGGCAGTTATCAAGCCAATTAATATGCACGGTTCGGAAACATGGACAATGACAAAACAGAACGAACTAGTGCTAGGACGCTTTGAACGAAAAATGTTGCGGAAAATCTTTGGGCCTACAGTAGATGAGAGAACGGGTCAATATCGAATAAGAACGAATGAAGAGCTCAAGAACATGTACAAAAGACCGAGTTTAGTAAACGAAATAAAATCACAAAGGCTCAGATAGGCCGGACTCGTACTAAGATCGCCGAATGAACGTCTTATCAAGAGGATATGGGATGAAAACCCAGTGGAAAAGAGACCTTTAGGAAAACCAAGGTTTGGATGGAGAGATAATATCAGAGAAGATGTAAAAGTCTTGGGAGTACGAGACTGGAACGAGGTTGAATTGAACAGGGCTAAGTGGAGACGAGTCGTAGATGCAGCTAAGACCCACAAAGGGTTGTGACGCTACGAGAAGGAAGGAAGGATCTTTTCTGTATAAGTCTGTGTAAATCTCTAATATTATATAACCCTAGTCAAGTTAGTATTTTTTTAATTAAAGTTTACTTCACCTGACCATTTATTCATAAAATAATTTTTAAAAAATTACGTAGCGTTGGTAAATAATGTTTATTTAAACAACGTTTAAGCTTTCACAAACTATTAAAAATGTTAAAAATTTCAGATTAAAACGAACATGGGAACTTAATAATTTAAATTTGTTTTTGATTTTGTAATAGGATGAAGAGATACAAATGTTCTTTGATGACTTAACTTGTTTTCGTTTTTTGAAATATTTTTTTTCCAAAAACTATGCAATGATTTAAAAAGCTTGAAAAAGCAGCATCTTCAATTCTAATCTAGTAAAGGACGTTATCTTAAAAAACTAAAAAAAACTAAAGAAAATTTATTTGTCCAAGATGCAATGTCAAATATCTTTGATTTTAGCATAAACCACCATATCGATTGCCCGTTTGATTATGTAGACATTGTCAAATTCAAGAAAACTATTTATATTGGCGATGTACGACAAAATTTTCTGCATTTTTTTTCTTTTGTCGTCTTAGTAGCAAAATCTGTAAATGGATTGCTATTTAAAACCAAAAAGTTTACTCTTTTGGTTAAAATACAAGTGATATTTTCCAAACTTTTTATAAAAATCTACTCCTTTATAACTTTTAAATGCCCTTTAGACTCTAAAAAAATATATTAATCTTACTTTAGATATATCGTCACCCTGGAAAAAATGTAACATTACTCAAAAGACTTAGTTTTAAGTAATTGGCCAATAAAAAAACCTAAAATTTTTGAGGTGTTACTACGTAGGCACTTTACGTCAAATAGGAAATGGTGGACTCCATTCATAGCATGTTAGGAATTCTGGATTTTTTTAATTTTAAGCTAAAAAAACAAATTAGTATTAATGTTTTTCTCTTTATAACTTTTTACTAAAAATAAATTAACACAAATATGGTCACTTTTAAAGTTAAGTCGTTTTCTGTCTTACATGTAATTAGTAGATTAAAACTTATACAAAAGCAGTCACAATAACCAAATAGTCATATTTGTTATAAAAACTCTTATATGAATATCTTTAACTTTTGTCTTGAGTAGTCTAATTTTGTCTTAATAGTCTCTTTTTCTGCTTTCTTCATTTTCTTAAGGTATAACCACATGGGATCTTTAGAAAATGATTGACCTGATAGTTGTCTACCTGAAATTGACAATTACAACATGTTTTAGTAAAGACAGAAATCTGTCAATGTTATATTTTATTATTGTTTCACAGAAACCTCGCGACAACTCTGGAACTAAACAAGATATTTACATTTTTTTTAATCGACAAAAGAAACGTAAGCTAAGATTACTGCGTTAATTTTGTTTTGGTATACTAAACTTAGTTTTATTTGTAAAAAAGGAAGAGACTTAAATTTTTTACGTTTTTTGTAGCATTATTTTCAGTAGGAGAGAATCATTTTTGCATAAATAATTTTTTTGCATATAACATAAATATTGCAATTTGTGGACTTACGCCACTTTTCTTCCGAATTGACGATTCGCGATACCATATTATCAATTTCAGCTTAATTTTGCGTGGTTTTGCCACAGAATTTACTCTTAATGTGATCTAAATGAGATTTTTTACTTAATTTTATTTTGATTTGTCCTGACTTAGAGCTAGTGGAAGCGTAAATAAAAACAAAACAAAAGGTTATCACTTTAATAATGTACATTTAGTTGCAGTTGTGTGTGCCTTAATATGATTTAAGTAGACTATATAGGCTTTGATAATTTAGAAGCAAAATAAACCAAAAGATAAATGGCACAAAACTCTACAATACTTTTGTTTTTAACAGATATTATAGAGTAATAAAATTGGCAATAATAAACTAAAGCCCACATTTTAAAACACTGTATTCTCAAGTGGAATATGCGAGGCGGAATATAAGAAAGAAATCTTTGTTCTATGAAATGAGACATCTGTTTTTACTCAAGATTAGGCACTCGACTGGCAGACTAATGGCAAGCGAAACTATATCGGAGCAGCAGCCACATGTGGTTGTGTGGGTGAACGATTTCGACCTGATTCTAAAATGCACCGTATGTTAATGCTTATGTTTGAGTTTTTAAGAACGAAAATTCCGAATTCATTGTTCCCCTTATTGGTATCAGGTTTCAGCACTGACCCAACTCAATACCTATACATCACTCGCAGAGTGGTTGCAAATGTTCTAGCACCCCTTATTGAATGTTTGGGGGAGATATTTGCTACGTTCTAAATTTATAAGGTATGGTTGCTCATTTTGTGTTTAACAGAATCTTGTGTAAATTGGATAAATTGATAAACAATTAGCCTAGATATTATTAGTCGCTTTTTTCAATAAAAAACACCACCAATGAAAAATATTTTTACTTTTAAAAAGTCAACAAAACTACTTTTACTTTTTACTACCCGCTCAGCCAGTGCTGGCACACCCTTGCTACATATTTTATGTTTTCTTTTGTTTTTAAAAAAATACTCTTTCACTATATATCACAAACCATTGAGACAACCACTAACCTAAATTTTACAGACCATATACATAAGAGGTCGCAGGTGTATTAGGGAACACAGCAAAAGTGTGTGTACGCCTTGTCGAAGGGCCTTCTCTAGGTCGAGGGTGCATTTCTGATTTACTGAGAGAAATGTGACAATACCAGAAAGCGATAAAAAATTAATGACTTGGGTTTTGTGAGAACAAGAGGCTTTTCAGGGATACGACACACACTTTTATGAAAAACTCTCTGGGGAGAATCGAATGAATATTTAAGTAGTATTTGGGTTTTCTAACTATTATCATAAATTTTTCCAAATGGGTAAAAAATATTTAACTTAGTTACTATGCACTTTAATAAAGAAGGTTTAAAAATATCATTTTGGAATTTTAAAATTTAGACACGTTGAATCTATTTGCGGGGGTCCAAAACCCTTTACCCTAAAATTACAGCTTGTATTAAAGAAACATTAATATTGTAAATAAACTATGGTTTGTTATTTAAGTGAATTTTTGCTTATTTATTTGGACAGTTATGTAAAATTGATATACGCTTTAAAAATACTTAAAAAAAATGAGTTTTGATATAAAAAATGGCTTTCTGCTGACTTAGCTAAAATTTTGCGGAGAGTATTTAACAGCGTTTAACATGCTAATCAAAAGTCTCAACACAACCATTTAAACCCCACCACAGACCCCCACGGCCCGCCCGAGCCGCTAAGGTGAAACCTTTCATATATCCATTTTTTTAGACCGTTTTTTTTTCACTGTCAACTCTTGTGCCCAAAAAATTTTTGCTTAAATCAAAAAACCCAATTTAAATATAAAAGGAAATTCCCAACTCTGAAAATTTGTCTTTCACACACTTTATTCTATCAATGGGACAATTTGTTCATATAACATTTTTGTTTGATTTTTGGCTAAGGAACATCCCATGAAGTGACGGCATATATTTTTGGAGTCGCTCTATATAACTCAGTTAAAAGTCAGTACTATAATGGGTCCATTTTAGTTTAAAAATGACGTAAGCAAAATCAAATGAAGAAAAGATTAAACAATTACGTCTGTAACCATGGTTACTGACTTTTTGGACCAATGCAATACAATTGGGCTCAGTTGTTTCTGCTTTCGTCATTATTAATTAAAATGGCCCGATTATAACTGTTGCTTAAGGAATCCATAGGTACGTTTTGCTTAAAATATATGTAAAAACTAAAGAATTACAATTTAAACAATCTTTTAACTAAAATGTTATTAAAAAACATCATTTATAAAATACTTTTTAAGAAAATTACTCATTACAAGGATTTTATATTAGATTTTCTTCTTATCTTGACCCCTTGAAGAAGACTTTGGATTATAAAGTAAAATTAAGATTAGTATGACGAAAAAAATCCACAGGATTTTCATCCAGGAAGTATCTCCCTCTCTTTTAGTCTTTCTACTCTATATGTATCACAACTCAAAATGTGCTTACACTTTTATGCCAGAAAATGTATCTTATCAACTTTATTATATATATATATATATATATATATATATATATATATATATATATATATATATATATATTTTTTATAATTATAATTAAAAAATAATAATATATACTATATAAAACAAGGAAATCAAAATAAATTTTTAGATACCTTCTTATTAATGTCTAAAATTATTGAACCTTGAAAACTTTATTTAGCAGTTACCTGGCAAAACTGGCACCCTTCACTAGGCCATTATCTTAACTTTTGGTCCTTATAGACAGTTTTACTGTACATATATATTTATTCATATGGCTTTTGTTAAAAAATGGCTAATTCCGTCCTCTAGCAGACCTTACACGACATCCTATAAATTCCATCTGTAGATGCCTCGACCCACTTCTTCATCCCTAAAGTGTCTTAAATATTAATTTGTAGACCTTAAAATATTTTTTGAGCATTCCAGGATGGACAATTACTCTTACCTCCTACCTACGCCAGTAGTCTTCTGGATAAATTAATATAATGTTTATAAAATAATTACAAGTTTTATTAAATTTAAGTGTAAGTAAATCAAAAAGTCTGTTACCATCTAACTTAAAATTCTTAAAATGTTAAATATAAAGAATGTAAACCATATAAAATATGAGTATATCATATCCGAAGTGTAATATATCGCCAAACATTTTTTGCATATACACAACTTTATTAACATTTTGTTCACCTCCACGTTCTAGTTTAAGGTAAGGATATAAATTTAGACCTTTTTATCTCGTAGAATCAACATTCTGGTTTTGCTTTCTTAAACCAAAATCGTACGACCAAATTAACTTTTACACCGATTTCTATCTTGATTCATTACAAAAATCTCCGGTCTACTTTATAAAACGGATGTGACTAGTCCAAGCATTGTTAAATCCACATTTGCTGTCTTAATGGAAACCATATGTGTTGTGTTTCTACCTTTCTTTAAACAAGAGAAAAAAATTTAAATGCGTCATATTTCACAATGTGGTTATATTATTTTAGAAATACCTTTTAAAAATGTCATGTTGTTTTAACGCTTAATTACTTTTTCCCATTTTTATTTTGTATTTTTCATTATTAAGACTGAAAATTAATATTAACCAAAATTGGGTTAAATATCAAGAAATGGTGGTTTTTGGAGAAGGGGAAATCCTAAAAGTTAAATAGCCTATACACTTTTAAAACCAATGCCTTAAATATGAACAAATTTTTTGTATTAAAATGAGATTTTACTATACAGGATGTTTCTTTATCATTGCAAAAAAAATTACAGACGAACTCCTTGGCTGAAAATTGGAAAAAAAGTCTCTATAAATATATGTCCCAAACTTCTTAACTTTTAAACTACAGGGCAAAAAAACTTTAAGAAAAAAATAAATTATTTTATTTTATAAATGTGGATAAAAATAGACGAGTGAAATTGGGTACAGTTGTTTATATTTTCCACGGTTTTCTTACAACAATATTTTTAATCATCTGCTCCTCTGGAAAAGGGTTGAAATCTGTAAATCTGTATTAAAAAAATTATATTTTTTTAATACACATTATTAAACAATAACCTACTATTAAGTTTACTTAAAAAACCCAAATACAGTAAAGCTATATACACAAACAGATACATCAATTTTAAATCAATAATCCAATGATGGTTAAGAAAAGAGTTGTAGGTCTGTTAGATACATTTTTTTCTTATTGAAACATTTATACAGAAAGATAATTTTTAATAAACTAATATTAATAAACATAGTTTTTTTTGCTGGGACTTTGTTTTTTACTAAAATATATCGATGAATGTACCTTATTATTAATCCAAATGTAACACAAAATGTTCGTTTTAGATGTTTTACGGCGATATTTAATTTCTGCAGTACCTTTAAAAATGTCCAGCAATAATCGGCAAGCAAAGTGACAGTCTATTTGCCTTAAATGTTTATCAGAAATAGTTTTTCATGTCGAAAGTAAATTTTGGGAAATCGTTAACCAGAAAGTCAATCTGGCACCAAAATTTTATAAGTTAGAGAACAAAATCAATTCAACACTGTACAATACTTTCTCGAATATGTCATCTTTTATTATTTTCATTATTAATAAACCAACAAATATTTGCTCCCCTTAATTATTGCTTCATTAAGTCTCAAAAATAGTTTTTTTTTTAAATAAAATACCCTATTTCATTCCGTTCCATTGCTTAAACAAAATTCTTCATAAACCCAAATTTAATATACAAAGGTGGAAGTAACACGTTTTTGAGATCAACCAGTTGTTCCAACGAATTCTTGGATAGAAATAAAGTAAACAAACCTTGTTTGGCATTAATATATTCAGGGGGCAAGAAGGGATAGTTCTTGTAAACACACTAGACCGGCAACTTTGCTTAAACACACTAAATAACATTACTTCGGAAATAATAACTTTTTCAATGTTTATGGCATTAAACCATAAATTACATTTTTATAAATCGATTATTCTTTATTATTAAAAATTATTTTTAAAGCCGGAAAACTATTTTTGTTTATTACCTGAAGTGACAGACAGATATGACATTTACTTTAGATGCTCAATTCGATTACTGTTGATCAAGTCAGTTTACAAAACGTGTCATTGAATAATACAACCTACTAGAAAGAGATAAAATGACATCGAAGTGCCGATTTACTATCATTTTTATTAAACAATTGCAGCTGTCCAAAACCTTGTTTCGGTGCTTGGAACTGTCATATTAATAAATGTTTATATTTAAATCGATGTTGCCTATATTAACACAAAAACCAATATTTTTGAATAATTTTATTACATTTTCAAGGTAATTTCCTGGTTTTGGTTTTTGAGATCTGGCAATTTGTTTAACGGTAAGTGTTGCTTCGCGACACTTACCGGTTCTAATACTGCCAGTATGAAATAAAAGAAATTTAACGTATTGTAGATTATAAATATGCTTGTAACAGAATATATATCGATGATGGAAATATTCAGTTTTTAAATTCGATTTCAAAGTATTAAAGTACATAAGAATACCCTAAAAGTTGTCGCATCACAGATCCCGTGTTTACTTATGTTATTAAAAGGTAATGATTAAAAATGCAACTATTTAAAAATATAGCCTATAGGCAGATGATATCTTGGACCTGTACTGAAGTGTTTCGAACCAGAATGTCACCTTAAAATTTCAACTGGATCCGTTATACCGTAAAACATAAATATTTATTTACAGATATCTGTTTTTGTTCTGGTATTTCATTAAGGCCCGATTAAAACCTTTACAATAAACCGAAAGCCATAATAAATATGGTAATATAGATTACATAATACAACTAAAAATAAACGTTTGCATACCATTAAGCCGAAGCTTTGATTATTTCCCATCGTATCGCTATTTTATAAAGTGAACAACCTTTTCAAAATTTCAAACCGGTTTAGCGATTACCATAACAATTGTCCCCTTGGAAGAGACTCGCATCTCCACAAAACAACCTGTTAATTGTGTAATTATTTCAAAGATACAGTGTCTGTTCGGATTGCACGAAGTTTACGATACAAATGTAATTAAAAAAAATTAAACCGATTTCCAAAAAAAACAAACTTAAGTTTATGGAATAATATTTATATATACAGACTGTAAAAAGTACAATGCTTACCATTTAAATGGGCGATACTGAAGCTCAAAATAAGTTAAAAAGTTTATACGACATATGTGTCCAAACTTGACAGATTTTTGTCTAAACGATGTTAAAGTTAGAACTTTAGAAGCAATTATTTTTTAAAATCTTAACAATTGGAAATTTTCGTCTTAGTCGCTTATCAGTAGATTCATTTGGTAATAAAATAAACTAAGTTTTAACTGTTTCAATCTACAAATACAAAAAATAAAAATAATTTTCTCCCAGTTAATAAGTTAAAAAACAATTGGCAACAGAGCTACCTAGAAGCGTTGTGCGAAAGTAATGTCAGTTGTAAATTTTGCTCACCGGCCCAGCCGCGATATTTTTGTTTGTTTTTAAATCGGAAAAATATGCCGATATGTTTTAAATTTACGACAATCATAGAGCAAAATGTACCAAAGATTTTTGAAAACGAAATGTATGCAACTAAAAAATCTTATTCTTTAAGCAAAATAAAAAAGTGCTGTTTTAAAACATAATAATTTGTGTTTTTAAAATAGATAACTAACCTATTTTTTATTGTTAGAACAACTATTTTTTAATTACAAAAAAAATAAACAATAATTATTGTTTTTTACTTAAATTTTATGTCAAATTAAATATCAAAATAAATTGCAAAAAGTAATTTTTTATTATTTGTACGTAAATGAGCATTTCTTTAAAAAATGCAAATATGAAAAACCTTGCAAAAAACGTTCGATGTTTCGACTCGCTGCGATGAAACGGACGCGATGTTGCCAACTTTTTAAACTTTAAAGCATTTTCGAAAAATGAACATTTACCATATGTTCTTTGCTTTTAACTCATTGTTAAATCATATTTTACCCCTTTTTATATATTATATATAAAATATATATAATATATATATATATATATATATATATATATATATAAATATATATATATATATATATATATATATATATATATATATATATATATATATATATATATATATATATATATATATATATATATATATATATATAATATATATATTATAAATATAAATATTTAAAATAAATATATATACATATATATATTATATATACCCAAAAAACAAAATCAAAAGTAAGTATGAAACAAAATAGGGGCCTCTAATTTTTTTTAGGTCAGTACCAATCGCCATCATTTTATATTAATTTAGTTTTATATTTAGTAGATTTGCTGGCACCAACCTTAAAAAAGCCTTAAAATAATTGGAACCTACATTTAATTTCGTTTTTGTTGGTTAATTTAGATTATTTTAAAATTTTGAGTTAATTGGTTTTTGAAATCGGATTTATTTCCTTTAAATTTCATTTTTATTTCATAATTTTTTAGTTTTAACTAAAAACTATAATATTTTTCCTTAAACTTATTTTAGTTTTTTTTCATGCCCCTTTAGAGAAAAATCGGACTTTTAAAAGCAAAACCTCTACTGGTATTTGTATTTTTTTTTTCGTAAATTTATTAACATTTTATTGTTAAATCCCAGAATTTGCACAAATATCTGCATTTTGCCTAAAATTAAAGGCATCTAAAAATATTTGCATAAGAAAATTACTCAATGAAAAAAAAATCAACTTTCTGTGGTTTTAGGAATAATTATAAGATTAGATAATTTTGCATAATTTGGGATTTTACGGTAAAATGCGATCAAACTTACGAAAAAAATACAGGGAGGGCATCTAAAAAAATTAACTTTTTTTTGACATCTCCCAAATAAATTATACTTTTAAATATATTTGTCAATAATGACATTTTTTAAAGATTTTTTACCCATCAAAATATATGACGTATATATCTGCTAAAAAGTGGTAATTGTCCAATAATGTTTTCCACTGACTTCTAAAAGACAAGATTACATCACTAGTCATTCTTTTAATCTGGTTAAAGAATAAACATAATTTAAAAACTAAAATTATATCAACCATTTTTTTACATTGAGTAGCATTCTTTATATTGATTGTATTTCAGCTTTTTATATATTTTAAACACTAAATTTAAAGCTAAGAACATATTAAAAGTTGTCAAAGCAATCAGCCCAAATTTTAAATATTTAGGAATTGAAGGACAAATAATTATTAATAAAAAACTATAATAGAATAGCACTTTTAAATAATAATTTGGGTACCTATTAGTGGAAATTTCTTTAACCTATATTTTTCCATTAAATCCCGTTAAGGCCTATCCATGCAGTTGGTCCGCTCCAAAGTCAAGCAAGCTTATAAAAGTCGAAAAGAGTGGATTTTTCGATCGTAAGATAAAGGCTGTTATTTTTTTCTCTCATCTGTTCCAATTAAAGCACCAGCCGGAATATCAACTGCAAATTTTACTTCAAAGACAACGGGTAAATGTAATAAATATAAGGTAACTGATGAACAAGAGTTTTAAGACCAGATCTACATTTAAGCCTGTTTTACACGTACCAAGTTATTGGTTCAAAACTTGTTCAATTACTTGGTCAAATAGTTAATTAATAAATTGAAAATATTTCATTGTTTTTTACATTTTTTTCTTCTTAAAGTTTTTTAGAATATTGTTTTAAAATTAAAAATTGTTAATTAACAGTTTTGATGTCTTAGGCTTCCAAATTAATTTTTACGGAAGAAAAACTTACCCTTCTAAAACGAAAGTGGCCGAGCTGGTGTTGGGGCTAGCGTACTAGCCTCTCACCATGAGACCCGGGTTGGATTCCCCCATTGTCCCCCACTGTGTAGTATTCTGCCTAGTGAACCCTCTCCGTGCTTCGAAAGGCACGTTAAGCCGGTGGTCCCGCATATCTGTGTAAAAGCAGTTGGTACACAATAGATATGTGCGAGAGGGTGCCTACACTCCGAATAGAGTATGATACAGTAAGAAAAAAGCAAGGGAAATTGTTGGTTACTATGACCAAGACAGAAAGTTATTATAAATATACCAAAAAATTGATTAAAAATAGAACAAGTCATAATTTTTTCAAGTACTTGCTCAAGCTACTGAATTAGTAAATTGAGAATATTCTTAAGCAATTTACACATGTCAAGTCACTTGAAAAAGTTAATTGATCAATAACTTGTCAGGTGTAAAACTCGCTTTAAGACGCAGAAGAAAAACGTTATGGCCATAAAACTATCATAATCTTAAACCTAAGTTTATTAGTAGATGGTTACTTTTTCAATTTTCACCAAATCAATGATACTAACTTTATTACTCTTCCCTAATCAATCTGATTTGTATTTTGCCGACCACACTAATTTTCACTTAATATTTATTTTCAAATATTAATGAATTAGGTCAACAATATTATTATTTAATTAATTGCTTTAACAAAGCTAATAAAACACAATCTTTTCAGCTGTGACAAAAAAGATTTACCAATTTTTAGCACCTACAGAGAGGCTAAGTTCTGCAAAATAAAAAATAGAATATAGTCCGAAAGTATTTGTTTCTTTATAATTACATGTATGTGTTTTAAATTAAACACTACCTAAAATGTTGTTTCTCTTTTCAAAAAACAGTTTTCTTTAATTAATGATCCCAGTCTCTCAACATGTCTTTCTTCTAGGTATATTTCTATGACTTCTGCTATGAAAAATTAGTCAGTATACTTTTACGCACATAGTAGCTAGAATTCTGCTTTTTTTCTCTTCTTTATTCCTTGAATATCTAGAGGGTAAAATCTATTGTCTGTAAAGTATCTCCCTTTTGGATTCACAGTACGTTAACATTTAGGTTGAACTTTTTTAAGCCTGGGTGGCTAATCAAAAAAAAAAACATAGCTCGAAAAAAATTACTTTATTGTTTGGTAATTTTTAATAAACTTTAATCAATCCAGCAAGATTACGTTATATTGGATATTCTTGCATCTACAATAGCAGCAAATAATATTAATTTTAGAAATTTGCCACGTTGAAACATCGCTTTCCGTAAGATGAGCAGGCAGGTAAGGTTAAACAACGTTGGGCAAGGTTAGTACTCTGATGAGAATGCACATTCTTCCTTTCTTTTTCCCTGAGAGCCGTCCAGATTTACTACCTGAGGCAGCGCAGCCTCTTGGGCTTTTTGTGCCTAATCTCCCATTATCTTTTATACCAATTCTCCCATTAGTCTTGTTCCTTCTACGAGTCTGTATAACCCCGAGACTGGTTGGTTGATATATTCCTGTGGCTCATTTCGGTTGCCAAATAATGCTTGTCTTTTGTGATTTAACGCTTCACATTCACACCGCATATGGTAGGCTGTTTCTTCCTCCTCGTAGCACATTCTGGTACTCATTATATGAGCCTATTTCGTGTAGGTGTCCTCTTAGGTTATCGTGCCTTGTTAGCAGCCTTAAGTCTTTTTCTACTTTGTCTGAGTGGTTCATCCTTCGTTCTTTTGAATGGGCCCCTTATGAAGCTTTTTCTACTGAGGCTCCCCAGTATTCCTCTTGTTTGTTTTGCATCCATTTCCTGGTTTGCCTAGTGCTGTGGTTTTGGTCACTCCAAGGGCAGGTTCTAGTCCAAAGTATGATGTGGATGATCCTTGTCTCGCTAGCTCATCCGCTTGTTCGTTGCCTTTATTCCCGAATGTCCTGGTACTCACAGGAAAGTTACCCTGTTGCGTTCCCCCAGGACTTTCAGTTCATTTTGGCACGTTAAACTGCAGGTCCTGTCTGGATAACAATACCCAGACGTAAGTAGTAGCTCAGCCGTGAAATGTAATATCTTCAATTTCGGTACTTGGACATTATTGTCCAAACTGGGGCAAAATGGGTTAAACATCTAAAAGCTTAGCATTCACTGGTGTAATTAACACGGTACCTAGTATTTAGGCTTTATACAAGCTGTCATAAAGAATTAAAAAATTGTAAGCCGATCCGCTTAATCCTCTTTATACCTTATGTCCGGCCCTGTATAAAATATAAATTTACTATACTTTTCAAATTTTAACAATTACTTTTTAATCTGTACATTTACACGAGCAGACAGAATGTACTGCCAAAGGGCAAGGATATTGTTAAAAACGATGATAAAAAGTATAATAAAATTCTTTGAACATAATTTATTTTGATTAAATATTTTAAATAATTGTACTGTGTAGTCAAATGTTTAATTTGGTAACAAGTAAATAAAATGTTTTTGTGCTATGTTTTATATTTTTGTGATCGATTCATTAATTTATAATATTTTTTACACCCAAGAGAAAACTTAAAAAAAACCTTTAAATATCAAAAAAAGATATTAAGGTTTTAAGATAGGGTTTAAAGATGTAAAAGAAGCTTAAACATATGATAAAAAGTAAACACTAATTAAACTTAAAATTATTTTAGTTTTTTTTTATAAAATTTGGGAAATTCTGGGAACTTTTTCTAAATTTTAAGAATTAATGTCTTAAATCACACATTTTAATCCTACATAACACAGGTCCAAAGTGGTGTGTTCTAGGTTCAGAAAATCTTAGTTCTGGCGTATTTTTTTCTGAACATGAATTTGAAGTCCAAATAGGGGTCAAACAGCAAAAAATCAAAAAAAGACGTAATTTCAGATATTGCCGATTTTTTTTTAATTTAAAACGTAAAAATCTCAAAAACTATAAAACATACACAAAACTTTATGGGACATAAACTATGTATTTTTACAGGGCCTCTAATTTAAGTCATATAATCCTTTTGTTTAAATGCAATATTTTTCAAGTTATAATCTAAAAACCGAATTTTCAGGATTTTTTCAAAGTGCGTATACCCTTGGAGAAAATTTAATTTTTTTAATTATTTTTTTACAAATTTTAGGCGATTTGGGATTCTAATAAATAAAATAAATGATTTATGATAAAAAAAACAAAATCACAATAATTGCACTGAAATTTTTGGTCCAAATTATATTTTCGTTTATATCTCCTATATCATTTATCTTATAAAAAATGTTTATACATATAAATTTTTATATAGACAATTTGGAAATTCATATTTTTTGTTTTATGATTTTTTTTTGATCTCTTATAGTTTATATAGTTGTAGTCCAAACATTCCGTTGTAGCCGGTAAATGTACCGTATCGGTTTTTTGGGTTTTTCTCGATTGAATGCTGTTTGACCCCCAATTTTGACTCCAGATTCGTATTTAGCGAAAAAATACGCCAGAAAATCTTAGTTTGACACACAGCACACACCACTTAATTTTTTTGTGGACCTGTGTAATTGTTTGCTTGAAGGTCGCAGACAAAGATATAGCTGAAGTGAAAAATGTTTTTTGTACTTGTATTTTTCTAGTTTATTTAAAAATATCAGATAAATGAAGACAGTTAAAGATACCTACAATTTTAAAAGTTTCGTTTTAGATAAATTAAGACAATGGAAGAACCCTTTGGTCATTTTATGTAGTTCGGATCCCAAAGACTATATGACCCATCTAACCAGGGACGCTCCACAAGTAACTTTAAAGCCTTTAAAAAATATTTTTAATATTTTTAAAATTTAACATTACTTGCTACGGTGCTTCCCTGCATCTAACATTACTCAGACCTTTATTTTATAATTTTAAAGGATAATTTTTAAAGAGTTTTTAATACATTTTGGACCTGTTTGCTACTAAAATATTTTCTTTGCCATTTCTATCTAACAATCCCATTGACCGACACAAGTATATTGTTTATTAATTAAAAAAATCCCACGCTAACAAATTAACACAAACATTAACATTTCTACATAATAACAAATTATCTTTTTTAATTTTCTTCACTTTGCGAGGGAGTTGAAGATAATTTAGATAAATTCGTTTTTTCCAAGTATGGTAATATTGATTTTCAAGTATTAATATTTATTACATCAATTATGTCTTCTAGGCTTCATTGCTTTTATTTTTTCTATTTATCTATGCAGATTGATAATTATAAATTCTAATTGGTACGATTTACAATCACAGAGCAGTCAAGCGTTTTGAACTCCCACATTTTGGACTAAGATATACATATTAAACTGACATTTAAGTTATTCATCGTTTTATTGTTAATGTTCAAGATAGAAGCCGAATTTTAATTTAAACTTTCAACACAGAGTATACTTTGGTTTTATTACCTTGTTTAATAATAAAATTTATGTTTTATGCATTATGAAAATGTAGGTATATAAATTAAATATTAAGCATTTTGACCCATTTTTTTTCTTCTAAGTGTTGCCTCAGGCTTGAATACGAAACATATAGGCCTTTGGATTTTTATGGCTATCAAACTTAAAAAAGAAATTAATTATTAAGAAAATTTACCTGCCTAATAAAAATATATACATTATTATATTCATAACTAAATATTTAAAATTAGCTTTATTTAAGTATTTAGAAAACAAAAGTTTTTTGACATGGACTACAGAGATTTTTTTCTTAATTTTAGAAATATGACCAACACTTTTTAGTAATTTGACTATATTAAAGGTGTTTATTTATTTTCTTTATTTTATTTTGCCATTGTTTATTTATTTAAGCTTTGTATAATAAGAAAGAAATACATATCTTTAATAGTTATTAATGTAGCAATTTTTTTAATTTCTTGCCTTACAATTTTTTAGAAAATGGGACCACTTCGGTACAGGTCCCGGGGTATAACAAACTAAACCTGCTCAGCCCTGTTGACCCTATGAACTTGCAGATCGCCTACAACAAAAAAGAAGAAAAATCCCCAAAAAACCCAAAATATCAAAAACACTAATCTACATTTCGGTGGCAAATCGGCCACAATATCTGTTAATTTAAATAATACATGGTTACCTATGCTTGATGCTAAAGTAATTTCATGCAATTTATCTTTTTAGATTAAATATACCAGTCAGAAATCTTTGGTTCTTAACCTTACACTAATCAATGTAATAACAAGCTCATTTTCCGACAAAATGGTCATAATTGTTTTAAAAATTCACCCTCAATAAGGAATACATGTAATCAAATATTTGAATTTAATATTGACTAACTTTAGTTTTAATTTGTTTAAATAATTAATATTTTAAACTAAAACGTTTTCTAAATGTTTTGTTTTGGCTCTAAAATTTGCTACAGGCCCACTGCTTAACGAATAAGCACTGATGATGGTTTTACCAAAGCCTCCAGGATTCATTTAAATAATTTAATTTCAGAAATTACAAATCTCTTCACTAAATTAGATGAAATGCCAAAAATTCATTTATTTAATATTTCATAAACTTAAAATCAATAACAGACACACACAACATTTTAGTCTTTTTTAAATTATAAATATCCAAGTCAAACACCAAATATGTCTTTTTTTTTGGGAGTTTTTCTTCTTTTTTGTTGTAGGCATCTGCAAGTTCATATGGGTCAATAGGACTGAGCAGGCTCAGTTCATTATACCCCGGGACCTAGACTGAAATGGTCCCATTTTCTAAAAAATTGTAGGGCGAGCAATTCCAAAGAAAATATACTAAAATATAAATCCGTCATAAAATAAAAGAACATACTTACATATTAGGAATACTTACATATTTCAAACATTTTGGCATTATTATTAAATATTGCTCTAACTCTTTAAGTCTTTTGTAATTGATTTGGTTTAAATTTAACAAATATTTAAAAACCATAAAAATGTGAAATTGTCAATAAATACATAACATTTTTTTTACATTAGGCTTATACTATAAAACCATAAAACACGAAAAAGTGCACACACAAAATTTACGCGTTTGATTTACTTTACAAATTTTGTTTTAATAAAGCTCATCCGATAAATAGGCTTTTCACAGAACTCAGCCAAATTCATTCTTGGATAATAATTTTATTTTCTGGTTAAAATTTAACAAATATTTAGAAGATATAAAGATGTGAAATTGGCAATAAATACATAACATTTTTTTCCATTAGGCTTATACTATAAAACACGAAATAGTGCACACAAAATTTTCACGTTCGAATTGCTTTACAAATTTTGTTCCAATAAAGCTCATCCAATAAATAGGCTTTTCACAAAACTCATCCAAATTTATTCTTGGATAATAATTCTATTTTCTGGTTATTGCTTGAAATTTATCAGTGATTTTAAGTTTTTATGTAAACATTGAACGTACTTAAATTCAGATAATAATTGCTTATGATTAAAACTTTTTTTGCTTATAATTAATGGACTCACGTTAAGTGTTACTGTATTTTTTTGATGCATTTTAAGAATCAAGAATTCTTGACGTAAGATTTTTAACTTTGACAAAGTATAAGAACATACGCATCACTGGTATGGTGGACAAAAATGCGACAAAGAACTGCTGTTACAGAACTGGCCAAGGTACTGAGACTTGCTTGCTTAGCTATAACAGGAGCAATTAAAACAACCCCAACAGCAGCCATGGAGTGTCTCTTAGACCTTCCACCACTTAACCTTATAGTGATGGGAGAGGCAAGAATGAGCTACTTCCGACTGCGACACAAACCAACTGGTGTCTACGCTAGTTTGGGACACAACAACATAAAAAGTCAGGTTGGCGGCAACATCCTGGACGAGAAAACAGAGCAGATGATTCCCCAATACTCATTCAACAAAAACTTCGAGGTAAAAATTCCAGATCGAATTGAGTGGGAGCAACCCGATCTCCCCGGCACGATTGGAGACTTCATCTGGTATACGGATGATTCCAAAACCAAGTAGGGAACTGGAGCGGGCGTGCAACGTGAAATGAGGAATTCACAATTCTCCATTCCACTAGGAACACACAGTTCTGTATTTCAAACGGAAATATATGCTTTACTGCACTGTGCAAAAGAAAATAACAAGAGGGCTTATAAAAACAAGCGGATCTGCAGAATAACAGACAGCTAAGCTCACTAGGGGCACTAGTAAACCCCAAGGTAACGTCCAACATGACATGGAAATGCCAAAAAGAACTGGAAGTCCTGGGAGAACGCAACAGAGTAACTCTTTTGTGGGTACCAGGACATTCGGGGATAGAAGGTAACGAAAAAGCGGATGAGCTAGCAGGACAGGGATCATCCACACCATACTTTGGGCCAGAACCTGCCCTTGGAGTGACCAAAACCACAGCACGAGGGCAAACCAGGGAATGGATCCGAAACAAACACGAAGAATACTGGGAAACCTCAGTAGAATAAGACATGGAAAAAGCTTCATAAGAGGCCCATCCAAAAGAACGAAGGAAGAACTACTCAGACAAAGTAGGAAAAACTTCGCATAACAGTAGGGTTGCTAACAGGGCATGATAACCTAAGAGGACACCTACATAAGATAGGCTCATACAATGGGGACCCAAGTTGCAGAATGTGCGACGAGGGGGAAGAAACAGCCTACCATATCCTGTGCGAATGTAAAGCATTGAATCACAAAAGACAGGATTATTTGGGCAACCGGAAATGAGCCCACAGGAATATATCAACCAACCAGTCTCGGGGTTATACAGACTTGTAGAAGGAACAAGACTTATGATGGATATAAAAGACAACGGGAGATTAGGCACAAAAAGCCCATGAGGCTGCGCTGCCTCCGATAGTTAATCAAGACGGCTCCCAGGGAAGAAGAAGAAGAAGAATAAAGAACTTCTTATGCATAAATATTTTACGCTGTCGACCTAACACTAATTCTTACAAAATTAGTGTTATGGTATTATATTACTCAATTATCATAAACTATTTTTTTGTTTATGTATTACATATTTTTAATAACATGAGTTATTTATCTTACATTATTTAAAATATTATGACTTAATTTTAAAAAATATATTATATTTAAAAAGTAAATACCACACAACAAAATAATATAAATACTATATTTGATATCAATATAAATATATAATAATAGTAATAATATCATCATTGATGCAACAGTACATACGGTACGGATTGTTTACCTAGGATATTTTATGGTTTTTTTGCTACCGTTCTAATTGAAAGATTGTTGATTGGTTTTTTCTTGGTTTAAATATGAATAAATAAGAAAAAGTATATCTAAGTCAAATAACAAAAAGACGTAAATACATTTTTAAAAATACATTTCTTAAAAAAAACCTGGGAAAATGCAAAATCAACAACTATGACACTTTTTAGGTAATTTCAATTTAGCTTAGTTTTTTGCTATTAAAGCAATCTAAACTTATAAAGTGACAAAATTATTTTTTTAATCCTATATTTCAATACATGATAACGCAAAATGGTTTATTAAAGTATAAGTAGATATTAAGGTCTTTAAAACACGCGCGATTTTTCGAACACGACGGCGTAGCCGGAGTTCTCGAAATAGAGCAAGTGTTTTAAAGACCAGTTATCCACGAATACTTTACGCTTTTTTTATTGCTTTTGTAACATTTGTTATAGTAATATTTTATTTGACGTTATGAAATACTCATGTTAGATCTATATTTTTTTTCTTTAAAATTCCTGACATGTGCCAAAATTTAAGGTTAAAGACTCCACATTTCTCGGTGGTGTGGTTTTTTTCTATTATACAAAAGTTTCCCTATACGTATTTAGGCACACTATATTAATTTTAAAAAATAAAATTTATCTATTCTATTTGAATTATAACTTTATAATGACTTTTGCAGAGTACAAAAGCGCCCTTGTGGCATTGGTTGATAATTGAAAATCTCTATCGAAAAACAGTCCATGAATGCTAACTGCAGCATTCGATTGCTTTATAACAGTGCTTAATACCTATATTTTACATACAGTCATCCAAAAATCCCTTTTAAAACGATGCTATCCTCTGTTTTACCAATTTCCATACATGAACGATTTCCGGTTTTAATATGATCACAGAGAATCTACTTTTGTATTTGTCTGTTCGTGTATTCTTTTCAAACTTCAAAAGCAACCATTTGAAAATATTAATAATAATCTTTATTTTTGCTTCAAGTTTTAAATTTTTCAAAAAAGAAAGTGGTGATATAGTAGCTAATAATAAGGTAAAAACACACAGTAAAAAAATATAGCAAAAAAATTACTTTTTAAACTAAAATTTTATTATATTTGGCAGCATATCTTAGAAATAGGCTGGTAGAACCAGACTGAACCTATTTTTTTAATTAGTGGTCAAATTAAGCTTTTATAATAAAAAAAAAAAAAGCAATGTATTTTTTATCATACTTATATATAAACAATCCGTACTGGCCGGGCTTTTCTGAGAATGTTTAAGATCCATTCTTTATATTCAATGAGTTAATCAAAAAATTACCTGAATAAAGGCATTTTTTAAAACAAAGCAATTTTTCGCACTAAATTATTTTGTTAAAAGGTTATCGATACGAGAAGATTTGTATTTATGGATTTTTTATGGCTTCTGAGCCTTTATTTTTAAGACAGAAAAATGTTTTGATAAAAATTATAGATTTTCCATATACCTTTGAAATTACCAGTAAAAATATTGCAATAAAAAATGGAAAAATATAGGAACTTCAACTTTTAAATAAACACCTGTATATTATGGCTAAACAAAGATCTTTATTTATTATATAATATATATATATATATATATATTATATATATATATTATATATTTTATATTATTTTATATATTACATATATAATATATATTATATATATATATATATATAAATATATATAAATATATATATTTATATATATATAAAATTATATTATATAATAATAATATTTTTTATTATATTATATATATATATATATATACATTGATGATATTTGGATTAACCATTTTTGAGATATTTTAGGATAAATTATTAATAAATTACAAAAAAGTTTCATATTAGTATCAAGAAAGCCATGGAAACAATAAAATTGTTATGTTGCTCAATTTGGTAAGGGGTTTTCTCTGGACCAATAATGTTTATTTTTGTGATTTAACATTCCTACTAAAGTGAAAGAAGACTTGTCGGTGAATAGAATTTTATTTAAAAACTTTCGATCCTGCTGCATAAACCTAGCTATTTCCAATGCATATTTAGGTCGGTCCTGCATGTTTTGTTCAAGAAGATTCTGAACGGACATAAATTTATAAGGATAAAATTTGTAAAATTTTAAGTTGAAATAAATTTTATAATCTGTTTTATTAAGTTCAGATACCGCATCCGAGATTGATATTTCAGGATTTTCTAAAGTTATTAAAAGTAGTTATTGCTAGTCCAATAGAAAAAGTATAATAATTATCCTGAAAAAACGAGGATATCCAAAACTTTGTTTTCATTTCGTGCTGCAGTGCTTTTCTTCATTTTAAAGCTTTTTGTTCAAAAAACTTTCTTACTATGTATTTATTAGTATTTATAGATGGTACCCGTTGTTAAGCATATAATAAGTAATATTCCCTTTGCACTTTCGTCACATTATTATTGTTACCATAAAAAAGACGCATAATAGCGATTTTTTGTTTTTCTGAATAGCCCATCGACAAAAAAGCAATACAAACTACTTTTAATAGTTAAAATGATAAATTTCAACTTTTTAAAATATCAATACGTCAAATTTATTAAAACAATTTTATTGTTTTCATAGCTTTCTTGATACTAATATGATTTTTTTAATTTATTTATATTTTTAGCTTAAATATTTCAAAAATGGTTTATCCAAATATCATCAATGTATATATATTTGAAATCAAAAAAAAAAAGATCATTTATTGTAGCGCATAATATACAGGGTGTTCCATTTAAAAAAGTTAAAGTTGCCTATATTTTTCCACATTTTTATTGCGATATTTTTTTACTGAGGATTTCAAAAGATAATATGGAAAAAAATCTACAATTTTTATATGAAACATTTTTTCTGTCTTCAAAAATAAAGGCTCCAGAAGCCACGTAAATATAATCAAAGACCCTGTACTTCCGACAGTATTAAAACTTTAGTTGTGTAAATATTGAGGCGTGTCGTGTCAGTTACCGAAAATTTTATGACTGGTTTTTCTTGGTTTAAACATTAATAAATACACTTTACTATTAAAAAAACACATCCATGCTTGGGTTAATTAAAAATTAGAAACAGTTATTTAATTAAACTCCATTATAAACATTTTTTTCTATTAAAATACCACAATACAAAACGATAAATAACTAAACAGGTTCATTTATAAACATCGGTGAAATAAAAGATAAACTGAGAACTTTCATTCTCGGGAATCTCTCAACCTGACGATTATGATAAATGTGACTGCACAGTAAACAACTATCGTGTGTGTTATTTTAAGGAAGCTTACATCCGCCTTTCAGTGAAATATCGCCTTGTCTTTTTTGAACAATTCGAAACAAGTCTACTTTTGTCCTCCGAACCCCAAGTTAGATGATCCGTTGTTAAACGGTTCGACGGATCCACAACGGGAAACAAATAGGCCTTCATATGAAAGAATGAAAGAAAGAAAACGAGAACTAAACTTACATTTAGAATAAATGAATATCGTTTTTTTCTTTGAATTATGGGGCTTTGTGGGTGCATAATCAGACGATTCTTTTAAGGACATCCAAATAATATTTTTCATTGTTGTTTTTTTGGCGTACGTATAATTTAAAATATTTATTTAGAAATATCCTAACGCTATCTAGATAAACTAGAAAGCTTAAAAATTTATCAACACAAAAAAAATAATAATGTAAATATACAGACAGATCCCAAAAATTCCCAATTATTGAGTATTTTCGACCCATAATAGTACTTTTATTAAAGCATCTAAAAATAGCAATAGGACCGAATAATTGTAACATTAGGGTTACAGATATAATGATCCAGGAGCCAGTGACAGATTTACATGACCAAGTTGTATCATAAAGCTTCGTGAACGTCAGCAGCGGTTCTGTTAGTGCGATGAGTGGCGGCAACCTCCCACGCACAAAGAAAAAAATATATATATTCAGTTAACCTAATAAAGAAACAGGTGTCCGTTGTCAGTGTCTAAAAATTATTTTTTAAAATGGCAAACTTAACTTTGGATCAAAGAGTATTATTTATTCATTATATCGAGCAGAGAGGTTGGCCAGAAAGGGATGTGGCGGAAAAGCTTAACATTCCAAAGAGTACTATTCATTTTGTTAAAAAAAAATGGCTGGAAACACACTCCTTTGAGAGAAGAGCTGGAAGTGATCGCCCCAAACTATCAAATCAAGAACAAGACAATAATTTAATTTATGTTTTGAGAAACCAACTATTAAAATCTGTAGTTACAGCAAAAACTGAAAGCAATTTCCCAGCATCGTTAGAACGGCACGGTGAAGAATAAGGCAAATATCCGAATTGCGCTGCCACCCGGCAGCCTTAAAATCGTTTTTAACAAATGCAAATAAAAAACAACGCATTGGATTTGCTCTACAATTTTACTTGAAACCTCCGATTTTTTATCTTTTGACAAGATAAGTGTCTCGTTCATACGGCCCGGCATGTCGATGAATGGATGGAAGAGCAGCGTATCAGGGTTTTACCGTGGCCCGCACGTAGTCCGGATTTAAATGTTGTGAAAAATGTTTGGGGCTCACTAGTTGAAAAAATAAATAGGAAAATGAGTTTAGGTCGCAAAATGTAAACGAACTTAAGGATAAAATTTTTGGAGGCGTGGAATGAGTTACGAGGAAATCCGGACTACGCCCAGGCTTTGGTCCATTCGATGCCTGTCTTAGAAAAAAACGGAGCCGCAATAATACTAAATTTGTTTGAAAGGATGTTTGAATTTGTTTAAATTTATTATTTTTTTAGTTTTTATAAAATATAAATATTTTTACTGTTTATAGATTTAGCTTTCAATTTAAAGTAAATTGCAAGTGTAAAAAAGTAAAAAAAAGAAAGCTATAATAAAAAATTGTAAAAATCAAAATTGACAAATTTTACACCAAATTAAATATTCTGACTTTTTTAAATTTAAAAATTGTAGAATATCAGGATGCCTTAAAAATATTTGTTCTTCAATTCCCAAAATACAATATTTATTTAATATTTAGGTTTTTGCGTGGTTTGTTGTGGATGTTAACCAAGGGCTACTACACCCCTGTAAATTACCTTTCGGCACCGATAAATGTAACACTTCACTTTAACATTAACGTGTAATTACACTGTTTACATGATAAGTGGAGAAGTAATTACTTTGATACAAAAACCTTAAACTAACTATTAGCAATTTAAGTCATAATCACGTAATAAAACAATTACAAAATACGGAAGTCGCCGGCATTGCAAGACGACCGAGCCTAATTTATACAATTTATACAAAATAAAATAATTATTATTGTATAACAGGTTAACTAGCTTCATTTTATTAAAATATACCGTTAAGAAATCCAGTACATACATAACTGGATGATTGTCTACATATTTTAGAATCAAGTCTAGTTACCAATAAAAAGAGAGTTCAACAAAGTAGCATGCACTTGCCATATACCGGGTGGGTACGTAGGTACATGAAATTGCCAGTGGCGGCCCATAGGTTTCAAGTAAGGGGGCGCAAAAGCAAAAGGGTCTTTCATCGATAGAGATCAATGTCATATCCATTAGCCAGAGTAAAAGGATTAAAATAAATTTAACTGGGATTTGAAATTGCTCAAATACGTTGATTTTTAAATTTGATCAGGAACCTTTCATAGACCTTTTAAAAAATAGCATATCGTAAACACCTATATAATTGCGAAAAATTAAAAAAAAGTCAATTTTTTGGTCTATCGCTGGATGTTCCAAGATTCTTGAATTAAATTTTTAGAACGCGTACTAAGTATGAAAAGAATAAATGCACCTTAAATAAAAAGTTCCGAAGATATTTTTTAAGAGATTTATGTATATTTAAAATTGCCTTGATAAAATCTTATAATTTATTAGGAGTCGTAAGGTGCATTTTTTTATAATTTAAAACATCAAATTTTTAAAATATTTTTTTAAGATACTAGACAATCTTCTATTTTCTTTTCCGGTATGAAGGACACATTTTAACTGTACACGTCCCGAGAATTTTAAAATGTTTGTATCCGATAAGTGTAGCCTTTATCAGTGTCGTTGGATATTTTCTAAGAAGGAAATCTGTTAGAAATATTTAAAACTTAAAACAAACTATACACATAAACAGTGACGGCCATTAAATCTTTGGCAAAAAATTTGTCAAATTTTGAGTTTTCTGCCAATTTTTGTAAATCGCTCTTTTTTACCTTGTTTTACCTTTAATTACTATAAATAAAGCAAAAGGTAAAAGAAAATATCTATATTTTATAAACACTAACAAATTAATAAATTAACAACCTAATAAATTCAAGCAAGTTTAAATATCCTTCCAAACAAATTTAATATTTTATTGCGGCCACGTTTTTGTCTAAGACAGAGTTTAGCCTTCCAGGCATCGAATGGACAAAAGCCTGGTCGCAGTCCGGATTTCCTCGTAACTCGTTCGTTTAAATTTTGCGGCCTACCCTCATTTCCCCTATTATTATTTTCTAACTAATAAGCCCCACACATTTTCCATAACATTTAAATCCGGACTACGTGCCGGCCACGGTAAAACCCTGATACGCTGCTCTTCCATTCATTCATCGACTTGCCAGGCCGTATGAACGGGACACTTATCTTGCTGAAAGATAAAATTTCTCTCCAGAAATCGATCCAGTACAGAAGGAAGCATATATTCTGTAGATCTATATATATATATATATATATATATATATATATATATATATATATATATATATATATATATATATATATATAAATATATATATATATATATATATATATAACCCCCGCATTGAACCTTCCTTCGATAAAACAACATACACCGAGTCCTTGTGCACTCAGCCATCCCCTAACATTTACCGAAAATCGCCCACTACTTCTGTCCTTTTGGGTATATTTTTCATCAAATCGTGTTCCTTGAGACCACTATACCTTAAGTAACCTATTGTGGCACGACTGAAACAGTTTTTCATCGAAAAATCGGAGGTTCCAAGTAAAATTGTAGAGCAAATTCAATGCGTTGTTCTTTATTTGCATTTGTTAAAAACGATTTTAAGGCTGCCGAGTGGCAGCGCAATTCGGATATTTGCCTTATTCTTGCTTGCCTTGTCTTGTTCTTGATTCGATAGTTTTGGGCGACCACTTCCAGCTCTTCTCTCAAAAAAGTGTGATTCCTGCCATTTTTTTTAACAAAATGAAAAGTACTCTTTGGGAAGTTGTATAAGCTTTTCCGCCACATCCCTTACTGGCCAACTTCTCTGCTCAATATAATGAATAATTAATACTTTTTGATCCAAAGTTAAGTTTGGCATTTAAAAAAATATTTTTGGACACTGACAACGGACACCTGTTTCTTTATTAGGTTTTTTAACAGGTATTTTTATTTAGTAGAAGGTGGCCTATTTTACGAAAGGTAAAAAGAATTGCCCAAGATTTAATGGCCGTTACTGTACAGTTAAAAGTATTATTTATTTATATTGAAACGGCAGATAGAAGTTCTGATTAGAACAACTTCTAGATATTGCAAAAAAAGGAATAAAAGTCAGCCTTAAAAGGGTTTAAACCCCCTTATAACGCATTTTGCAGGTCATATTTATAAGAACCAATTGTATCGAAATAATATAATAAAAAGTTAAAGTTTAAACGCAGTGGGCTATGCCTCTTAAATTTTATGTTATTTTTGATTATTTTTGTGTGACAAAAATAGGAAAATTATGTTTTTTGAAGCACATTTTAATTCTAAAAGCGGACTAAAGCCCAATAACTAGTTTAAAATCGGGATACGCCACTGCCTGTATTTATACCGCCTGATCATGTATGTATAAGAAATCACCTAAGAAATTATTGCAAGATATTATTCGAACAGGTTGATTTTTCAAACTAACCTGTTTAAAACTGTCAACTGAAAAGAAAAAAAGCAAAAATGTCGTACAAAAACAGAACAACAGAACATTTCGGAATTCAAAAGGCAGTGTAAGACATTGTTGTCCTAAATGCCTTTCCACTTCACATTGTGAATGAAAAATATATCTTTCATGTGAATTAATTTGTAAGCCCCGCTATTTATACCTCGTACAAGAATAAGTGTCCTCTTTGTGTTCTTGAAATAGGAGCTGGAGCTGCTTTTATTTTCATTATGTTTTGTCTGGAAAACAATTCAAGCATTTTTGCTGGTTAAAGACTTACATAGTGGTTTTTATTGTAAATAAAGAATTATTTATTAAGGTACTTCACTCGTAAAACGGCCTTTTCCAATAATCAAATAAAATTAAAATATAAGGTTTTATTTAATAAAAAAAAGCTAAATGTTTTTATCGTCTGTAAAGCGAGAAATTAACAATCCAATTGTGCATAGTTAACATTGTCGATATCTGTCATCTATGAAAGCCATGCATTTATTTTGGAATATCTCAAAAACCATTTCTACGATACTTTTTTAAAACCAATGCACACATGTAAGTATTAAAAACTTAAAAAACCTGAATTTTTTGACCGTTTTGTTAAAAGAATTTTGAATTTTAAAATTTTACTAGGTCTGTTTTATTCTTTTTTACCTAATTGCTCTTATAAAAGGTGTATTTTGTTATTGTCAAAAGGAACAAAGTGTAAAATATTACTAATATAAACAAAACATTGTTGTTATGTCCTTTATCTTGGAACACTACCATATCCTTTAATATATAGATGATACAGAAAAAAAGTTCCATATAAAAGTTTCTAAGTTCAATTTGTATTTTAACAATAATCAACTTTCTTAATTTAAATGGAACACCCTATATATTATTGCATATTTTAATTTTACGAATAATTCTATACACATTTTATATTTGATGTCCTTTACTTAAGTCTTACCGTTTTTGACATATTTTAAATTGTATATAAAAAAATGACGTTTGCGGGTCCTAAAGTAATTATCAATCTTTTATATAAGGAAGCCTTTATTATTTAATTTCAAAGAGATTTTCATTGAAAAGATCCCAATTCAGGAAATTTTTATAATATTTTGATGACTGTTAATACAGGGCATTCAAAAAATAAGATTAAAAATAAAATCGAGAAAACTGCCCAAAATATTTTTTTTTTTAATGAAAACCCCCAAATTTTATACTTTTATCTTATTAAGCATTAAAAATAAGTGTTGCGTAAAGTTGCTTATTCCAAAATTTTGTAGTTTTTAAAATATTTGTAACATAATACTATTGCAAAAATGCTATAGTCTGCTATATGGCTTTTATGTTTTATAAATAGTTGGCTATAACAGCGTCCAAAAAACAATAAAGTACTACAGAATGTATGAAATATAAAAGAATAAAATGAAATAATTTAAAGACTGAAATTGGTCAATTAATTTTTACCTTTAACTTTTTGCTTCATCTCCTATATATCTTCTGTGTCGTAAGATAAGCAACCAATAGAAAAATATTATATTGCCAATATTTCAAAACTACAAAATTCTGGAATAAGCAACTTTACACAAACTTACCCTTATTTTTAATTCTAAATAATACAAAAGTATAAAATTTGGCAGTTTCCATTTGAAAAAATTGATTTTTGGCAGTTTTCTCGATTAATGATTAATAATAAGAAATCTAATTGAAACTAATTAATAAAGGCTTCCTTATACGAAAAATTGATAAAAATTTTAGGATCCGCAAACGTCATTTTTTATATAAAGTTTACAATATGTCAAAAACAGTAAGACTTAAGTATAGGACATTAAATATAAAATGTGTCTATAATTGTACGTAAAATCAAAAGATGCAATAATATATAGGGTGTCCCATTTAAATTAAGAAAGTTGATGTGTGTCCATGAAAAATGAAGCCGACTGTATATACAAAAGTAAAATATTGTTAAAATATAAATTAAACTATAAAACTTTTATATGGAGCTTTTTTCTGTATCTTGTATATTTTATGAGATAAGGAGGTAGTGTCCCAAGATAAACGGGCATCCTGTACAGTCCCTAAAAAAATATTTTTAAGCATTGAGAACCTCTAACTTTTGATAAAGGTGTTTGATTTTATTTGGAACAGAACTAAATTTGGGGTCTATTCAAAATACTGCATCACGAATTAAACTAAAATAAAACAAAATATAAGGATACGTGCGGGTACTAACCCCGGCCCTTTCAACAATCATCATCATCATACTATATTTAATACACTTCATCCATTAATTTATTGCTGGTTTTAGTTGTTTTGGAACCAAAGCTGTACTATTCGTCTGTTTACTACAAATACCTTGTATCTTAAAAGGCATGCCAATACCACCCGTTTTCAAAAAAAATAATAATAATAATAAACATTATTAAAATTAATATGTACGAAGATATTTAATAATTTCAAATACCCATTTACCATTTTTATTTTCAGTTTTCTTTTTAAAGTATATTTTTTATCTCCTAAACATAATTTAGATTCTGCCGATGAAAGGTGTCTAGTGTTAAACAGTCAGTTGCTAACTGCAATGTCCTACAATACTCTGATAAAAATTATATTAAAGGAAGTAGAAAATCAAAACAAGAGACTCTATTATTTCGTAAACAATTTAAAAATATTCATTTAAGTAGACTAGACTTCTAATAAATAAATATTTATCATCGTTACTCTTTTTGAAGATTATTTTAACAATAAGACAAACATTGATTTAGTTCTATGACATACTCTAGTTTACAACTGAAAACAATTGTTTTATGTTTTTGATCTAATTTTTGTTATTTAAAATTATTGATATTTCATGATTTAACAACATGTTACTATTCATTCAACTATAAATAAAAATATTAGATAAATTCTGGCTCAGACATAACCTACTTTTTAACAAAAGACCCTAAGTGCTTGACTCTAATTTCCTTTTTAATCGATGTATATTTTTTATAGTGAATATTGGCTTTTACCCAATTAATTATACAGGGTGTAAAAAGTATGATGCTCATGATTTTAATGGGCGATAGAGGAGCTCAAAATAAGTCGAAAAAGCCAAGAACATATGAGTCAAAAGTTAATTGTTTTCGAAATACGGCCTTTCAAAGTTTAAAAAAGTTGGCAACACCGCGCCTGTTTCATTGAAGCGACTCTCGACTTCGAACGTTGTTGTGAGTTTTTTGCACTGTTTACACTTTTTTTAGGGAGATGTTCATTTACATACAAATAATAAAAATTACTTCCTGGAATTTATTTTGATATTAAATTTATGTAAAAAAACACTCAATTATTGTTTGGTGTTTATTTGTAATTAAAAAATAATTGTACTTACCATAAGAATAGGTTTAATATCCATTTAAAGAACACAAATTATTAGCTTTAAAACAGCACTTTTTTGTTTTGCTTAAAGAATAAGATTTCTTGGTCGCACACATTCCGTTTTCATCAGTCTTTGGTACACTTGCAATACGTTTGTCTTGAATTTAAAACATATCGACATATTTTTCCCGATTCAAAAACAAACAAAAATATCGTGGCCGGATCGGTAAGCTTCTTTGAACGCTGACCTTACGTACAAAGGTAGCGCTCTGTTCAATTGTTTTTTTAGTTTTAACTGGGAGAACAATTGTTAAAAAATTATTTTTTTATTTGTAGATAAAACATTTAAAATTTAGTTTAGTTTATTATTAAATGAATCTACTAATAAGCGATTAGACAAAATTTTGCAGTTGTTACGGTTTACAGAAATAACTGCTTTTAAAGTGCATGATTTTAACATCGTTTGACAAAAATCTGTCAAGTTTTGACACATATGTCATATAAACCTTTCGACTTATTTTGAGCTCCACTATCGCCCATTAAAATGATGAGCATCATACTTTTTACACCCTGTATAGTACCTTCTTGGAGCAAATGAGTTGCACAAACCCGGTAGTGTTTAATTATTTTTACAATGCAGTAAAATATTTCGATTTAGACCAAGCCTTGCCTCTCGGGCAACAAGGGCTATTGGATGTGCAAGATGAAAAGCATGTTTTTGCTGGAAACTCAAAAATATATATTATGTAACAGGAAGAGTAGATTCTCCAGTAAGAGTTGACTTGGCCTAGGTAAAGTCGACTCTTACTGGTCTTTTTAGTAAAAGTTGATTAAAACCGATAATGAAGTAAAGTGATAAATTTTAATCAACATTCACTAGTAAGAGCTGACTATACCTAGGAAAAGTATACTCTTACTGCCTTAAATTGGTAAAAGTTTCCTTTTTGTAAGAAAAAATGGTTATTACCCAAAAAAAAAAACAAATAAAAATCTATAATTAAAATGTTTATTAGGAAAATGTATTATTTAAGGAGCATTTTATTTTTCTACTTTTAGTGATTTATCCCGTCTGAAATATGATTGAGAAAAATAAAAAGTCGTTTCAGCTAACCAGAACCAACCAACAAAATTTTAACAATTTTCAATATGGTAACAACATCTCAGAATCAACTTTTACTAAACCACAACAGGTATAGTTAACTCTTTCTTGGTAAAGTTAATATGCTTATTTTCAATCAACTTTTACTGGTACTTTTAGTAAGAGTTTACTCTTCCTAGAGAGAGGCAACTCTCCCTAACAATCTGCTTTTCCTGTAACATTTACAACAAGAATCAAGATCGACCCTCTATTAGAGGGGTTAGAAATATTTCTTAAATAAAGAAAATATAAACAGAATAGATTTTTTTTACTTAAATCGTTCTTTACTTTAAAAATATTGTCGTAGAGAAAAAATTGTAAAGAAAAAAGTTTTCCTATTAAATTGCTCATTAAACAGAATAAATAAAAAATCGCAAAATGTATTACTCTTGTTGCAAAATAGGAATAAATAAAAAAGACAAAAAAACTTAGTTTTTGACATGACCTTTTTGAACACTTTAGATTTCTCTGAGGACCCTCATATTCCAAAAAAAACTTTATGCAATGGTAAATTGGTTTAATAGTTTTTACACAAAAATTTTGCAATTAAAAAATGAAATAGAAGGCTTTTTCCTATTGGGTATAGTCCAGGCTTAATACAACTAAGAGAATAGTTTCTATAAACCATGCGCTAAAAGTTGATACCTTCCATCTTTAGTCAGCAACGAATTTATCTATTGGCAATTTTGACATATCGAAGGAAGTGTTTTTTGGAGTAATATTTGCCGAGATAATCAATTTGTTTATAATCAAAAAAATTCTCCATGACTTTTTACTACTGCTGAAGGCGCCTAAATGATCTGATTTGGATAGTCATTTTTAAAAAGGCCTTTAAAATATTGGAAAAACATTTAAATGTCTAGCGGCCGAGTGACGATCGCGTTGTTAAATTTAGCAATGGACTTAGCAATTGTCTAAAGTTAACAACGGTTTAGAATGTTTAACAAAATGTCAGATTTTGACAGGTTGCCTACTAAATTCATTAAAGAACACTGACAATGACGTTTTGTTGAACATTCTAAACCGTTGTTAACTTTTAACAATTACTAATTCCATTGCTAAATTAAACAACGCGATCATCACTCGGCCGTAAGCTCATATCTTCGATTCCAACCAGTTTGCAAAACTGTCAATTTTTATGTACAAAGAAAACTATAACAGTACTTTGATTCTGTATGTTGTATAACTTTTTACACAAAACATAAAGGGAAATTTATAACTAGTAATTTTTCCCAAAAAAAAGTTATCTAATAACATAGAAGAATCCTACTCTATTGTTCTTATATCGACATGTGCACGTCTCATTGAATTTCTGGATAACTCTGTACAAATCGCAGGGGACGTTACCGTACGGAGACGTATAATAAAACTTCGGCGTTTACATAATGACTCTGTTACAATGGGTGTCATCAGCTTCTCTTGTTCATTCAGGAAGTCATTTTCTCTGGATGGTGAGGATACACTTGACCCAATCTGAAATTTATTGTTCTCCGCTATACGTCATTATTTTTGATCAAGGAAAAACGATAAGTGAGACACCAACAATGCTGTACATAATTTTATTGAAATGATTTATATATATTTTTTTTTTTTTTTTTTTTTTTTTTTATTTATATATATATATATATATATATATATATATATATATATATATATATATATATATATATATATATATATATATATATATATATATATATTTTAAAAAAAAAAAAAAAAAAAAAAAGGGTGGCCTTAAAAACCGACTTTTTTCTTTAGTCTTGTCAGAAAATATGTTAGTTTATGGTATTTTAAAACCCCCCTTTGGGCGAGTTAATAGGTCGCTTCAAATTTTTTAAAATTTTCAAAATCGTCAAAAAATGTTTTTTATCGCGTTTCTTGTTACGGTAATAATTATAGACGGAAAAAAAATTAGTTTTTTCAAATTTTATTACCTTACCATTTAAAAGGTAAAAATTGATTGAAACTTGATGCGAAATCGCCTAAGCATTAGTGTCAGTTTGCGACAAAAGGCTAAAAGTTTGGTGGGCCAGAATTGAAGCATTTAGTGTAATAGCTAAAGGCCTTTTTCTATTAACAAAAAATGTTTTTAACATGATTTTCTTTACTATAAATATTTATAATAAATTTCTATGCTAAATTAAGTATCTTTTACCGGTAGCAAGTGAATACTTTATACAGTATTCACTTAAAAATGGTTAAAAATAATTAACCGAAACGTTGTGGACCATAAAAAATTAAGTCAATGAAAGTCCACAAAACAGTATTATTAAAATCATTACATTGATTGTACTTTTAAATAAAGACATGATATATCTGATAATTGTAAAAAGGTATTATTAAAAATGATTTAACCTATGCGAATCAAGCAACTATTTTGTACTTTTACACAATTTAAAACTAACTATAAAGCATAGCAAGAGTTTATGTCAGTTTTGTTCTTCTAACTAGTGCACAGTTTTAAGAGCTGTGTTTATTTGTGGGTAGTATTGCTAATAATTTCATTACCCATGAAATTTAGAACTAAGGCAGGGTATAATTGCAATAATACGAAGTCCGGGTGTGTCAACTCACAAACTACACCTGAAAAGGATTAAACTACCTAAAAATTCCCTTATTGAATAATAGTTATATACGTTACGACAAGTGGAACATGATTACAACACGCGAGTGTTGTAGTCATGTATAAACGCACGTGTAATGTACAACGTTTTATCTACAACCGAAAAATAAGAAAATACTGTTTTTATTTTCGTCTATTGGTTGCCTACCTTAAACTATAAAATTTGTCACATTTTTTTAAATTCTAACCGTGGGGAATTGTTACATACTCCAGACCACAGTTAAAAACGTTGTTTATCAAGTAGACATTTGTTTTTTTTCTGATAAGTCAGTTCGTCATATCGCGAGTACTTTTTGCACACTATCATTTCAGGCGCCGTAAGTGCCACACAATCATTATTGCCGGAAAAGTCGCGATCAAAATATAAGAAAATATACTACCAGGTTTTGCATTGTATGATGGCAAAAAGGTAAAAAAATCCATGCAATTAAAAAGTGAGTAGTATGCCAGCCCGAGTCAAACCGGTCAATAGCCAAATTCATTACTGTTAGACCTTTACTGTTATTATCATCATCATCAGCAGCAGGGATTGTCTTAAAAAAAAAATAAAAATGTGTTATTAAAACTTAGAAAACTTAAAGGTAGGATTTTGTATAAAAAATGAATATATTTTTAGATATTTGTAGTTGTTTTTTATTATTACAAGAACTGGTTGTGTTATAGATTTACAAAACCATTAGTGGCGTTAAGAGTTTTATAACGTACCTTAAATACTAGAAAAATAGTTATGTAGTTACTTTACTTACTTAGTAAAGTAAGCACGAGAGTGTACATGTTACTCTTTCTAGGACAGACTATAGTACTCTGGTAATTGATATTTTTAGTTGTACCTACCAAGATATAAACTGAATTATACAATATGTTAAGTATGGTACATTCCAATCAAAGCCGATCATATCTGGTATACAGATGGCTCCAAGACCAACAAGGGTGTAGGAGCTGGCATCTATGGAGATAAGCCTAGAGAAAAGGTAATCTTAAGTCTCGGTCAGCACGCCACGGTTTTCCAACGGAAATCGCAGCAATGTCATTGCGCCGGAGGATTAAAGAAAAAGGGAGAATGGAAAAAATATCGTCATTTACTTACATTTTTCAAGCGGCCCAAGGCCATCAGTTCCCCAAAAGTTAATTCCAAACTAGTCGGGGACTGTTAAACCCTGGAAAAAGTCGGGGCAAACAAACTTACGGTAGCCTGGGTACCAGGCTACGAAGGCCATCCAGGCAACGAAGAGGCCGACGACCAGCCAAAGAGGATCAGCCGCGGAAATGATAGGCCCGGAGCCATTCTGCGGTATTCCGGCAGGTCTCTTCGCATCTATTAAGAGTTGGGTAGACAGACAGTTTCAAAGCTGATGGGTACAAACACCGGGACAACGACAGGCAAAGCAGTTCATTAAGACCTGCTCGGCCAAGTTTACATCGGACCTACTGAGCCACAACCCTAAGGTCGAAAGGTTAACGGTAGGTCAACTAACAGGACATTGTAAACTCAACAAGCACCTGAAAAGAATAAACCTGGTGGGGGGGAAGCCTTGTAGGTTCTACCAGGAGGCTGAAAAAACAGCCTTACATGTGTGGTGCCATTGGACCATGCAGGCTTGGGGTTCACTAGGCTTGGGTAGGGGGAAGCCAAAACCGGCAAGTTATATGGAGGCCAGTGTCGGGGACTCTGGAGTCTAGTTAAGAAGACGGGCTTGCACAAGGTACTCTAAAGAACGATAGGAGAAACCACAATAAATCTGGTAAGGTTGCAGTGGTGGAGGTCATTTTTCGAAATCTCCGCTCAAATAATCTAATCTAATCTAATCTAATGGTACATTCTACAATTATTTGTTGATTTTTTGACCGCAATAAAATTTAAATAACAACCCTCAGTGGAAAATCCAGTCATAAATGAGTAGCCTGACAAAGATCTATTGTGTAGGCACCGCACCTTTTGAAAGGGTACAGGTCCTGATTACCTACTAATATTAATAGATAAGGTTAGCTATTTTGGATGCTCAATAACACACACGAAAATATCTTGACAAACTCCAAACGACTGATAAACTAGACGAAAAGACTCACTAATAAATAAAGAAAATTTTTAGTCCGGACCTACATGCGGGTACCCAAAGTATATTGAGTTTTACGACTAACAGTAGCAGGTATAGAACGAGAAAGGAGGCACCTATTATTTCATGCAACAAACAGGAAAGAATAACACCTGTTTTGGAATCAAAAATTATTCGTTTTATATTTATACCTAAAATGTTTCTTTAACAGAAAACAAGTAATTTTTATGCGAACATAAATAAGAAATTTAATGACTTAGACGATGGACCTTTAAAAAGAAAACAGCAGCCTTCTCGAGCTGTATCGATTGGCTTCTGCCGGAGTTGCAATTTTTGTTGTGACAAAGCGGGGTAACAAATCTAATTTCTCAAATAAATATTTTCATCGTTTATTATATTATTTCTGTTTCAATTCGGGTGTTCTGGAAACGCAGTTCTTTCAAGTTACGCTTTTATACTTATTATTTTCCATCCTTTCAACTTCTTAATAATATTTTCTTTGCAATAAAAGGAAATAAGGCGGAACTTCTTCGGCATTTTTTTTTATTTGCTTTGGCTTGAAACGGCGATTTAAAATTTTAATGCTCTGTAAGTCTTTTCAAAAAGGTATTTTGTGTTTTAAGGGTTTTATTAATTTTTGCATATGAATCAAACTTTTTAAACTGTCTATTTAACCGAAGTTGACGGGCATTTATTTTATAAGTAAAAAACGATATATGATATCTTATACATTTATTTACGGATTTTGGTCGAGTAAATTAAATAATAACATAGGTTAACAGCACGGGGTGATGATTATGTAAAAATCCGAAAATGGCTTTAGATTTTTTCTATCACCCATAGTTTTTTTTGCTATAAGACTTTGTTAAGACATAAAGATATGTTTCAATAACATCTTGAACTTTCATTGTCTTTATTTGTTAATTGTTACACAACGTTTTGGTTAGTGATGTATCTCCATCCGTTTTCAAGTAATAACTAAAAACTATTCTAGCTACAACTTATATACTATCCCTTGTTCAGCGAAGCATGACCGACTTTTCTCGGTTCACCAACGGCTGCCAGATAATCGGAATATCGATACTGGGCTTGCTAAGTAAATTTTGGTTATTTACAATTATTACAGCTTTTTTAAATTTTCTTTTCTTCCAGTGGGTTTCTTTATGAATAGTTTTTTCTTCCGACCGTCGTATGCGGTGTTGTTTTGTCCAAGCGTATTCGGCAATCCCTGACTTCACCGTTTCACCTCGTTCCGTATGTTTGTTGTACTCTTTAACTCCAACTGTGAGTGATTTTTTCGTTACCCCGATGTAAACCTTACCATATCCATAGGGAATTTGGTAGATACAGTCATTGAAACATTGTTGTCTAGTCTCGTCTTAATAAGAATGCTTCTTAGGATAGTTTGAGATTTAAATGCCGTTTTACTATTCTACTTATTTGCGATTCTGTGGATCTGCGTAATCTTTATGGAAAGGTGTGGGGTGACTTTAGAAATGATTTAATATCTGGGCCATTAGGGGTTGTAAAGGATGACCATGCGGGAAAATTTGAATATTTTAAGTTAAACGATGTTATTTACAAGATTCTGGATTTTAGCAGTTTATACATCACATTTATTTATTTTATATATTTTTATTTTAAATTGTAAAATCAAATTATTTATAAAATAAAAATTAGATGTAATTAATGTTACCGTATAAACACTAAACAACTATCTCATACTATATGACATAAACAATATTGTTAAAGTTTGTCGTACCTCCGTTACAAAAATGATTAATTAACGATATACTAGGTTTTTAAAAAATGCATTTAATTTTTTTTCCAATAGGACTTTCTTTTTTCAAGTGTTGAAATGACACTTTTTTTTTAATCAATATTTAGTGCATTAAAAACATCATGTATGTGCACTACACACTATAGAGGCAGCATACTCATCAAAAAACGAGTTCGCGAAACCCTATTTTCAGCAACAAATTAAAATTATAAATATTTAAGCTAGAGATCCGGGAGTTGCAAGTTATTATCAAAAAACAAAATAGCTTTTTTTTTCGTTTTTTGTAGTTTTTCTTGTTTTGCAAAAAACTCACTTCTTTACTAGACTTTTACCTGTAGAAATTTATTTATGCCCCCGTTTTCTTAATTAAATTATTTCTCAATTTCCAGAATGTTTAGTTACAATACTTTATGTGATGATTTGGACATTTTTTATAATTATTTATTGGCGTTTAAAACAACTTTAAAGAGACATTTTATCAACTTCATTAATGCTTAAATTTATTTTCATTTTTATTGTTGCTCAGAACTGTTTCTGTATATTTTTGATTCTTTATTTTTTTTTTTTTTTTCAAGTTGTTTAATTGTTTATCTTAGGTAGACATATGCAGATTGTAACTAGAAATTACTATTTTGGGACAATAGTCGTGTATGTAACCCAAAAAAATAAATAAATAAACAATACTCAATGATCCAAAGTATGAAAATTTTAACATGACCTCAGACTTAATTCTGGTGTTAATGAAACTACATAAAAAATCTAAAACGCAATAAATATCTCTAAACAAACCATAAGACATTAAAATATTGTCCGATTGAAATCACGCATGTATACTTTGTTTTAAGTTTGTTAAAATAATTTCCATTTGTAGATAATGAGTTGACCCCAGAATTGTTAGCGCTTGATTGTTCTTAATTTCGCAGTATAGGATTATGTTTTGCATATTCTTTTGTGAATTACACATAGGTACTTTTGTTGTATATCGTGCTAAATTGTGCTTGTGCCTCCTTTTTTTAAACAAAATGCTATAAAAAAGTTTTTGATAGTTTTGTGAGTATTAAACATGGTAATGTGTTTTTAAGTATTAAAAGGACTTATTTTGTAATAATGTACTTTTGTTTTTTTAATAATATCACTTCGGCTAAACTACAAAACACAATTTAAAATTTAAATATTTAAAAAGAAATACCCATTTTTATTTAGAAAATATAAGATTTGACATATTTAAGCTAAGCGCTATACTGGTACAATTTTTGTTACCTTATTACCGTGTATACACGATCGGTTTTGCCTCTATTCAAATAATTTAAAAAAAAAATAGTTTAATTATAAGCAAAAAAATCATACAATTTAATTTTTTTTATTTACTTTTAAGATCTTTAGAGCCTAGACTTATACGGAAAATTTTTGCTAGGACACGAAAATTATTTTCTTTTCTTTAAAAGTTCGTCTATGAAGAAAAATTTCCGGTTTTTAATTTAAGATTGTAGGAAATTCGGCATGAAAATTTCATACGTATGAAATTGTCAAATTAAAAATAACATTTGGGTAGAAAATGGACAAACAGACATTTTGACAGTAAGATTTTAAAAATAAAATTATTTAGAGATACCAAAAAAATCTAGCTTAAGTTTTTAATTCTTAGAAAGATTTTGACAATAAAGTACCGTATTCTTTCCTAAGTTAGTTTTAATTTTTAAATGTTTGACTGTCCTGTATATGCAATCTTAAGTTTAAATAATACAATGCAAGTTGGGCGTGAATGGGTATAGGTATGTCGAAAATTATACCACGTCAAATTTCTTATTCTGCAAATAAAAAACCCTATTTTTATTTTTAAAGCGAAATTTTAAGTCTATTCCTGCATGAACTATTTGAAAAGTATTTTTACTTATTATTATTGCCCAAATTATCCAAAATTTGATGTATAAGATTGTTCAAAGATCTGATTTTTAAGGCTTTTCGACAGTTTTATAGGTTTTTTTGCCGCAGAATTGCAGAAACTTTTTCTTTTAGCAGGAATAAAGTAGGCGCTATTTGTCTTACAATTTTGCGACTATTTCAGTAAATATTTTAGTAGTTTTAAGTGTAACCCAGCTTTAAATATTTTGACAATAAACAATTATTTAACAATTAATGGAAACATTCTGTAAAAGTAAAAAACATAAAGGCGATGTATTTAACAAAAACCATTCGCATATGTCGCTCTCAATGAATAATCAGGATTCTAAGCAAATCATTAAAATAGCACGAATTTAAGGAGTGATCATTGTTTTAAATATTTTTTTACAATTAATTTCTATTAATAATTTATTTAAATTAGATATGTTCAGTTATTTAAAAGTATTATGTTATTATTATAAAAGGATTAAATAATTTACTAGATAAAAATGTATGGTATTTGCAACATATCAAAAAAAATAAATTATTGATTTTTGAAAAACTTGTGCTTATGATGCAATTTGGTACATATAAAAGATATTTTAATAAAACATTCAATTTTATGTGCCCCCCAATTAAAAAATTACAATGTACCTATTTATTGTACAAACTTTTAAAAAAAAAAAGCTGTAACACATTGCAACTAATGTAGGGATAAAAAAAATAGTAATCCATTTTATGTTATGTTAAAAAAAGTTTTTTTAATTATTTTTGTTTGGTATTAATTAGTTTCAGTACTTTTTACTAAACGAAATATATATATATATATATATATATATATATATATATATATATATATATATATATATATATATTATTATATATATATATATATATATATATATATATATATATATATATATATATATATATATATATATACATATATATAAAAAGTTTAAATCTGGTTGTATACTTTCCTCAACAACTTCTTATAGTATAAAATAGATAGGTAGTACACCTATTACCATTACTACTTAAATTTAAATCAGATTACAGACCTTTACAGGAATCTATTTTCTATGTCCTATCGGAAATTGAGATGCAAATGGTCCCTCGAGGAGGAATCTATTTCTTAGGTAGTTAAATTATTCACGGTTACATGTGGTCACTTTCCATCTTCCTTAATTAAAATGTGGAAGTAGGTGTGCACGACTTACACGAGCGACTTTCTATTTAATTTGGCAAACTGTTGATTAAATGCTATTAGGAATCTAATATTTGTTATTAGACATTATGAGTTAACTATTTCAATTTTGCAGTAATGAATAATTATAAGTGCCGTTATTTCACTTAAGTTTTTATTTTTAATTGATATATTCTAATGTTTTTAATGGGCTCATTACTTGTAATTATTTATTTTCGCCAAGAAAATCATGCTAAGAAGCTTAATTTTAAAATAAGTTAAGGCTTTGTATGTACATAGGTAGATTATTTGCTTGTTGATCCAATAAACAATAAAAAGAAAGTGTTATAATAAACCAAGGTATGATACGCATTATTTAAAACTTGACTATTTAATAACATACTTTTTTTAATTATATATTTCACTTAACCAGTATCAAAAAAAAATAACAGAATATTGACATTTGGGTTTTAACAACTCTTTTAATTTTTAGTCGTCAATAAAAATCAATACGAAATCCTTTCTATTAAAACAAGAAAGAAATGGGATGCATTTAAAACGAACCAATAAATAATTCTTCGTCTAAATTTTATGTTGTATTTTGGTGGTTTTTATTTAAATTATTCCCTAAATGATTGTTAAGGATTCCATAAGTACGAGTTCACAAAATGGCTATTTCATATTTTGGTTTAAAGTTGATTCTTATATTACGTCTCGTTTACATACAGTTTTCAAACAGTTCCAGTCGAATTGATTGCTTACATATTTTTGACGGATATCAGGCTAAAACGTATCAAAAGCAGTACGGATAGTGAGAACATTGATCGGTTCCATTCACTTTGTTAAAATGAGTCCTATGAAAATATTGATAAAACTTTGTTTCGTTATTTAACAGTTCCCGATATAATGTTATATATTCGCCTTCAATATTTCTGCTCTTTAAAATATTATGCACAAAAAATGTCCGTTGTTTTTGGTAGCCTCCTCATCAAATAGAACAGCAGCAATAATTGAATATTCTTCAAACACTGTCAAAGTCGCACTTTATGTATATTGAAACAAAACTAATTATGAACGACAAAATGTAAACAGACAACAATTAAAGTAAACGATATAAAATGGTTATGGAAAACGTATAATGAGAATCAACCTTCAGTCCTCGCTGGATGACCCTGTACAAACAACCCTAATCCTGGGCTTCTTATCTGAAGGTTGTTTTTTAATACTTTATTATATTTTTAAAGTAATTTTTTTACTTTTTTTGGGTGTGAAAAGCCCAATGTTGTAATATTTATATTATAAGTTAATAGCAATTTACAAAAGAAGATGAAAAGTTAAGACGAAAGTCTTTTATAAATATTACTTACATAATATATATATATATATATATATATATATATATATATATATATATATATATATATATATATATATATATATATATATATATATATATATATATATATATATATATATATATATATATATTTATATATATATATATATAAATTTATAAAAATAATATTATTATATATATTATATATTAATTATTATAAAATATTTATATATTAATAATATGTACTATATATATAAAATATATATAATATTATATATATATATATATATATATATATATATATATATATATATATATATATATATATATATATATATATATATATATATATATATATTTATATATATATATATATATATATATATATATATATATATATATATATATATATATATATATATATATATATATATAAATAATATTGGGGACTGTTTTAAACATACTTTAAATTAAGAATTTGAATATTTTTTACTAAAAATTTCTATAAAAATAAGTTTCTACTTTCCATATATTCATAATTCAATTTAACTTTACCTAAAACTATTTATTATTTGCAGAAATATGTCTTCAAAGAGAAAGTCTCCACCAACAAAACTTCAAGAAGGCAGTTCAACGGAGGCACCACCAATAAAAACCAACCTGGGCAGCGGTAGTGACGGAGGGGGTCTGACAGACTTGGACGAAACAAGTAGCAACAACCTTAGTGACATCTGTGAAGAAGACACTAACACTATGGTGAACTCTTCAACTGCTTTTTATAAATTATCTGAATCGTCATCGGCAAGCGGGTGCGGAAGTGAGCTGGACGATGGATTAGATGACGATCATATTCCTTCAAAGACAGCAAAACTGTCCGGTAACGACTCTTTAATGACATCGGTATCTCCATGTATCTCCGCGCTTTCCTTGCACAATGAGGAAATGGAAAGGCGGAGGAATTCCTCCGAGTGTAGTTCTCCGAATTCGGACGTAAAGACAAATTTTCATTATAATAATAACAATAATAGTTTATTGAATAACAATAGTTCCTTACATCCGTTAAAACGGTCCATGGACGATGTTCTAAAGCGGTTAACGTCGATAAATAGGAACAGTTCGGTGAGGGAGGAGAGAAGGCCCACGCCGTCGTCGACACCAAATTCACATAACTCGTAAGTAGCTTCATTTATATTAGCCAAAATAACGGGGATTCTTTTAAGATGATAAGTTAGGGTATTTTGTTACAAAGACATAAAATTGCAAGAAAATTTAAAAATGTTATTATCTTTGTCAAAGAAATCAAAGATTGAATACTAGTATCAAGAAATAATCACGGGTTCACATGTAAAAAATAAGGAAATGCAGAAAATTCTACGTGTACATAAATGCACGTTGTATATGGCAAATACTGCGACTCTTACGTTTTTCTTAAGTGATTTACAATTATAGAGCAAAACTTGCTAAACAAGTTGTGTAAACATTTTTATTCATGACTAATTTACTAGTTAATAAAAGTTTAATTTTCACTGGTTTCATATTTTTATAAAATGAAACAAAAAATCAAACACCTCTGACCTGCAATAGCTATTTGACAGGTATCCTTAGGCTCACGCGTTAAATGGCCTCGATCATTAAAAGTCAATTGATGCCCGGGTTAGTCACGATAATGTTTTTCTATCGTTTTGTTACTTAAATGGTGGAATATATATTTTTTCTCAAAATTTTTCCCGGATGTATTTCGATTTTGGACAACCAACTTAAAAGTTGTTTTAAGGGTTTTGAATATCAAGGTTATAGATATAATTAATGTTTGTTTTGTCTATTTTCAGTTGCCTAGGCTATAATGATTTATTAGAAGAAAATTGTGCATTATTAAGGGCTATTAATTAATGATTTTGTATTCGTTCATAAACGCTGGCTATGAAACAATTGTCAGACCGGAGCGGAGCCCCGGCTAATTTTAATTTGAAACGTCAAAAAGTTGTTTGATTTATTTATTGATAATTTAAAAATAAAGATGTATACTAATTTTAGGTAAAAATTATTGAATGGTAGTCCAAGATTTTAAATTTATTGAAGCCATAAAATTGTTTAACATCTTTAAGAAAAGAAATAAATTATAGTTAAAAAAATACACTTTTATAGCAAACAGAACACAAAAGTAGAAAATAAATTTTAAGTATAATAAGTTTGTGTTACAGTGATAGAAAGTCCATTAATCAGATCGAACCAAATCAATCAATATCTATTAAAAAGCCAAAAAGCTGTACAATAATTCACTTAAAACTAGTACATATGTTATTCTATTTTGACTTATCAGTAGTACCAATAATAATTATAATTTCCCCAAAAAGACGAACAACAAAAATATAAACAACAACACAAATAAAAATATTATAAAACTAAACTAGTTGAAGTCTAAATTATATACTTATTGAATCTTTCCCAATGACTTTAACTCCTTAAAAAGCTTTTTCAGAGCAGCAATCACATTACTATTACGTGGATATCTACACGTTATAATTAAACTGCAGTTATTAAAAAATATTATAATAAAATAATAATAAACTAGCAACAAGTTCTTCTATTCTAAGTACCCTGAGTTCCTAAAAGATCTCGAACAAATAATTTGATTTATTTCAGAATAAAAAAACTTATTTTACAATAGTACGGGTTTTTCTTTCTTTATAATAGCAAATTGTAAGTTTATGCAACCTATTCCGAAACAACTCCATAAGGGACAGCACTTTCGTGCATTTTTTTCCAACTGACCCGAGCATTTGACACCATGAATTCGGATTTTTTTCATCTCCGAACTTCGAATTGGGAAGTTAGTGTTTGAATAAAATATATTCTATGTGAAAGGAAGTTCTACATTAAAGCGGGTAGTTCACTTTCTAAAGTATTGCCCTTTCATATCTCTTCTATATCAATAATCTATTTTATCAACACATTTTAAAAAGCCAAAATGTTTTATTTATGCAGACGAATATAACTATGACCAATGGACTTTTTTATTTATATTTAAAAATACTATATTTAAACTGGTAGGTTTCTCGAGCCGCCTTCAGGCGATTGTGGCATCTAACTACCTCATATTTTGATGTCCTTCTGTCCAAGACTGATCAGTTGCGCCTGACTTTTCCGCTTTTCCTCTCGTTATGCATTTTCAGTGCTCTTTAATTCGTACTTTCATGGTTTCTCCTACGCACGAGTTACCAGATTTGCTAGAACCATCCTACATCATTGTCTATTACCTTTTTAAGGTATGCGAATACGTAAATTTAGGAAGGAATATATCAATTTTTGGTTGCGATTGAATTCAAGTTATCAAATTAAAAATAAATTATTTCGACTTGACTATTTTTCTTTCAAATATATATAATTTGTAGTATTCCCCGTCGTAATAATGAACTGCCTTGACCATTATACAATTAATCTCATGAACTTTAAAACAAATGATAAGTGACATAACTATTGTAATTAACAACTTATTACCCAAGCAATGTGCACTAAATAAGACTAAAAAAACTTCATTCATCGGCCTATCATATTTAAAGATTGTTGTATCAATTTAATTTTATAAATAAGTATAAATAACCTTTAAACATATTCGTAACTAATATAAAACATGAGGATTAAAGGTCTTTTATTTTATTGTGTTTATTAAGTAACACAACACTCGCACAATTTTAAAATGTTAAGAAACAATGTAGTTATTTTTAGTAAATAGTTATTTGGTCCCTTACATACAATTTATTTTGATCTAAAAACATATCAAATCTCTTTCTTTGCCTATTAAGAAACCATCTCCCAATTATCCTTTCTCAGAAAAAATAGTTTAGGCTTAGTTACAATTTAAAGTTCAGACCAAAAAGCCGTGTGACGTCACAAGAGTTGCAGAGTTTCAAAATTAGTTTTTTTCTTCGGTAATTCATTTTATTTAATGCAAAAAGAGAATATCTATCGCGTTCCTTTATTTCAATTTAAGATAAATCGGTTTAATGTCAATTAAATTTGCCACATAATAAATGTAAAGGGAAATGACACCATGTTAATTGAATTTTTAACTAAAAAGCTTGGAATATATGGCCAAAATAAATTAAAAATTTTGATGTGTAATTTTTTTTTTCTAAATTTAATTCTTTAAAGAGTAAACACAAATAGCTGTTTTTTGCTTGTTTTCGAGCAGCTAGGGGAAAAAAGACGAAAATATCATACAAGTATCAAATTACTCGTCATTAAAAACCAGGATAATTATTATCTTTTGTTTTTTGAAAACTTTTAAGAATTACTTCTATTTGGGGTTGAAAATTACCGAAAAACAATATCAATTATTTTTCCATTTTGCAAGCAAAATTAAGTACTTTGGGATAAATGAAAATTTATGAAAGTTAAAAATGCACCCTTAATTCCTTTAAAAGGATGAAATCATTCCCAAAAAATTTAAAAATTAATGACATTTTTAGAAGAATTCTTTAAAAAAATTAGGTAAAACAACTATTTCTTGTAAGTTTTAGTAAAAAAACCCACGAAGAGTAAAATTATACCCTATTAAGAAATCATAATGAAAAGCCACAGAAATAAAAAGAAAAAGATTTGTATTTATGTTTTGGCCTAAAAGACTTATGATAGCTTATCCTAGTCATTTTAATAGATTTTGGTTAAATCGCACCCCTCCAATTACCCCCAAATATTAAGGAAAATGTTTAATCCTTATAAATCCTTATTTACTACGAAAATATTAATATTGCATTATTATGATGAAAAAAAACAATAATCATTCAGCGTTCATATTCATTGATATAAAATAATTTATTTCGTTATTTAATTTTCAACTCCTTAATAGGGGTAATTATTGAAAATTTTTAAGAAACAAAATATTATGATCACCTTGGTTTTTAATAAGGAGTAATTTAATATCCGTAAGATATTTTTATCTTTTTTGTTTTTTTTTTAACAATTGGCCAAATTTAATTTAAGAAAATAACTATTTTAGAATGAAATAGCTAACCATTTTTAACTAAAATGTCTTTCAAAAAATAATTGTTTTGTTTTTAAATTTTATTTAAAAGAGGTCAAAATTTTAATTTTTAAAAAAGACGATATTAAAAAAATAATCAACAAACAATTAAAGTTTGAGATTTAAATTTAGTTAAAACAAATTATTTTTATACCATTAAATAGACGTTTAACAACTTACTTTTTGACCAGTATTAAATAATTTGAGATTAAATTTACGTATCTATTTGTAGGTGGGTATGTTCTGTTTTAAGTTGTTTTTTTTCTAAGGTAAAATTAGTAGTATTATTGTGTGTGTTAGTAAGTCGTTTAAGCAATCTTGATTAGGTATAATAATAGACAAATAAGAAAAAAATTATAAATTTATAAAATAAAAAAAAACTGACAAGAAAAAGCAAGAGTAGCAAGTAGAGACCCTTAAAATAGCTTAGTCTGCAAATCTTGTTTTTGCCATGTTTACGTATTGATATTATAAAAAATTAGCAATGTTTTTATCTCTCAGGGAGGAAAACATGTTAAGTTGTAAATAAGTCTTCGATAACACGTAAACTGTAAACGTGTTTTCATTTACTGTTAAATTATTTGAGAAAAGTCATGCATTATTTGGAAAACATATTAAAATATTATTATTATTATTAATTTGCCACCAGCGTTGGGGTAAATAAATTATTTATTAATTAGTATATTTAAAAATAGGCTGATTATGTGTGCCTCTTGCAATGAGTAATCTTTTTTTACTTTTATTTTTGACCCCGCCCACAGCCGCTCATTTTACCACGTCTAAATTTAAGTGATTAGCAGGTGAAAAACTAATAATTTAAAAAAATAATAGTCCCATTAGCATCACAAGGTATTAAGTTACACCTACAGAGCACAGAACTTCAATCTTTTACATTTAGTCTAGAATTATATCAAACTTTTATGAAAACTGTGGAACCAGTTTAATTTTTGAAACAAAAGGTCGACTCTTTTTAACTTTAAAAGTTATGCAAATGAAAAAAAAAACAATTAAGACAAAGAAAACCATTTAACCAAAAGTCCAGAAGTAATAATTTTATTCACTTTGAAATTATAGAAAACGTTGGTATATTTTAATTGACACTAAACCTAAATAAGGTTTGCTTAAAATATTACTCGATTTATTAAAAAAATACGAATTTTTAGGACAACTTTAAACATACAGAATAATAACTATAAAAAACTTATTTACAGAAGTGCGATTAGGTTGAGTCTTTTACCGTTATAGACCAGGGATGTCCAACCAGTCGATCGCGATCGACTCGATCGTGGCTATTAATTCAGTCGATCGCGGCAGGCAAAAAAATATAAATTTAATATATTTAATACTAATATTTAAAAAAATAATAAAGAAGGTGGTAAAATGTATTTAGTTATCCGTTTAATAACTGCATTGATCATAGTGACATCTATAAAATGGCTCAAAATTTTGCAGGTAAATTTTATGGTATAGATATATGGGCATTGGCATAAAATAATGTAGTTAGAAAATTAAATTATCTCTTAAAATTATTTACTGTATTGCAAAAAGTGGGGAAGGGGCTGGGCTCCCTTTGCCCCCTCTTCCCAGGTATACGGCGCTGGGCATTGGTATCCAACGAGAAATTTTACACGTTTTTTGATCTTTTATTTTAAAAAATTATATGATGCGCTCTGTGCACCAACATATTTTTTATCTTTAATATTACACCTAATAAGCTTATAAACTAGCATTTATTTATTTTGGTGCGTTGAGCCTATCATGACATTTTTTAAAATTAACGATCAAAAAACGTGTAAAATTGGAAAGATTCAATAAAAATAGCAAGTTTAAAGGTTTTGTTTTGGTACTTGCCATTCTGATTTTTTTACCAGTTCATTATAGATGTAAATAAAGATACTTGGACTTATTATTAATATAATAAAATGACCCAAATTCAAACTAAAAAATTTCACGAATATGATGGGCGTAAAAGGGCTAAATTTTAACCACCATCTTTCAAGAAATGTGTTGATCAACTGCATTCGTGTTTCGGTTCAACATATTTTTCTGAATCATTTCCCTCTACAAATATGACTTTGCTAATCTAGCGGAAGATGCTCACACGCAATGTTCACAATAAATAAATGAGTAATTACTAAGAATAATTTTGATACTTTATATTTTTCCTCTTAATAAAATAAGTTAATTCTGCACAATTGTATACGTTTCATTTAAAATTTCAAGAAAAATGTAATTGGTAGATCGCACAGAGTTTCCTCGGTAAACAGTAGATCTTGGGTTTAATTAAGTTGGCCACCCCTGGTATAGACCGTCAGCCCATAGAAGAAAAAGGGAACCAATTGTACCAGGTATGTGTTTTTAAATAGTGGATATGTCTATGCGTTAATCATTTATTGATAAAAAATAGACCTAAAAAGTGCAGAAAAATAGCCATCTTGGACCAGTTATACTCAGTATCCTATATAATCGATATTTACGCGATAAATTTTACCTTTTTTTTTATCTTGGGACAGTCCACGAAGGCTTATGCCTAAGTACTAACGTACCGTGGGTGTCTTCAGTGTGGTGAGAGGGAGTTTGTTCACACGGGACTTAAATTTTGGAGATTGGGAGGGAAAAGGAAAAACTTCTGCGGGCAGCGGTTCCATAGTCTTGACACTCTAGGGATGAAGGAACGAAGAAAGCGGAAGTTCAGGGCCTCTCTAACTAACTGTAAAGGATGCATACAAGTTGCACTACGTGTTGCTTGTTGGGAGCTCCCAGAGAAGGAATTATACTGGCCAACTCCTCTGAGCAGAAGCCGTGAAAATACCTATAGAGAGCGACAGATCCCCTACACCTCGACGGTGGGCAAGAGGAAGCCTTTCTGTGAGCGTTGGATCATTAATAAGAGGGAAGGCTCTTCTTTGAATGGAGCCCAGAATGCTAAGTGTTGTAGGGACGCCATTCCCTAGAACTTGGAACAATACTAAAGAGGGTCTGATTTGGGATACATACAGAGTGTACAGATTGGAAGAAGAAATATTTTCGGCTCGGAAGAGAAACCCAATCTTTTTTGAAGCTGCCAAAGCTATTTTAAAATTGTTTGTGCCAGTTGGGAGTTGTTAAAAGTAACGCCGACAAGATTAAACGACTCTTTGTTCAAGAACTTGGCCGCTCATATGTAAGGGATGAGCATTTGCAGATTTTTTGACTGTGTTTTCGAGGCTTTAAAACCCGAACAAGATTTTTGGCGCCCCAATCCAAGATCAGTTTGAGGTCTTGTGAAAGATATCTGCATTGACCTGCGCGTGTTTTCGAAATCAGGATTACACGGTGGCTTAAAAATTGAATACTAGAGTGGAGGGTACTATCGTCAGCAAAACTATGAATGGGATTGATTGTGGAAGAGAAGATCGTTAATGTGTAGAAGAAACAGCGTGGGGGCCAGCACTGGGGGGTACCCCAGCATTAATTTGGTGAAGCTGGAGGAATGACCATCTACACTAACTGATATATGTCGATTAAAAGGGAAACTGGAAAGCAGAGCAAAGCTTAGGAAAAAGACCGTAAGAAGGAAGTTTGTTAAGAAGCCCATCAAGCCAGACCTGATCGAAAGCTTTGGATTTTCCCAAGAGCAACGATTCGGGAATCACCAAGAAACTCAAGGGACTTGTTCCAGTTTGTGAGACAAAGGAAAGAAGATCAGCTGTGGATCTACTGTGACGGAATCCATATTGTCTATCATGTAAGATCTTATGTTTTTCCAGATACTTTAAGATTTGGGAATTAATGAATTTTCCATTACTTTGCAAACAACTGAAAGGGAAAAGATATAGGTCTATAGTTGGGAACTTTTGGATCTTTTTTGGGGACAGGTTGCACCTTTCAGCTTTTCAACTTTCGGGGAAAAAGCCTGTGTCGTAAGAGATTCGGGAAACACATTTTTTTAAGACGTTGCTGGTATGCCATCCAGCCCAGACGATTTTAGTTTTAAAAGAAGAAAGAATACGCTTGATCTGTTTGACTTTAAAAATTATATCGGACATTTCATGGGGAAAAAGGGACAACTGTTGGAAGGGAAGATTAATAGGAGGATCAAGCGGGAGAATTGGCAGCAAATTGTTTGGCAAATAGTTCGCTTCCTTGGAGGTAGAGACAATTCCATTTCAGGATTAGGGGGAAAAAAATTTGTGCAAAAAATTCTGACTAATATTTTTGGCAAAAGGACAGAAAGCTTTACTGCCATTTGAGCAAGAAAAACTTTATCTTTTATTCGATTGTTAAAACGGTCTTTTGCTTCTGATATACTCTGATTATACTGTTTTCTCGCTTCGATGCTAGCCTGTCGATTTTCGGGACTGGGGTTTTGAAGAAACTTTTTGTGAGCTTGAATTTTTAAAAGTCTGGCTTTGTCACAGCATACAGCAGAAAACTTTGGTTTAGCATACTTAGTACGATTGTTCCAAAACACCTACTTTTTTACCAGAAGCCAAGGGCACGGCTGGTCCTTAGAACAAAAAACAGACCTATAAGTATGTGGATAATTTTTTTTTCATTCAATTTGGTTTGGTTTAAATGGCATACTGCATAAAATCAGTAAATAGTTTGAATTTCTGGGTAATACTTATAATAAACATTGTAAGCAGGTTGCCATAAAACTTGATTTAAAAAAGAGTTTGCTACCATACCATTTGAACACTCTTACAAATATCTGAAATTTGTAAATATGAAATTAATATGCTACAATTTAAATCAAGAGTCCCTAAATTGATAATTTGGAAATATCTGTAATTTGTAAGTATGTAATTTCATTAAATATTATATTTAGTTATTTTGGGCCATTTGTGTGTGTATTACATAATTTAACATTTAAAATGTCTCTAATTACTATTTATGGTCAATACGTAATTACTTTTTTTTTTTGTAAAATTAAATCTCGACGTTCTGGGCTTTAATTTTGGGCTTTCTGCCATTTAGTAGAAAATAATTATACTCAAGAACGAATTACAACTCCTTTTTTTCTTTTTAGATTTTTAAATAAATTTTAAACAGCTCAGTCTGTTTCCAATTTTAACATTTACCGAAGTAAATCCTAAATTAAAAATTGTAATAAGTACTACTTTATGACAACCGACATACATATATACGGGATACAAAAAGGTTTACATTTCTTTTTATTTCTTCTATTAAAATTAATATCGACAAATATACATACAGCGTGTCCAAGATAAGGAGGGCCAGTATAGGGATCTCCAAAACGGTAAGAGATAGGTGGCTAGTTTAAATTTGGCAAAGTTGCGTATTGGTAAGCTCAATAATACACCTTTAAAAATTGAAGTTATCTTTTGTACTTTTGGAAATATGGCGAAAAAACTAAAATTTGCGATTTTCGTTTTTATTTTTCTACTAGTTTATTTCATTTTCATTGGAACTTTTTGCGCTTTATATATTGGTAACGTCAATTTTTTTTCCACGTTTTGTTTTCGTTAAACTGTCATCAACTTTATGTTATTTAAAAACTAAAAATCTACCAAAAAGTTTAAAAATCCCACAAAAAAGGGGGTAAAATTTATCAAGACTAAAGTATTTATTTTGCAATATTCAAAGAAAATTTATTTAAAGGAATTATTTAAATTAATTTTTATATTAATTACGAAATCACAGCCACCTACAAAAAATATATATTTTTGTATTTCAGTAATAAAATAAAAGTAAAAAACTTTTTAAAATAAAACAAATTAATGTATCACTTATAACAAAGAAAATTAGTATAATTTAAATTTTAATATAGCCACCTTCTTTTTCCATGCTTTTCTGTTAACTTGGAGAATTTTGAAACAACTTTTCTCAAAAAACTTGAGGGATTTCTGAGCACACTGGGTTATTATCCTTTCCCAAGCTATCGATATTTTGAAATGGTCGGTGAGAATACACTTTTTCCTTTAAATATCCCCAAAGGGAATCCAGGGGTTCAAATCGGAAAACCGCCGGCCAAAGAATTTCTGAAAATCTTCTATCCAACGCCCTGGAACATTTCCTGAAGAAACTCGTTAAGGGTCGAGAACTATGGCATGGCGCACCATCATGCTGATACCACAAAGTATTTCTAATGTCACGTGGAAGGCCATTAATAAAGTCAGACAACTGATTTAAAAAATGAAGGTAAACATCCGAGTTTATATTACCCCGGAAGAAAAATGCCTATCAGTTTTATTATCTAAATTCCGCACCACACATTTGTCTTAAAGAAAACTGATCCCGACACTGGATAACAAACCGCGGGTTAGCTGTACTCCACCATCAAAGTTCTGGAGCTAACAACTCATTTGACGTAAAACAAGCTTCGTCAGAAAAAAAATTTTTCTATAAAGATACGGGGCTCTTCATGCATACCTTTATACCAAGCTGAAAATCAAACCGAAAATCAAAGTTCAGGATGCAATGTGTGGACAAAGATGGGTTTATAGGGATGAAAATGATTTGCTTTAAGAACTCTTCCAGCAGTAGATTTTCAGACTGAGCGTCTTTCATTTCCAGGAGTACTTTTTCCATATTTCTTAAGGAAATCTTGGGTTTTCAACAACGGCTTGGATAATTTGCAAGTCAAAATCTTCATCATCTTCGACCGAACTTGATTTTTTTGAATCTGTTTTCTACATTCCACTACCTTTAAATTTGCCATTATGTGTCCAATATTTTGATGAAATACAGATATTTCAGGATGCCTTTCATTGAAAATCTCAGCGGCTTCTCTAAAGGTTTGTAGTTGTCACCCACAATTAAAACAATTTCAACTTCTGTTCCCCTGGTTAGTTTTGGATATAAATGGATAAACTGAATTTATAACTGTATTTCCCTGATTAGAAATAATGTCAGTGTTTAGTCAGTTATTATTGGCATAGTTACCTTCAGGTCCAAATGTATTTGTTAATTTTTGACAAAATTTTTTAAGGGAAATAAAAAATCCCCTTTTTTTTCCCCGGTGGCTGTGATTTCGTAATTAGATAAAAATTAATTCTAAATAATTCCTTTAAAAAATTTTCAAAAAAAAAAAAATTACTTTAGTCTTGGATAATTTTTTACGTTTTTGTCGCTACTCTGTATACTGCGGTATTTTTAACTTTTTGCTGGTTTAGTTTTTAAATAAGCAGAACTTTCTACATCAAAATGATTTTTTGACTGTCAGTAAAAAATTTTCCATATGGCAAGAACTGCGTGGGACACGCTGTATATATATATATATATATATATATATATATATATATATATATATATATATAAAAAAAAACAGTGTGACAGTAAAGTCCGCATCATATGGGATTTTTTTAATAATAGATTTATTTGAAATTTGACTTTGGCATCAATTTCTGCTTCGATCGAGATAAAAATTAAACCCAAAAAAAATAATGGTCACGTGATTAGCATTATCTGACAAATTTTATTTTTCCCAAAAAAAAAAATTCAAAAGTGGGGTTATTTATCAAAATATCAAAAAAGTTATAGGAAAAAGTTTTTCAAAAATGTATTTTAGCCCATATGCAAAATTTCAGTTGTATAGACAATTTTGATATTTTGTCCGTTTTGTAAATTGCACCACTGTTGCAAAATAAGACTCAAAGCAACCTACATAAAATTTTTAGTTTGACAATGCTTTATTCCGACATGTTTTTTAAAAAAGTAGCGTCATATGAAATGTTTGTTTTCTACAAAATCCAAATAGGGCTATTAAAATTTTGGGTCACATGTGATGCAAAGTTTATTTATTTTTAACCCTGTATAAGGTAGCTTCATAAAATAGCTATTTTTGAAAACGTAGTTTGTGTCTAAAAAGTTTTACATTAATATTAGGAAGAGTTTAATTGAAAGAGTAAAATTTTTTTAAAAAAAAAAAATTTATTTTTAAATTAAACATGTAAAATTTCAACTTTTTAATTATTAACAAACCATTTTTGGTATTTAAGTATTAAATAAAAACAGTTTAAAACTTAAAATTTAAAATTACATTTCTGTGTGCCCACCATTGCTTTTCAATACAAATAATTGTTCTTCTGACACATCTTTAATGGAGTTTCTGATACTAAGGGCCTTATTTCTGAAATCGGTTCGAATCACCGTTTCCAAATGATCAACACTACGGAAGGTTTTTGTTTGTAAACTTTTTGTTTAGGCCCACAAAAAAAAATCAAGTGGGGTTAAACCCGGGGGAAACCAAAACGGCCAGTACTTCTCCATATTATGTCCAATTACTTTGCCCTAAATATTTCAGAGGCGTTCCTGAACCTGTCTTGTATTATGGATGGGAGCACCGTCACATTTTTTTCAAATTTGCCTTATTTCAATAGGCATATTGTCCAAATTTAAAAGGATCTCGGGGGTAAGGAAGCGTAGGTACTCTTCAATTTAAATTACCTCTAAAAATAAGGACCAACAACTTGATCTTTAAAACACCGCACCATACATTTTTTTTTAAAGGAATACTGGTCCTAAAATTTTATTATAAAATTTGATTTTCTTGAGCCCACCATCTACAATTTTGAGAGCTTACAACGCCGTTTGAAGTGAAGTGGCCTCGTCGGTCCATAAAACGTGAAAGGGAAAGGACACATCTTCTTCTTTTTTCCCCCCGGTACCAAAAGAGAATCCCAAACGTATGTCAAAATCGTTCCTTAAGAGTATTTATAAATTTAGGTTTATAAGGTTTAAATTTATTTTTAAGCTCTTCCTTACCTCTCTCTTTGTAAAAATCAGTTCTGCAAAAACATGTCAATACTAATTTGCCATGTTCCACAACATCTAGGCCCCACATTTAATTGGACTTCTTCACTATGTTTTATAGGATTGCGAGATTTTTAAATGAATTTTCCACCGATCCATTGATTTAAATTTTTTCCCCCATCCTACTTACAGTAGACTGTTGCACATTTTGCCTGGATGCCTTTCATTAAAAATATTGGCTGCTACACGATGACTGTTTTTCACCACATATTAATACAATTTCAATTTTTTCCTGTAAAGTTAACATTTTTTTAAATTTAATATGCAGTATTAATTTAAAGTCACTATGATAAACAGAAAGCGATTTGTCTGTCATTATTAAACAAAGCCTTGTTGATCTTTTTTATCATTTGTTTTACGGCCAACTTGTTTTGATCAGGGTACGTACAATACTAATTAATTTTTGAATACTGCACTTGAATAATAAAAAAACTATTTTGACTTATTTCTTAACATAGCTTTATAACAAATTTTAATAAAGAGTTTTTAAATTTTTAAAAACTTGAAACTATAAAAACTTTACGTGAAGTTAAACAAATGATTTTTTATTAATCAAACTTTACTGATGATACTGTGTACCTGTTTTTCTTAATTAAAATATGTATTACTTTTAGCCACAAACTACGTTTAAAAAATAATTATTTTATGGAGTTACCTTATCAGGGGCAAAAACAAAAAAAACTTGCATCACATAGGACCCCAAAATTTTTAAAAACCCTATTTGGATTTTGTAGAAACAGCACACATTTAATACGGCGCAACTTTAAAGAAAAGGTGTCTGGAATAAAGCATTCTCAAAAGTAAGAAGTTTTATATAGGTTGCGTTAAGTCTTATTTTGCAACAGTGGTGCAATTTACAAAAAATGGGCAAAAATCTAAATTGTCTTATACAGCTCAAATTTTGCATACGAGCTAAAAATGCATTTAAACTTTTTTTAATGACTTTTTGATATTTTGAGAAATAACCCCATTTTTAATTTTTTGGAAAAAATTAAAATTTGACAGGCAATGCAAATTACGAGACTACTATTTTTTGGTTAATTGTCATATCGATCGAAGCGAAATTGATGCCAAAGTCAAATTTCGAATACAGCTATTAATAAAAAAAAAAACCTATGATGCGGACTTTACTGGTCACACGTATATATATATATATATATATATATATATATATATATATATATATAATATATATATATATATATATATATATATATATATATATATATATATATATATATATATATATATATATATATATATATATATATATATATATATATATATATATATATATATATATATATATATATATATTCTTTTATTTAAATGTCTATTATTTTTATATATCAAATATATTGATTGTAATTCCTTCTTTTAACTCTTACATTCATCCATATAAATTTTTGAGTAAATCTTTTCACCTAGTATATATTAGAAGTAATTATTTGACTACCTAATAAAAAACCAATGCAATAAACATTATAAAATAAAAATAGGTGTACTGAAAATTAAAAAAAAAACTTTAGAGATAGTATATATGTATTTTTTAATTGTAATAACTTATGAGATATAACATATTAAAAACAAAATCAATTTAATTAAAAAAAAACTTCTCATTCGCCAATGCAAACTTGTATCTTATGTCTAATAAAACTGTAGATTATACTGCATATGATTAGTATCTTCTGCAAAATAGCAAATGCTTTTGACGTTATTAGCCTATAAAAGACTGAATTATGTAAAACCGATATAGGATCTCGAGACTTTTCAAGAAGTCGAGTAATTTTTATTGCCAAGAAGATTTCCTCGAAGTAATCAAATATTGTAACGTAATTTAAATATGAATCTTTTGCTTCCACTACTGATGTACCGACTTTTAATGTCATAAACTTTAATTCTTATGCTTATTTTATAAAGCATGATCTTGTCTGAGATACAAAGATAATATAAACGAGTTTGCATCGAAAATTTCTGCAAACTATAAAAAATACAACTTATTTGTAACGCAAAATTGCTATATTGTTTTTCAAAATATTTTTTTAACTCAACACATTTGTTCATTCGATAAAACCAATCAGTAAAACATGAATGATATTGTTCCTGAGTCACTTTCGAAACAAGGTTTTCAAACCAGAAGACGCTTCATTTGGATTTGAAAAACGCTGACCACAAATTGTATCTTTAAGTTTTGGGAACAAAAAGTAGCCACATGGTAATAGGTCGGGGCTGTAAGGTGCAAGCATTATCGTGAAGCAAAACCGTTGCTTCTTGGATGCACTAATCGAACTTTGTCCAGCACTTGAGGCAAACAAACTGTAGTTTAGTATTTTATGAACTAAACTCCCATACGGTTTTTAATTACAATGTAATCTGTACATTATGATCAACAAGCAATTAATTCCACCAAATTCTGCTGAGTTTAAGATTATTAATTACAACTCTTGAATTCGGTCAAAATATTTACACTCACCTTTTATTTTGTACACTGCAATATTTCAGTCGACGCATATCAGTTATTTTAGATAGTCAGTCTTCTAGCTTTAATCAAATCCCTAAAGCTCGAATTTATCCATCAAGCTCGAAAATATTTCTTCCTTTCTAATATTATATCGTCTATATACTCCAGATTTGACCCTAACGTCTCCCACATCTTTCAAAACTTTAGCATGCTTCAGAGAGAGAAAATAATATTTTCAAATGTAGTGGCAGTAAGATTGTATCCTTCTTGATATTCATTTTTTAAATAACTAGGCACAACCAAAAATGTGAAGGTATAATTTTGATATTTATTTATAAATTACAGTAGTTTATTTTACTCTTACAGTGATGTGGAGTCAGCAGCAGCAATTCAACAAGCTCTCTCCGGTGATAATCTTATGGAAAAGGATAGAAAGCTCTCTGAACTGATTATGCAGCTTCAAATGGCTAGAGAGCAGCTGCTAATACAACAGAATCAGCAACAACAGCAGCAAGAACCAAACAAGGTACGAAAAGTATAATATTATTGTCATTATTACCAGAATATCTTAAGTTGTCTTTTCACAAAGTATTTTGTTGAGTTCAAAGGTAGAGGTAAATAAAAATATGTATTTAAACCTTTTTCTTTATTGGCTAATGTTAGTGTAGTCCATTATTAATTTTTGTTTTAAATACGAGTACGTAAATTTTTAAAACGTAGCAAAAAATATAGTATAAGTCATTCTAAAAGTGATCTCATTACCGGAATAGCAATAAAAAAGAGATTCTTATGTCTAGAATGATTTATCTTTATTTCCCTAATAAGTTAAAATTAACCCAAAAAGATCTAACAATTTGCACAGCTTTAATTTAATTTATATTTTTTTGGAAATTCGGAGAAATAATATTATAACTATTTAATCATCTGTCTTGATGATAAAAGCTTCAAAACAATTTAAATTTTCATCAACACGATAATGAAAATTATGTCTGTTCACTAGGCCATCAAGAGGGGTAGTAAATTTGCCCTTAAATAGCACAAAATTACACAATTGTTTTTATATCCTAAATTTTTAAGAACTTATTACCAAAATTTAATAAGTTGTAATTTATTTAAAGAGGAGTTTTTAAAGCAACTATAAGGAAAATTATTATTATTTTTTAAATATCTTATTACACACCCATTACTTAAATAGTTTTAAAAATAATAATGTCGTTGGGGACCTACCCATTAATGCCTTTAAGTAATAAAATAAATAATTAATATAAAATAGTTCTTATCCAAATGTAACCAACTAAGTAAAGGGTTTTTATAAGACAGTGTTTTGCAGATAGTTAAGTATTTACGCAGCGTTATGAAACAACCGATTTTTTTTTAAACTCCTTTTGCTGCGAAGGCAATCTGCACGGTTTTAAAAAAGTCCTAAAGAACTTGTTTAGTTTTTAACTTCAAAAAGAAAATGAAGAAGTTGATCATACCGACATTGCTACATTTTTTTTTTGGGGGGTTTTTTAAAAATTTCCATAGGACCTTTTTTTAAATTAAAAGGAGGGAGGGGGCTTTGCTCAAAAGGGGGCCCCCAATTTTTTAAACACAATCAAATAGCAGTAACTAAATTAACAATGACTTTTCTGCACTTAAGTAAAAATTAATGGCTTATTTATAAATTAGGGCAAGACGTGGCAGAAAAATATAAAAACACAGAGCTTCATTTGTTTTTAAAATTATATTTTACAAAGAAAAATTAAACTGCAACCAGAAATAAAGAAACAATGTTGCTAACTAGAACTAATCAGAAACAGGGCCGCTGCCAGAAAAAATGTTGAGGGGGTCAAAAAGTTTAAGTTAATTTACTAGCCCAGAATTAATTGAATTAAAAACACAGGTAAAAATACCACAACTTTAATTTCTAAATAATATTGTAAAATTTAAGGATTTAGACGGCAGTTGTTTTATTTTAAGTAATTTTAAAAAACCCAAAGAGGCCCAGGACCTCCCCTGCCCCTCCCCAGCGACCATGACAAAACCAACTTAAAAAAGAATAAAACTAATTATATGTCAATACTTTAGGTACGTAATCAGGGTCCAAAAATAAACATAAAAGTCTATATAAATATGAGTCCGCAAGGCCTTCGTTTCCGAGATACAGGGTGTTTACCACAGAGCTGACATGTGGTTAGAAGTTATGGTGGAATTTTTAAAAATTATAAAATCTAGCTTATGTTTTGCCGAACATAATATAAGGACAATAATTTTATTTTATTGAAAATTGAAGTACATATTTTTTAACTATACATTTTTTAATTTTGCTATAATAAAATCAGATGCGTCGTAATTTTTTTGAATTCAAATATCTCGAAAACGGTTGCTAATATCAACTTTTAATAAGTATACCTTTTTGACGTAAAAATGACAAAACAATTATTTAATTTCCTTAAAAATGTAATACAGGACCGTACCAAAAAGTTGTGATTGTTCAAAATAGTATAAAGACGTGTAGGTGGCTCTCCCTACAAGTAAGAGCCGTAACAAGATTAGATTCAAATCCGTATACGAAAAAAAAACAAGACACCAATTTTTACTCCAATATTTACATTATCATAGATTTTATATAAAAAATATAAAAATTAAATAAAAAAACTTCTTTTTTTTTTTTTTTTTTTTTTTTTAAAAATTTTTTATATATATATATATATATATATAAAATATATATAATATATATATATATATATATATATATATATATATATATATATATATATATATTATATATTATTATGTAGATATAAAAACCCTTTTCCCTTTATTTCCTTATTTTCGACCTAAACTGGATTTTAATCTTTTTGCCCTGATTCTCCATATATACTTTAATTTCACCTAATCATTACTACCGTAACAGACTGAAAAAAAATATGGCAAATAGCAATTTGATTAAGTCAAGAGACACAACGAAACCCAAAAAGCTTCCAGCCTATTAAAGAAACAGGCTTTCAATTTAATTAGCTGCGTTATTTGTTCAAGCAGTGGCCAAAGAAGAACGACAAAAGGGATGTATGCAAATTTAATTTTGATGGAATCACGAACGAGCCAAAGAAAGAGCATACAAACAAAAAGTCGACAAAGTTGGGCTCTCCGACAATCGGCTAGTGTGCTGCATATTTTATATTAGGGGTTCCCGATCTGCATTCAAGTCAACTCTTGACTAGCTTTTGCTCTTTTGAAGCTCCCTGAATAGCCTATGTAAGGAAAATTACGTATTGAGTAGCCGTGTTTGTTAAAATAGGTGCACCTCTTTACAGGATACATTTATTAGCAAAGTGCTGTTTATAGCTAACTTTAAATTAAAATATTTGAAAATTTTAAGCTATTAGCTAGCGATTTTTCTTTCAGGGCTCAAGTGAGACAAAAGGACGCCTTGCCAAGAATTTTTTTTTTTTGAGGTCCCCTATTTCTTGACTAGAGATTTTAATGCATAATGATAAACAAATTATTAAATGGTTGACGTTTTGATGAGATTGAACTCATCTTCTTCTAGAACTTCTTCGGGTGGTATTCGAAACTAAACTGAATGATTGCGAAAGAGTAGTAACTAAATAAGTTAGTAACTAAATTTGAAATAAATGTATTTCTTTGAGAGATATGTCAAACTTTATTGCTAATTGATGAAATCAACAAGCGTAGCGATATCGCGTAATAATGATAAAGCTTACCATGGACGTAGCGAGGTACGGGCAGGGAGGGGCAGCTACCCCCCTTAGAAGAGCGGTCGTTCGCTGATAAACTGTAATTCTGACGAGCTTCATAACTTGCGACGCTTCTTATAAGACCTAAGAAACTAACAGGCTTAAAGGCTGGTTTGAAATCCAACTATACGTGATTTTTAAAAATATATTTTTACATCATTTCTTACTGTAAAAATGTCACTTATAACGACAAGGGTGGTAGTTTATTTTGTTAAGAAAAAAGAATCATAAAACGTTTTGTAAAAAACCAAAAAAACCTTTTAAGAACCCAAAAAAAAACAAGGGAACGAGATGTGGGGGAAGAGGAAAGCATCTGATAGCCAATGTTTTGCCTTTATCGTCGCCGCTCGCATTCATTCAACTATTTCTGATTTTTATATTTTTTAATTACTACCCCACTGCTTATGGAAATATAGGGTTTAAAAAGACGATCAAACAAACAATATAATCAGGATTTTCTTTGTCTCCCCCCCTTTTAAAAATGCAACCTGACTACGGTTTTTTACATTTTGTGATGTAACTATTAAAATCCGACAAAGGGTATGCTACGTTAAAAATGTTTATAATTTTAATGGGAATGCAAATCCTAAATAAAAAAATAGGAGACTCATTTAAAATAAGATAGTAGGACCACGTCCGGACTTTCTGAAACATCTTGTACAAGTATAAGGAAATTTAAAAAAATATGTATTAAAACATTAAACTTTTATAATAAACTCGTCCTTCCCAAACGTCAAATAAAAAAGTTAATGGGGGGTTACATTTATAACAGGACACCCTGTATATACATCTATAAAATTTTGTATATTTGTTTGAAAGCCCCGATAGATTATAATATGTGAATATTTTGCAATACCAATAAAATTACATATATATTACATTCTTTTGTTTTAAAGTCGGATAAAAAATGAGTTTAAACAAAGACAATTGTAGTTATCACAACTACAATTGTCTTTGGTTTAAATAAAAATTAAAATTCGTATCATATAAAATACGTTAATAAATACATCTTTAGGGATATCCAAGAAAAATTACGTTACACACAAATATTGTTAATTTTGTTTTTCACTGGGAGCCGTCTAATCTCCCATTATCTTTTATATCAATACTCCCATTAGTCTTGTTTCTTCTACAGGATAAGTCAAGAAAATAAAAAATTTAGTCACATGAGGTGCAAAGTTTTTTTTTTGACCCTGCATAAGAAAACCTTATAAAATATCCATTTTTAAAAAGGTAGTTAGTGCCTAAAGGAAATACACTAAAATATTAAGAATGTGGTTTAATTAAAAAAGTCAAATTTGCTTTAAAATTTAAAAAAAAATTAATTTAAGTAAAAAAACCTTATTTTGGGGGTTTAAACAATACCCCAAACAAACAGGGTTTGAATTGTTCCCTTGTTTTTTTGTAAGTAAAAATTTGAAAATTTTTTTCCCAAAAAAAAAGTTTGTTCCTAAGCCAACGGGAAAATTTCCACTTTAAAAAAATTTTTTTTTGAATTTTTTTGAAACCGGGGGTTTTTTATGGAAAAAAATTTATACAAGGAGTGAAATTTAAAAATTTTAATTTTTAATTATGGATTTTGTTTAATTAGAAAAATTTGACTTTTCTTTTAAGTAAACTATTTTTTTACCCTTTTAAAATTCTTTTTTTAAACAAAAAAAAAAAACAAATTTTTTTAATTTTTTTTTAAAAAATAAGAAAAATTTGTTTTTAAAATTAAAAAACCAAAAATATTTCCGGGTAAAAACAAATAAATTTTGCATCACGTGACCAAAGTTTAATAGCCCAGTTTGGATTTTAAATAAAAACACACATAAAATATGGCGCTACTTCAAAAACAACATGTCTGGAATAAAGCATTGCCTCAAATAAGATTTTGTATGTAGATTGCGCTAAGTCTGCAACAGTGGTGGAATTTACAAAAAATGGGCAAATAATCAAAATTATTTTATACACCGATTTTGCATATATGGGTTTAAAATTGCATTAAAAAAATTCTTTCGTAAAACCTTTTTCGATATTTTTTAAATTTTTTTTCCAAAACAGTTAAACTTTGACAGTTAATGCGAACGAATCACGTAACTACTTTTTTTTTAAATTTTCATCTTGATCAAAGTCAAATTTTAAATAAATTTGTTATTTAAAAAAATCCTGTATGATACGGAATTTACTGGTCACACTGTTTGTAAATTTTCTTCTGTCCAATAAGTACAACTGAATTAAAAAAAAAACCGTTTGGAAAATTAAAATAATCTTAAGTCTTATACAAACGGTTATCTATTTAATTTACCGAAGTAGAGAAATAAGAACTTACAGGAGCACTTGCTTAAACGACTCGACAAGGCACACCTTAATATATTTATTGCCAATTTAAGAAAATCTCAGATTAACTCCTTATCAGAAAACAGTGTTACCGAACACGGCAACAGGAGTAAGTTATCGTTATTTAAGCAACGCATTTTATATTTGCATAGGGATTGCCTACTAAAAAAAAGTGGTAGAGTTCGTACACTCTAATATAAACTACGGCATAATTCTACTGGCCGCTAAGTACCGTCCATCTTTAGAGATGGAGTTATTGCATGACAATCGTAGCGATAGCTTGTTTTCTTATCATAGCCAACTGGCTAAAATTTACATCAAAGTTATCGATATTAAAAGAAACTATATTATACAGGGTACGTCTATTAAAACTTGCAATTGCTATATTTTCTTAAGCAAGAAAGATATCAAAAATAAAATAAATAATACCGTTTCTATAAAACCCGGGGAACCCCTTAAGCTCCACCTCCACTCACTTAAAGGGCAACACCCCCTTGTGGCACCTCTTTAAAAAGCCAAAGAAAAATACTAGTCGGTGGTTGTAAAAAAGTTGGGGTAAAATCAGATACTACCCTTAAATTTAAGTAAAATCGTATTTTAGTTTTTATAAAACAAATACCAGAAAATGTCTAATTATTAAATTAATAATAAGTTTAAACAAAGCTATTCTGAAGAGTGTTGACCTTTGGACACTTCTTTAAAAGAAAAAATGCTGCTATAAGCATCATTTTTAAAGAGATTTTCAAAGAAATGTCACAGGGTGCTCCTGCATTTAAAATTTTTTATGGGGACAGGGATAGGATATTTTTTCATGAAAAATAAAAAACGTTTTTTTTAAATTTAAGGGTAGTATTTAATTTTACTTCAAGTTTTTTAAGACCAACAATTAGCATTTTTCATTGGCTTTTCACATAGAGGCCACAAGGAGGTATTGCCATTTAGGATGTTTAAGTGAGTGGGATTTGGATTTTAGAAAGTTTTAAAAGATACACTCCGTTTAAAAAAGCTATAAAAGGAAGATTTTTTCGTCATGTAACACTACCTACGAAGGTCTAATGCCTAAGTACTAACATATATACCCCCGTATCTAAGGTAAAGTAAGAGATAGTTTATTATCACGATTTAAATATTTGGAGAATCAGAGAAAAGGGAAGTACTCCTCCAGGCAGCAGATTTTATATTCTAGAGACTCTAGAAATAAAGAAGCAAACGAATTGGGACTTTCGTGACATCACCAAAAGAACACTTAAGGGATACATGCAGTGGTGATGCTATAGGGGCAACCGGAGTAGCTCAGGCTACACCAAAATTCTTGACCCCTCCTAAAAGAAGATATAAGAATTTGCAAATCCAAAATTATATGCCTGATTAAATTTTGACTTTTATAATAGTAGGCATATTTATACCAAAATTATTTTATTATTTAAATTATTGTATTTAGGAACTAAAATCCTTAATAAAATATCAACCTGGATATTGTTGTAAATATAGTGGGATAAAAATTTTGTCTATAAAATATTTTTTTACCTTTTATACGAGTATTTGCTTATATTTAGTCCCATGATTCTTTTTCTTTATTTTAAAACACTCTAAAATGTTTTCCATGTCTGTATTTATGATATTAAACTTCTGTATTTAACAAGTGTTTATTTATTTATTTAATGTGTCCGCAACTTCTTAAAAAAGTTATTTTGTAAGATGTTATTCTTTTAATAGAAGTAGTAATATGCAAGGTAAAGTTTTGTGATTTATGAATGGGGTATTTTCCTCAATTGATATTGAGAATGTTGTGTGTAAAATTAAGAGAACAAAATGAAGAAAAACCTGTAATTAACAGAGAAAATACAAACCCCTTACTTTTTATTTAAGGTTTAATTATCATTGTAATTTAAATAGCCCGCCACCCTAACCAATCAAATTCAACATGGATGCCGTCTGTTTAGGAACTATCGATATCGACAATCGTATCGATTTTAACGAAATGCTAAAATCTATCAACGTCATCTCACATCTGTTACTTGTCAGCCGTAACGCGAAAGAGGAAAGAAGAAAAAAGTAGATATTTGTTAATTTGTTATATTGTTTATTGTATCTTTGTGTATGTTTAGAGTTTAGTCGATTTTTGCAAGTTTAAATTATATTTTTTTAAAAAAAAAAGTATTTTTCTTACTTTCCCAAAGGAAGAAGGATATGAAAAAAACGATTCTGGAAACTTGCCCGAGTATCTATGGAGATGGTTTATGAGTTTAGTTTCTAATGCAGTTATTACAGTGAAATCAAGAATATTAAATTACAGAGGTAAGGATTAATTTCGGAGCGAAGTCAAATACCGGTCATATCAATATTATTTTAAAAAAAATTTTTAATTAGAAAACAATTGAAAATATGAAATAAAATTATAAATAAACTTTTGTTTAAGGTCTGAAGGAACAGTATGGAGATAATGCTGTTTGTTATGTTCAGCAAAGAATTTCTAAACAATGTACTGTTAGATGTAAGGTTTCTCCTGAGCATAAAATTCACAAAAAAACTTACAATGTTGTTGCTGTGATAGACAAGAGGGTAGCAAATTTTTGTTGTGATTGTATGGATTGTGGCTTCTGCTTGTAGTCCATATTTATGCCTGTTTTTCCCCCCCAAAAAAATTTTTTTAGGTACTTATAGTTGTAGTATTTCTTAATCGAGCACTTTAATTGCTACAAAATTTTAATCCATATTTAACCAACCGACAACATCAGAAAAAATTTTTAGCATAATAGTATAAAAAACCCTTTTTGTCGTAATAAGGTTTTATTGATATCTATGATGACATTTGTTTGAATGCCTTAAAAAAAGCAATTTAGGTTAATGGAAATGAAAGTGCTCCGATGTTGTTAGGGGCTCTTAACTCACCTCTATAATTGGACAGTGCAAACAAGTTTTAAAATACTAAAAAGTTATCATTTACAGGTGGCTGTAAACATGTGTAGCCTTTTTTTCTGGCTCCATCAAAGATATTTAAGAGCCAAGTTCTACATCAACGGAATGCTACTGGAAAGCTTCAGTGTTGTCAAAAGTAGGAAGGCAAGACAAGTGTATGTCTATTAAAAAGATTGAAAAACGAAACAGAAGTTCTCGGGCCCAAAAAATTTAAAATTCAGTTGTAACTCTAATAAATGCTCTGGGAAACAAAAAGGGGGAAATTTTTTTGACTTATATTTTGAGCAGAGTTACATGACTTTGATTTTTTTTAATTAAAAAATAAAAAGATCAAAGGGGAGTGTAAATGCAGACAATTTTGTTTTGTATTTAATAAATTTTTTTTAAAGCATTAGATATTCAGGATGTGGAAAAGAACACCGTGGACAATAAACATGTGGAGATTGGTACAAAATGAGTTTTGGGTAGGATAACTGCTTCGACTTTGTATGATGTGTTAGATGCAAAACAAGTGGTGGGTGGTTAAAAAAAATAATGGTTTCCAAAAAAAATTTGGACATGAGCCTATGTGGGAAAAACGGGAACCACTTGTTCAAAAGAAAAAGGGGGCAAAAAAAAAAATTAAAATAAAATCTAGTGGCATTTTTTTTGCATAAAGACTACCCACTTTTGGAGCATCCCCAGATGGTTTAAGTACTAATTATTTATTTGAATTTAAAGGTCAACAAAAAAAACAATCCAAAATTATTTTAAAAAGAAAATAAATTAAATAAAAAAAAATATTTTCAGTTACAATTAAAATGTTTTTGCAAATCAAAGTTATTTTATGTTTTTCCCCAAAAATTTTGAATGACAATTGTTTTTACATGAAGTGGTATTTAATTATGCAGAATTAAAAGAAATTATAGATATAGCGTTAATTTATTGGAAGAGCAATATATTTCCAGAATTAATTAATGTCGTAGTTATAGTTATAAATTGTAATGGGGTCTATTTTAATATATAAGCTTAAGTTTCTGCAAAGTTTTACCTAAAATTTCGATATAAATACATTTGTAAAAATGGTATATTATACAGGTTTCTGAATGTGTTACATATTTATTTATAAATACTTGTACTTTGTATTGTTTTTGAAGAAAAAAACAAATTATTACTTGAATTACTATTTTTTTTTTTTTTATTAATGGACCTTGTAAGTTTTTAGGAACAAACAATCCAACAATTTCATCTAGAAAAAATCTAATAAATTTGTATTTACTTTTGAATGAGCATCTGGCTTTTTGAACTCCCTTATTCTAGCAATGTTTCTTTCAATGTGAATTCTTAAGGCAGCTATTCATTTTGCTCTTTTACTTGCTTTTTTTCGGGGCCCCTTTTCTTGAATAACACTTGGCCTAATCAAAGTGAAATTTTTTTTCTGCTAATTTGAGCAATATTTTAAAACCTCTATCAGCCATTATGGCGCAATTTTATAAATTTTAAAAAATCCACTAGATATAACAATATTGTTATCTAAAATTCTACCTCAAATCCTGCAGAAATAAATTGAATCCATGGGGTGTGGCATACTAAATTTTTTGCAGTGTTACATTTTTTATACTCTGACCATGAAAAACTCTTACAGGATTTGAAGGTTTTTTAATTTCAATTTCAAAACAATCTATTATAAAAAAACCTACTATATCTAAATCTAAATGGATTAGGTAGTGCCATCAAAATTTGTTTTGGGAGGAGTAAATATAAAATTTTGCAAAAACATTAGCAACTTTCTAACCCTTCTATAAAAGATCTTTAACGGTTGAACCCCTAGTTCCAAAATCTAGCCAATCTAAAATAAGATCATCTAACTAATTTTTTAATGTAATAAAAAAGCACATATGCCCTTTTTCCCCAGTATGACAAAAACTTAACTAAAACAAACACCTTTTTAGGATCTAGAAAAAACCCTTTAATTATTTTCTTCATCTAGAGTTGACTGGAGTCTTTCTGCTCTAAGAAGATTTTTTTGGGTTTTCTTTTTTCTTCATCAGAAGAACTTTTTAATAATCCTTTATCTAAAGATTTATTGATTCGAGAATATCTTCACTTCCTGGTGATGAAATGGTCAAGGGGGAATAATATCTTTTTTGGCAAACCGAAGGTCCTGGCAAAGAACTAGCAGGTTCCTGAATTTTGCACTAATTTTGGAACTTTTTTTTTTGGGGGGGTATAAACACTATAAACTCATTGAATGTTTATATGTGGTATTACATCCTCTTTAAATGAAATTTTGTCCTCCCCTCTTAAATTCCATCCAGTTTTGGTGTCATTTGGAAGCTGTAAATAATTTTTTGAATAAAAGGGTCACACATTATAAAAAAATAACACTAAAAAATATATATTTACAATTATTTTGTTTATTATATTAAAATAAAATTTTCCTAAAAAAATATTATCTTTCCCCTATTATAAAATACTTATACAGTATGAATGTCTACATGGGGCTTTTGATCAAGCAAAAGTTAAAAACCCTAACATTTGTCTTAGTATTTGTTAAAAGAAGCTTAAAAGTGATCATTTTAGCTATTGTAGTATTTCTATAATAAAAATATTAAATTAAATGCCTGAATTTAAAGATGAATGAATTTATATTGAAATAAACAGTGTGGACTAACCACTTGTTGAGTTTAGTGCAAACCCTTGATTTGTTTAAATGACTTTTTATGATTTTGTAGAATTTATTTTATGATTTTAATTACTGTAATTTCTATCAGTGGTTGCTCCCTCAAAAAGGGAATCTCTTGGATTTGGGTAGAGGCAAGAAAAAAGCATTTTGTAAATTGGTCTCAGTTGTGCATTTCTTTTCTTAGTATAACTTTTAGATTATTTTTTATTTTACTTAACTTATTAAGGTTAAAAGCTTTTTTATTTTGGCATCAGATGTCTTAAAATTTATAAAAAATTTATATTTACAGTAAAATTAAATAAATTTTGTCAAAAATCTGTCTATTTAAGTACTTTAACGTAATGTCTTTGTAGCATTTAAAGAGCATCACGCCAACCAAATCCTCCAAAGAGTAGGGAAGGGGCATAGAAAATTTTTTAAAATTTTTCGCCTCTACCCAAATCGAGATTGCCCACATATTTAAACATCATATTTATTTTATGTGATAGTTGTAGAAGTTATAGGTATAAAAACAAAAACAAAACCAAATTCAAGATAACTGGAGGAACTTTTTTCAGTGTTCCTGTTGGATTTCAACCTTGTGTAGAATTTGCTTATTAAACACTTTTAACAAAATATTCTGTTATTCTCAGTTATTGTATTGTTACGATTGTTTTACATGTACATACATAAAAAAGAATAATTTGGCAACCCAAAAGGGTTTAAACCAACAGGTTAGGGCTGAGGAAAGTTTCTCCAGTTACCTTAGAATTTTGGTTCAAAATGCTTTCGGAGGCCAAAAAAACGGTAAAAAATATTTTTGGGTTTATTTTCATGTGGCTTTGCAATAAAAGCTAATAAAAAAATCATGAAAAAAGCAGGGTTTGGAAAAGCCTTTGCCTAGATATGGGAACAGTATTTCATCATGGGCTTGATTTGTTATCAGAAGTGTAAATTTTAGATAAAGGGAAGAGTTTTTTGGTTGAAAAGATCATACAAGCTTTCGGGAAGCTAGTGAGGCTAGGGAGGTAATGTACTTATTTCATTTAAGCACATTCTCAAAGGTTAGGTCCACAAGATCCAATAATTATTTGTTCTGCAAAACTTGGCTGCTTAGATGTAGGGATTAATAATTGGGTGAATTTTTTCGCGACAGTTAACATGATTGTGTTTTTAAAGGCACAAACTGAACAAGATTGTTGGTTTGGATTTTACAATCCAGTATTAATTGAAGATCACATAAAAGGGATACCTACATTACCCTGCCAAGCTTAGAGACCGGCTTAGTCAGCAAGCCTATAAATAAGCAAAAAGGGAACCTTGAGGATAAATAAAGTAAAAATAACTTATCTAGTACAGGTCTGCTTAAGTTTAAATAATGGAAATTAGTATAGGAAATCAACAAAATATTCTATAGGCTTAAAACTTGTCACCGCGATGTATTTTTTCTAAATGTCGCATTAAGAACAACAACAAACTAATATTAACTTTGTGGGCCCAGAAAACCAAAGAATCAGATAAAAAAAATAAGTTAAAATTTTAACCTCTTTATTAAAATTTCAAGCAAGTAAGATGAAATTAAAAATGGTAAATTGAAATTTCTACCCAGTAGATTGAAATTTTAACATAATAAGTTAAAATTTCAACAAAGTAGGTTAAAATTTTAACTTACTTTTTGTACTTGGCTTCTGGGTTTTCGCAGGCACTAAATCTAACTAGTTCTACTAGAAGTAGACCCGAGGAACACACCCATTATCGGTGACATTGTATAAAACACAGAGTTTTACAACATAAAAATTTAAATCTTTTAGTTATCATACAACCCATTAATTTTCCTAGGAATTTTGGGTTTGGTTTTTGTCATTTGAAAATACGTAGAGAATTATTAAATCGAATCCATGCCAGCACACGATCCCTTACCAATTCCCCATAAAGCAGTGTTGAGGTGTACCGCAAAAGCTAAAATTAAAATACAGCTTTTGCAAACTTGTACACGCACTTTATCCGAGTAAACTCTGCTATTAAAATAACAAATGAGACGATAAACCTAGGAATTACAGACCGGTATCGAAAGCACAGCGGGTGCTTCATTCTCATCTTGCATATTAATCGAGAAAATAATTATGCTTTTTTACACTTAACGGGAATATCCGATGTTGTTTGTGGTTTAGAATAAATAAGGAAATTTTAAACATTGCTGCATTCCTCGTTAAATTTTTAGTGTTTGCCATTATAAAAGCTTCTTTTTTAATAATAACATACGGTCTGGCTGGCGAATTCATGTTTAATAAGTTCGGTGGTTTAGGTTGCCTCCAGGAAGTTTTAAACAATGGGATAATATTATTGACCCCTATGAACTGGCAAATCGCCTATAACAGAAAAAAGAACAAACCCCCTGCACTTTTTTTTATTTTAGGGTTTTTTGAACAAGTTTTTTCTGCTAAAATGCTAGAAGCAATCCAGTTTATTAGGTGGTTGTTATCAAATGCGTGTTGACAGATTTTTAGTTTGTGGAATTTGTGTATTTATTGTACAGTAACGGCCATTAAATCTTGGGCAATTCTTTTTCCCTTTCGTAAAATAGGCTTATACCACCTTTTACTGAATATAAATACCTGTTGAAAAACCTAATAAAGGAAACAGGTGTCCGTTGTCAGTGTCTAAAAATATTTTTAAAATGCCAACTTTGGATCAAAAGTATTAATTATTCTATATTGAGCAGAGAGGTTGGCCAGAAAGGGGGAGGTGGCGGGGAGAGCTTAAAATCCCAAGAGTACTGATCATTTTGTAAAACAAAATGGCAGGAAATCTACTCCTTTGAGAGAAGAGTTGGAACTGGTCGCCCCAAACTATTGAATCAAGAATAAGACAATAATTTAGTTAACGTTCTGAGAAACCAACCATTTAAATCTGTAAAATTTTAGCAAAAACGGAAAACAATTTTCCAGCATCGGTTAAAAATGGCACGGCGAAGAATAGGCAAATATCGGAATTTCAGCCACAAACCGTTTTTTGCAACGCTGCTACTTTAACAGTTTTGCTTAGAACCTCCGATTTTTGGGAAAATAGAATATTCACTGATAAAGATGTTTCGGTCGTGCTACAATGGGATACACAACAGCCTCACCCGCCCTTTTGGGAGAGAAAATGCGCAGGCCTCATTTTGGCGCTTGCAGAAGATCAACAGCTCCGTCAGCGGCGCGGATTGGCGAATCACTCTGGCCGCCGGAACCCACCGATGGATCAGAGACCCGCCCCGTCATGGAATGGCAAGGACTACGTCCAGGCGATGCAGCTTCGAACTAACACTCCCGACCATCGGAGCGCACGTAATGTTCACATAAAGAAGTGAAGTTGCCGAGCCGGATGTGAACGTGTAGAGACCCTCTCCCACATCTTACAACGATGCCCAGTCACCCACTTTGAGAGAATCCGGAGACATGATCATGCAGTCAATGTCTTCTCTAAGTATGGAACAAAGGGTTGGGCGTCCAAGTCGAACCCTCCGTGCGTGATACCAATGGTCGCCTCCACAAGCCGGACCTCATCATTCGAGGGCAGCCACACCAACGTGTGGACCTCTGTGTGCTGGGAAACCCACGACCTCTGCAAGGACCATGCCGACAACAAGGTCGCCACCTACTCTTCCCCGGAGTTCCTCTCTACAATCCGGACCCTGTATCCCGACGAGCCCATCCATGTGTCCGGCCTTGCCATTGGGGCCAGGTACCTGGTGCCCATCCAACGACCAGCTTGAAGTCTCGACCTGCCACGGGGACTAGTCTCATGTCTGGTTACTGGAGTTCTCAGGGAGTGGTAGCTCTATTCACCGCTCCTTCAGCATCAACGTCTGGGACCGCCGGAATCATTGAAGCCCTCCATCAGCTCAACGCCTTTGTTCGCCCGTCCATATGTGTTATTGACTTTTCTTTTATTTTATATATGTTATTTTGTATTTCTGATAGTCATGGGACTTAAACCCAAAGAAGTTATTCAGTGTATGTTTCTTTTTATTTACTGTAATTTACAACTTCTACTTGTAAGCGTCAATTTACTGTTGTTATATTTGACATTTATTTTTTCTGTAAACTTTTTTGTAAGCTTTGTAAATTTTTATACTGAATAAATGTGTTAATATACAGGCCTCAAGGAACACGATTTAATATAAAATATACCCAAAGGACAGAAACGTGAGCGATTTTCGGCAATGTTTGGGGGTGGAGTGAGTGCATAAGGACTTGAGTATGTTATTTTATCAAGGCAGAGGTGTATATGAATGTACTACAGAATATGCATGCATCCCTTCTGTACTGGATCGATTTCCGGACAGAAATTTTATCTTTCAATGAATGCATGTCTCGTTGTACGTTCGGCAAGTCGATAAATGAATGGAAGAGCAGCGTATCAGGGGTTTTACCACCAGCCGCATGTAGTCAGATTTAAATGGTATGAAAAATGTTTGGGGCTGTATTTAAAAAATAAATAGGAAAATGAGTTTAGGCCGAAAAATGTAAAACGAACTTAAGGATAAAATTTTAGAGACGTGGAATGAGTTACGAAATCCGGACTACGCCCGGGCTTTGGTCCATTCGATGCCCTGAAAGGGCTAAACTCTCTATCTTAGAAAAAACGGGGCGCAATAAAATATTAAATTTGTTTGGAAGAATATTTAATTGTGTTAATTAATTTATTGATTTTTGGGTTTTTGCTTTATTTATAGTAACTAAAAGTAAAACAAGGTAAAAAAACGATTTACAAAAATTGGCAGACAAGTCAAAATTTGACAAATTTTTTGCCCAAGATTTAATGGTTGTCACTGTACCTATAAACTATTGAAAACTTCTTGAAAATTGAAACATAAATAAAAAAGTTATGAATTATTAAACTTAACTGAAAATTTTAAGTCGCGGAATTTTGTGCCGGGTATATTAAATGGCAAATAAATTAAGTTTATTCGGGCATTTCCTGTTATTTCTCAATTACTTTCTAATATTTCTCATTTTTCTTTTGCATATGAATATTTCAAAAGCACGTACTGTTCATAAGCAGTTAGTCTATGTACAAAATGTAGGCTTCATTCCAGCATATGGCTTTACTAATTCAATTCGGACAAAAAACTGACATTTCCCCTTTTTTCCCGTAGGTTCTTTATTTTTAGTTTTATTGAGTGGATTAAGGCTGAAATGTTCCAACTGGCTTTATAAGTCATGCCACCCGAACGCATAAAAGTTATCATTAACTCACCACTGCTGATTTTATGCAGGTAATTTACCTTTTACGATTTTTTGTAATCCTATATCGATGCCGGTCAAATGATCATCGAAACATTATTTGTTGTCGTTGAATAACGTTCGGTACGTTGTAAAACTTCTTGTAAAATGTTTGTGCATGATTCTTGTCGGTACTTTTACCATCTTTAACATTCGTTTTACGACTCTCCTTAGCAAGCGGTACTGTTAAATTTAATACTTGTAAGGTTAAAGTCTACCATAAATAAAATTTTCATTTTACATTGTACATATAAACGATAGGCAGTAAAGGATTTTAATCAAAAAATACAATGCTATCATGACAAGTGCAATTAAGCTTTATAGAATCTAGATAAACGATTGACTGTTACAGGTACGGAATGGCAGGTATTTTATAATGCACACTGCCAATAATCGTTTTGAAAGTGCCATTTTTATTTTTTTAAAAAAAAAATTAAAATACATTCTTATTAAAAATTTTTGCGCTTTATCTATTGCCGAAGAATTTTTTTACGACGTTTCTTTTTCTTTAACCATCATCAACTTTATTTTTTTAACGGCCCTCAATTGTTTTTTTTTTAAGCAGTTTTAATCCCAATTACAATGATGTATTACACTTGATATTTTTCTGTTAAATAAACATATTTTTTATAAGAGACAATGAGTTAGAATGGAATGCACATCATTTCTTATGGGGGCGTTCCATATTTGTTAACTAAATATTAAGTATTATACATTTTTGTAATTGGAGTAATAAGGGGTTCAAAAAAATTAAATAAAAAGCCCAAATTCGTATTAAAATAAAATAAAGTTGATGATGGTTTAACGAAAACGAAACGTCGTAAAAATTGACTTTACCAATACATAAAGCGCAAAAAGTTTTAAAGAGAATAGATTTTTAGAAATTTTTCTAACTTTTGAAATTACCTAGTAAAATAATAAAAACGAAAATCTCAAATTTTAGTTTTTTGGCCATATTTCCAAAAGTGCAAAAGATAAATTAAATTTTTTACAGGGGTATTATTGAGAATCCCAATACGCAACTTTTCCAAATTTAAACTACCCACCTATCTCTTCGGAGATCCCCATACTCTGGCCCTCCCAATCTTGGACACGCTGGACACACATACTTATATATATATATATATATATATATATATATATATATATATATATATATATATATATATATATATATATATATATATATATATATATATATATATATATACCGGGTGACAACGAAATCACTACCCAGCCTTTTATTTTCTTGAATAAAACATATAGCTTTCAAATTTTTAGGATGCAATAATATATCATAAGATGCTGATTTTGGATATTATAACATGTCTCTATATCACTTCCAGTTTAACCGGAAACGACATCAACAGTTTTTCAATGGAATACCCTGTATATTTTTAAAATTTGGATTCTACAAATCATTTCTGATATAAAAGTGTATATTATGTCTATACTATCTCTTCTAGTTTCTGAAAATGGCGATTAAAAATGTCAAACTACCGCATATTATGCAGTTTTATGGGAAAACAAATAAATATGTAAGGTATTATGTTTAATTTAATTTTCTAAGGACTCTATCTGTAGAGGTCATAATATAAAACTACTTCCGGCTTTACCGGAAGTGCTGCAAAAAAATTGACTTTTCCAATAATGTTACTTCAAAAATTTAAATGCAAGACCCTGTATATTTTGGTAAATTTCGTTTCTACGCATCATTTCTGATATAAAATCTGTATAATATCCTATACCTATCTTTGTTAGTTTTGAGAAAATGGCGATTGAGATGTACAAACGACCTCGATGCAGTTATAGGGGAAAACAAATAAATCATTAGAAAATTAATAGCCTAAGTTAGGTATCTCTTTGGAGCAATTTTATTATTTTAATATTAGTTTTTATTTAGAGAGTAATTAAAAAATAATTTAGAATTAAATTATGTAAAAAATATTAAATGTTTCTAACGTTTATTTCTCTTTGCATAATATGCAGTTGTTTGGACATCTTTGTCCGCCGTTTTCTCAAGAAACTAGCAAGATGAAACCATCAGAATATTATACACATATCAGAATGACCCGTAAACGAAATTTAACAAATGCTACAAGGGCAATTACATTTTGAAGTAATATCACTGGAAAAGTCAATTTTTCCTGGCACCTTCCGGCAAGCGGAAATAATTTTATAATGATCTACAGATCAGAGTCTTTCGAAAAGGTAGGTGGAAACGCGTAATTTTTATATTATTGTTTGTTTTCCCAGCAAAACTGCATAATATACTGGACGTCTTTAATCTTGTTTTTGCAAAAACTTCAGCGGTAGAACATAATATATATATAAATGACTGTAGAATCCAGGCACCAAAAATATAAAGTCTGTCCGATGAAAAAAATCAAAGTTGTGTCCTTCAATTAAACCGGACGATGATATCAAAATCAACATAGCATCTAAAGATTTTCGAAGGCTTCTGTTGTCAAGAAAATAAAAAGGCTGAATGTAATCCGTTGTCTGTATATATAAACATATATATTGGCTGTATCAAAAAAACGACTATTTTTTTAAAATTATAATATAATCAAAAAATTGTTTTTTGAACATTTAAAGCTTGTTTAAAGATTATTTTAAAAGATAATTGGCACATATTCTTATAGGAAATTATTCGCTCTACAAAAAAGGTATCTCATAATTTTTGGTAGAAGCAACCTTACAATCTTTATTAGACGTCATTTGAATGTAATTTTTTCACTGTTTTGTGCATCTATTATCAAACTGACCAACATTTTACTTTGAACCAGACCGTCAGGATTTTGTAAATAAATATATATATATATATATATATATATATATATATATATATATATATATATATATATATATATATATATATATATATATATATATATATATATATATATATATATATATATATATATATATATGAGGTATATCTCTTTCTACCGTTTAACCAGTATTTCACTTTAAAATCTTGCATATTTAAAACATCTAGATTGCCGAGAAAACAAAATTTACCGCATTTTTTACATCAATCTATATTTTTAATTACAGAAATCTATTAACCAATAGGCTAAATTTTGTTTTCTCGGCAATCTAGATGTTTTAAATATGCAAGATTTTAAAGTGAAATACTGGTTAAACAATTTTTTAAATATGGAATATTTTAAAGTGAAACGGTAAAAAGAATCATACAACATATATATACTTTTAAAATGAGAGTAAAGTAAGGAAACTAAAAAATAATAATATACGGGGTGTTTCTTTTAAAAAACCAAACTTATTATTTTTAAACACATTTTCGATGCTCTTTTGTTTTATCTGATGACAAATTCTAACGGTTTAGTAAAAATACTTCAACTTTTATAATTTAAAGTTTCTTCTAACTCCTGAAATAAAAGCTCCGGTGGTGCTCCAAAATATACGGAAAAGCCTTGTAGAGATCGAACGCTGTTAGAATAACACCGATACGTCACGGTTTTATACGGGTTTGCCATATGAGACCGTGACGTATCGGTGTTGTTCTTACAGCGTTCGATCTCTACCTACATCAGTTTTTCGGGACTCATCTGCTATTCCGAACTTCAGGTATTTCTTACTTTCAGTTTTTGTAACACTAAATTCATATATTCATTTAAATTTCTTTCAAACAAATTTTTGTAAACTTTTAATAATTTTAATATTATATTTAAAAAAAACTATATATTTAATAGGTACCCGTATATATTAAAATTAATATTATATTATCGTGTAAAATAAAAAATATTATGGTATAACTAGATCTATAAAGACTATTATTTATCCTGCTATACCATAACTTAAATCAACGTCACATAATAATGTTAAAATTTTAAATGCGGCTCGCCTGGAGTATTATTAAATCAATAAAGCCACAATAAATTTTATTAAAGTTACAACAAATTAATTTTACGGTAGCAGTAATGGTCATTAAATCATATATTCTATAATTGACGTAAAAAACTGTTTTCTGAACTGCCACTGTGGTTCCATAAATCCTGACCCCCATGCGGCTGTCGGAAATAGCACCTGTGTTACTAATTTTCTTGTTACTAATATAGCAATTATTTGGTTATCACGTAACGGAATCTCAGTAAATGTATATGGTTTAATGGGCGCCCGAAATGGACAGAAAAAATATATACGTTATTATATGGTGCCAGTCTAACTTGAAATAAATTCAGTTAATATTTAAGAGTATTTTTAAGGGCACTGGCCAGGGCCGCCGCCAGGAAAAAATGTAGGGGAGTCAAAAAGTTTAAGTCAATTTACTAGTCTCGAATTATTTGAATTAAAAACACAAATAAATATACCAAAACTTAAATTTCTAAATAATAATAATACTCATTTAAATTCCTAGGCAATATTGTAAAATTTAAGGATTTAGAAAGAAAATGTTTTATTTTAGGTAATTCTTAAAAACCCGGGGGGGATCGACAGACACCCCTGGCACTGGCGTAGCTAAGATTTTTATTTTTTTTTTATCTAAAAGTGAAACATGGGGCCCACCCCAAATATATACCAGATGCTATTGGCCCCAAGGGGTACACTTTATTATTTTTTTTTATTTTGGGACAAGTTGATTTTTTTTACCGCTCCCCCCATAGATAATCTAAGTTTTAAAAGCGAATCCTCTATTTGTGTTTTTTTGTGAATCAAATTTAATCGTCAACTTTTAATTTACGCAAAAATTTTCGCATTTTTCTTAAAGTTAGAGGCGACTGAAATACATGCATAAAAAAATTGTTGTGTGAAAAAATTTAACTGGCTATGGTTCTTAAAAAACCATAGATAATTTTGCGAAACTTGGAATTTGTTGATAGAATTTGATCAAATTTACGAAACAACATAATTGAGAATTAACTTTTAATTTTCTCTGAAGGGGAATGGCGGTAAAAAAATCAACTTATTTTTCGCTAATCCCAAAATAAAAATTTTCTTTACCAAAGTGTTCCCCTTGGGGCCAATAGTATATGGTATAATTTTGGTGTAAGTCCCATGTCTTAACTTTTAGATTAAAAAGTTTGATAATCCTAGCTACGCCAGTGTTATATTAAGTTATACATAAGTGCCCAATTTCAAGTGTTTCTTTTCTTTTGTTTGCTAGATCTTAAATAACACAATTTTACTTAAAAAATAAACCATAGTTCATTCATGTTAATTTTGTAATATGCTAAAAAGTTGTATAATAATATGCTTAAAAGTTTAATAATTCCGTTTAAAACTGCTATTTTCAATTAAAAAATAAGAAACTGTAGTAAACACTCACTTATCGCGGCTCCTGTTTTTGGCCGTAAAAAATCGAAAAATTAAGTTATCGACAAGTTTTTTGTTTTACTTTTCGGTGGATTGAAGAATATATCTGAATAAATATTTAATCATTTGATTTATTTAAAGTAAATTTTTATTTAAAAAAGGGTTAAAATTTCCCTTTTTTGTTTTTCTAGGAATTTTAAAATATTTTATTCCCAAAAAATTATTTTTAATTTTATTAAAATAAACAAAAAAATTGAATATATTTATTTTTGATTTTAGAATTTTTAAAAATTTGCAAAATTTACATTATTTCTTTTGAAAAAATTGTCAAATATTTTTTTCTTAAGGTTAAATTTTAAAAAAATCAATTAAAAAAAAAATAAAAATGTCAATTTGTCAAATTAAAAATTTATACCTTTAAGATTAGGTTTCATTAAAACCACTCTTCCCAATTTCCTTATTTTAGAACTTTAAACACAAAAAAAAATTACGAAATCGAAAAAATACTGCTCATTTAAAAATGGCACTTGTTTTAAGACTTTTGATGAGTTACTTTTATTTCTTATTTTATTTTGTTGGCTGTATAAATGGATTATTACCACCTGATTAACGCCTGTATGTATGTATGTAACGGATGTTTTTAATGTTTTTCACCTATTTAAGAAGTCTGATTACATTCAATATGGGTTCAGGAGTCAAAAGCCAATGACAATACAATGACAATACAATTATTTCGTAACTAATGTCCTGACTAGAATCATCAGAAGAAAACGAAAAAATATCTAGATTAGTTTGCAGCTTAAGTGTATACCATTCACAGAACAATGGTTGATGTTATTCTTCTTTATCGATATGTTTTTAAAAGATTCTTACCACCGAAATATATGTAAAGTAAATAAATGATACAATTATGGTACCATAGATTTCGCTGCTACATTTTTCTACAAGCGTTTTAAAAAAATTGTTTGAATTATTAAGTCAAACGTAGCACAATGAACTTTTAAGTTTTATGAAAAAACATTTTTTGATTTTGGAAAAAAATAATAGAAATATTGTAAAAAAAATCCACACTATTAAAAAAAAATTAAAAAAAAAATTGTAATAAATTCCATTAAGAACCTTAAAATCAAAACAAAATTAAATTAAAAAAAATAAACAGGAATAAAAAAAAAATAGATTTATTTACAAATATAAGATATACTAAAAATTAACGCTCTTGATTAAAACTACCTTTGATGTTGAGTATGATGTGATCCTTAATCAGTTATGAGTAATTAATATAAATATAAGATTAAAATACAAATTAAGTTATTAACATAATAATTCAATTATAGTAAAAAAAACGTGGTGTGCTTGATATTAAATGTTACAATTATCTTATTGGTAGCTATTTACAAAATCAAAGTTATTATGAAAATATAGTATATTGAACCCCACTTTTTACTAAAATTTAAAATTTATTTGATAATTAATTTTATATCTTATTTTAAAACAATTAGTTATAATTCATTATTGGACTTTCAATCACTGTAACACGAACTCTTTATACTTAAAAAGTATTTTCTATTTTTAAGTTCACTTTGCAACCAAATAAATACCATATTGAAAATTATTACAATTTGTTAATAACTTCTATATAGGGATAATTTAGACAAATTCAAAACCCATTAGTTCTGGTCGGTCATGTTTAGTTCTGGTTAGTTAAAGTGGCTTTTTATTTTCTTCAATTATATTTCAGACGTGTTAAATTACTAAAAGTAGAAACAGTAAGATTTTTCGTTAATGCCGCAATTCTACCATGGCTTAATCAAACAAAGGATAATTTAGACAAATTCAAAAACCCTCAGTTCTGGTTTGTCGTGGTTAGTTTTGGTTATTTAAAGCGGCTTTTTTTCCAATTATATTTCAGACTTCAAAAATCACTAAAAGTATGAACAGTAAACTTTTCCATTTAGGTAGATAGTTAAAACATATATTATTATTAGATTATTTTAATTTCACTATTATCCAAATAAATATTTTATTTTTCTGCATCTTATATGTAAAAAATAAATATTTTGATATTTAGTTAGAAAATTAGTTTTAATTTATTTTACCATATTTTATAAACCATTAGAGACAGGAACCTACCTCAGTTTTTAGTGTACGAAATAAGAATATTTGGGAGAACTTTTTAAGGTGTACGAAACGCGAGTGTACAAAACAAGAATAAATAGTATATTTCGATAAAGGACTTTAAGTAAAAATATACCTACCACCTCGTACATCCAATTAAAAACAGAGGCTTGATCTAACTACTTTAATTAATATTTAACAATCAGAAAATATTATTAGAATGATTGTAAATAAATTATTTTCTAAAACTTAAAAAAAAATACAAAACTAAACAGAGGTAATCAGTATTATATATTTCGTCTCAGAAGCCATTTCTTATTTAACAAAACATTCTAAAGGAAAGGGCGTTTCTTTAAAAGATCAATAAAAGGTAATACAGATTTTTCTGCTAAGCAAGTAAAAGCTAAAAAGCATAAAGCTTTTCCGTTAATGATAAAAAGGTGAATAATTCCCTTCGTCCCACAAACGTTTTGATGTTCTAGGGCCGAACAAATAAACACCGTCGATTCTAATATTCAAACAGAAAAGCCCCGGGCGGATATGCCCCGGGTGGCTCTAACTCTTAAACAAATAACGCTTCTCAGAACTTTGATTTCCATTATATACACAGAAACGGGATAAATCGACAGAGGGCAGCACGGTCGCGATCCTTTGATAGAATCTGCCTGTTCACAGGAACTTCTCCGGAATCAGAGAGGGCATAAGCTAATGATAATACGTTTATGTACAATTACATCTTGTGTAAATTAAGCTTCGACTCTCAAAGCTAAGTTCGAACTCCTAATTAAGAAGCAACATTACGTAGACACTCCACTGTAGAAATAATATTGACATCGTTACACAAAACCACAGTTAATCTTTCATAATTTGAAAAAAGAAAGATATTTGAATTGGCTGTAAAAAAAATATCAGCACCCAGATATTATTTAAAAAGCAGTCTGTAACCATTTTTAATAAAATTAAAATAATTTAAGACATGATTTTTTAATGGCAAAAAGCTATTTAACACAAGTTTTGTGCTCTAGGTTTTACTTATTTAGTGCAAATTTTTAATAAGACAATAATTTTATATAAAAACAAAATGATTGGTACAGGCTTTCAACTTATAATTTGGCATGATTTTAAAATATATATATATATATATATATATATATATATATATATATATATATATATATATATATATATATATACAGGAGTGACAAAAGAAAGTACATATCAAAGTTAAATTTTTTCTCATGATTTTATATTTTTATATTTTTAGATACTAAAAGATCAAAAAAAAGGTGAGTTATTGTTATTTTTCCTATACCTAAAATTAACCTTTTCCCGAGAAATTTAGAAATTTAAAAATATTATAATTTAAAAATTTTTTACCCCCTTTAACTATAACGAGCTGCTCTTAATTTAAAATTTTGGGCTTAGCTCAAGGTTAAATTAACTCACATAAAAGTTTTACCTTATTATTACACAGAGTGTTGAAAAAAATGCCTTGTTTGGACACACATTTTATTAAATCCTTTAAAATTAAATGGATCACCCTGTATTTAGTAGCCTATTTTGACGCAAAACAAAAATTTCCGTTAAAACCATATTTAGGGTTTCCTATCCCTATCTCTTCTGCTTTTTATGCAAAAGGCGTTTTTATATTTGATTTATCCTTTATTTAAAAATGGAACACCCTGTATTGTAATTAAAAATTTTTTATTAAGGATCACGTAGATTCGCTAAAAGCACAAGTTTAAATTTTTAAAAACAAGATGTATCTAAAGCAAAATGCAGGCAAAAATAATAACTCTAATTTATTGCCTTTTTCTAAAATATTAAAGATTCTTAAAAATGAGGATCGAAATATAGTAGAAGGCACTAATTTTTGGGGGCAAAAATGTTAAATTGCCCTTGTTTCTTAGCAAATGTATTAGACTTTATTTTTTAACAACAATTAGTTAACAGACATAACTTTTACTACTACAGTGACAAAATCTAATATTTTGAATGATCACCAGACAAATGGTCTGTTAACTTTAGTAAAAAATTGGAAGAGTAGTTTTATTTCAAATATCTGATCATTTGCTAGAAACAAGCATTAACATATTTTGTCTTAACAATTAGTGCCTTCTACTATATTTCGACCCTTTTTAAGAATGTTTTTTAATATTTTAAATGATTAAATTAGAGTATTACTTTGCCTGCATTTGCTTAGATACATCTTATTTTCAAAAATTTAAACTTGTGCTTTTGTTTAATTACGTGATCCTTAATAAAAAGGTTTTTAATTACAATAGGTGTTCCATTTTTTAAGATAAAGGATGGTCAAATATAAACGCCTTTGCATAAAAAACAGAAGAGATAGGTATGAAAAAACCCCAATATGGTTTTAAAGGGAATTTAGTTTCGCGTAAAATAGACTACTAAATACCGGTGTTCCATTTAACTTAAGGAAGGTATTTAATAAATGTGTTTTCCCAAAATTGAAGGCAATTTTTTTAACACTCTGTATAGTAAAACTTTTATGTGATAGTTAACTTAAACCTTAAGCTAAGCAATAAATTTAATTACGAGTAGCTCGTTATATGTTACAGGGTGTAAACAATTTTTAAATTATGGTCTGTATTTTAAATTTCTCTAAATTCTCAGAAACGGGAGAGATAGGAAATTCAATATCACCTTATTTTATAATATCAAATATCAAAAAATATGGGGTTCAAAAAAAATATAACTTGATATGCTCCTAATAGTCCATATGACCGTGCTAAAAGTTTTTTATCAACTCTTTTTATTTTTTCGTAAAAAACCGAGGCGAATGGGGTGTGCCATGTATATATATATATATATATATATATATATATATATATATATATATATATATATATATATATATATATATATATATATATATATATATATATATATATATATATATATATATTTATATATTTATATATATTTAAATTATATATAATTTTTAAATATTAATATTATATTTAATTTTTTATTAATAATAAATTTTATAAATTCAATTAATAAAAACCAGTACATTTAAATTCATATATCAAAAGAAAAATTTTTTTTTCTCAAATATGTCGGCACTCATTAGTATTTTAAAATTTTTCTTTTTTGATGTAATAAAGTTTTTACCTGTCCCAAATTTAAATGAATCATGATATTTTTAAATGGAAATAAATTTTTTTCTATTTTTAAAGAACCAAAATTTTTAAATTTTTATTTTTTATCTTTAAAAATATTTGGCCAGGCATTCCCTTCGGAAATAAAGAAATTTAATTGAAATTCAAAATTTTAACATTTTTAAAATGGAAAGCCAAAAGGGTTTGGGTTTTTTTTTTAGTCAGCTACGTTTATTATTTTAGTTAGAATTAATCAAATTAGATTTTTTCAGTCTTTGAATAAGTTTTGTTAAAAATCTTTTAAATGACAAGAAATAAAAAATGGGACACATCTGTACTGGATACTCTTTAACATAATCTAAAAAAATTAATATTGTCATTTTAAAAAATATTCGATGACGTCACATCTCAATTTTGGACATGCTGTATAAATTTTATTCATCAAAAAGACGCAATTTACAATCCAGTCGACGTGTCCGATCCGTTCCAAAAAAGTCTTGTTTGGTAGTTTTGTAAAATTCTACTTTAAAATTAAAAATAGCGGAATCCAACAAGTTCTGTTTGGCTAGCTCTGCTTACTGGATATAAGGAGGGGTGCTCCATTGTATATAAAATAAAAATTTAAAGTTGATTTGTTACAAAATACTTACTTAATTACAGGGTGTTTCATTAAAAAAATATATAATATTTTTGATTTTTCTATTTTCTAATCGTCTATTGTTTTTTTAATATCATATCAAAAATCTTCATAAAAAAAATTCAAAACTTTTGTATCAACCAATTTTTTATTTTGGCAAGTCTAAGAACTTTTTCATTAACAGTTGCCCAATTTTTCAAAAATTTTAAAGAAAAATTTAAATTAATATTTTAATTATTGTTTTTTTTATATTATTTTATTTATACTTAATATATATTTATACTCTCATTTTTACTTTTACTTTATAACTTATTTTTTACATTTTTTGACTTATCCCACTTTCCCATACAGGCGCCACATATATCCCTTGGGAATGTCAAGAAGGCTTAATAAAAAAACTAGCCGTTACCATGTTATTCTTGCACTTTTTTTACAAATATTATTTGTTAAAATATAAAGCCGCCTATAAAAGCAAAACCGAAATAAACTTTTATTTCTGAAATAGAACACACAATTACGCTTAATTCTTATTCCATTTGTTACATCCGCGCTTATTTAAAGTATATCCTCGAATTTTTAGAACTATTAGTGCAATAATTTATTCTTATGGGCAAAAATTAAAATGTATCCCATATTTGGCATCCTTACCCTATATAGTTGAATGAACATACTTCCTTATACGATAAAATATAACCATTGGTATATTTTGGGGGTTACCCAGCAGTTAAGTAAAGGCTTTATCCCAGTTAGATACTATACCTAGCTAGGTACTCAAAATTAGACAAGTATGTAATTCATATTATTATAATCAGGTAATAAAACAAAGTTCATTAGAACACTACGACAGTGCGCAATTGATGCACAGCCATATTAAATTATTTCAGACCATTCCTTCACGTTATATTTTAAATTTTCCATATTTTCAACCATTTTGTTTTAAAATATCATTCTCGTTGTTTCTACTTTACTCGTCAGAACATTCGTATTCATATTTGGGGGATTATGTCTCATTACAATGACATATGGCAATATTTCTATTCTGCTTTGTGGCAGTTATCCCGTCTGCTCGTGTTTGTTTCTAGATTTCCACTTTGATTGCGTTTGTGTATACTGAATTTCGAATGTCAAAACACAAACATCCCTTTCTCTTTACACAAAATTCATAATCAGAATTTCTGAGTTTACTTTGCTTTATTATAATATGTATATTATGTAGCAAGCATAGATCCAGCAATGTGCTTAAATGAAGTGTATTCATGTGTATTATTTGAAATTCTCTTCAAAGCAAAATAATACAAGTAGTTGCAAATGAATCTACAAAGCTACAAGAATTTTTTTCAATAACGGTTTTATTGTTAATTACATTTTTAGAAAAATAACTATTTGTGTATGTTTATAAATATAAATTGCAAAAATATGTGTAATATACTTAGATTATTTCACATTTGAATATATCGTCACGACAGAAGCAAAAATAACAACACTCTTTAATTTAAGTAAACTTAAACATTTTTTTTTTTTGGTTTATGTCAGTTTTCTAAAAATAAATTGACTGAAATAGTGACACTTTCAAAGTCATTATTCTTTTTTATACGTGCTTTAGAAAATGGGGTTTGCACACGCTAAACAAGCTTTGAAAAGTGTATTTTGCTTTATTATTATTGCAAGGAAAATATGTTTTTTGCGGTTCTGTCTTTCAATATGATTTATTATGGTTTTTTATTGTTATGTCAAAAATATAGAAAACTCAAAGTAGGCTTATTCCATAACCGTCATAGTTTTCTTGTTTTGTTGATTAGATACCAATTTAGATACAAAAAATTTTGATTTCGCGAAAAAATGTCCGATTCTGAAGAAATTCTAAAAAAGCGAGTTTAATCTCGTCGAACTACTTCCAACAAAGTCAAGAGATCGATATGAAGCCGAGTTACATCGATTTATGAAGTGGAACATAAGCAAATAACGTACAAACGTTTTCGAAAATGTTATGTTGGTGTACTTTGAAGAGCTGTCGAACAAATACAAGTCTTCCAACATTATGGAGCACTTTTCCATGCTAAATCAACCCTGAGAGACAAACCAAATACGGATATTGGGAAATACCAGAAGTTGCAGGCCTAATAAAAAGAAAATCAGAAAACTATGTGCCAAAGAGTCAAAATTCATAGCGAGAATGATTTTTGCCGCTTCCTAAGAACATTCAGACAGAAATATTTGCTAATCAAGGTAGGCATCACAGTTATTTTATTGATTTTTATGGTGTCATTTTTTATAGTGAGAAGGTTTAGTAGGGGTTACCCAATTCTGTTTTTAAATAGTGCTAGTTTCATAAAGTACTTACTTAAAAATGAATAAAACTAAAGACTTATCGGTATTTTCTTGTTTCAGGCAGTGGTGGCAGTCGGACTCTCTGGGGCATGCCGAAGAGAAGAATTGTGCTTCCTTAAAAAAGAAAATATGACGGATTTTGGCAGCGCAATGTTAATTAAACTGAGAATACCAAAACGAAGATGCCGAGATCATTTACGGTATCCCAGGAAGTCTCTACACCATCTTAAAAAGAATATTCTGCCCTTCGACCTCCACTCCTGCAAACAGATCGTTTTCTTAATTATCAAAATGGAAAATGCACTCGCCAAAACATTGGAATTAACAAAATTGGCGGTATGGCAAAGACATCGCCAAATTTTTGATGTTGGAAACTCCAGAAGCCTATACCGGGCATTGCTTTAGGCGGTCGTCAGCCACAATATTGGTGAATTCTGGATCCGTTGTCTGAAGCGCCATGGTGGATGGAAATCCAGCTCAGTCGCCGAAAGTTATATAGATGACTCGCTTAGTAATAAAATGGATGTTTCAGAGGATCTCTTCCTCTGTGTCGTCTGTTGCGGCACATACAACAACAATTGGTAATGAAGTGCCGCAAGAAAACTGCAATATGCCGACGACAGAGAACTGTATAAGCAAGGTGCCAGAAAAATGTTGTCTCCATCGTTAAAGATCGATCAACAATGCGACGATTCCTGCAGAAGTAAACATTACAATTAATATTTAAAATAGTTATGAAGTTTCCTGTTTGCTAAATTATAAGTCTGTAGTTTTCTTGTTTTCATTATTTTGTTTGGTTGTTTTAAAATAAAAATTTGCACAAAAAATGTTTTTATTTGCAGTCGTATAAAAGTATCGTAAAAAACTCGTTAGAAAACCTCTTTGCACACTCGCGAGACATGGACCTCGACTTCGTCTCGGTCCATCAATTTGTCTCGCCCGTGTGCAAAGTCATTCAAACCTTGTTGTTTAATATACTATTTACAACAAAAAAAGTCACTTTTTTCATAAGTGGCATATGATTGGGGTAGAACGGCAGAAAGCCCACCCAAATTTGCATATAGTCAGTAAATAAAAAAGAGACAAAGCTGTAAATAAATCTGTACAGTTTTTCCTTGTGATGCCATTTTTAAGTCTTCGGGGATGGCTTACGAGCGAAAAAAGTTTATCAACATTAACAGGTGAGAAAGGATTGAAAATGGCCCCTCAAGGCCCGAAAAATGGGTTACCCGCTAATATCTGCCAAAATATGCGCCTTGTAATCTACAAAATGGTCCCTATATTTTTTTCGAAAAATCGATAGTTTTCGAGATAACGGGACCCAAAGTCCCCCGTCATTTTCAACTGCCGCTCTACCGCTAGAATGCCGCTATCTTCATGGATTCACTTATTAGCGGGCGGACTAATTGTTTCCATTAGTCGAGCAATAATGTACATTTTAATCATTCAAAGTTCATCGAATGAAAAAACCCGTACCTATCATTGCATATGAGTTTGGGTTCATTCTGATTTTCTAGAATATTGAAAAAACCGGTCAAGTTTTTTTCACAATATTTTGAGGAGTATCTCATTAATTTATTGTTATTTTTGAAAAAATAGTTTTGTTATTCACATTTTTTTTATATAATGGGACCCCAGCAGAGTGTTCAATGATCCCAGAAAATTCCCTTTACCATCTTTCTTGAGTTTTGATAGAAAGTTTTCCATATCACCATTTTTTAGCCTACTACCATCTATCCAGTGTGGAATGTTATGGATTTTTCGACAGCCGTTTTGCGAAAAATATTAGTGTTGGGAAAAGGTAAGGATCATTTTTATAGATTTCGAGGTGATCTTCATTTTCTTGTCTATACAAAAACTCTTTAATTTGCATAGTTTGGCAAATGTTGCGGAAAACTCATTATTAGGTTTTGGGGGGCATTTTCAGCGGGTTCCCGCGTCAAAATCGTGATAAACTTTTTTTCGCTCGAAAGCATCCGCGAAGACCTAAGAATTGCGCCACAAATGAAAACTGTACAGCTTTGGGTACTTTGAGGTCTTCAGTTACTGGATTATTAAGGCTCTACCAATTTATAATTTCTCAAAAAACTCTTTTTTGCTTTGGAGCAAAAAAGTTTTTCTTGGTTTTATTCTGTATTCTCTGTTTGTATAAGTTTAATTATGTTTTTATATATTTAGCCATTAAATGCCTATTAATTATTTTTTAAGAAAACCTAATACAAATTAAAATTTTATTATAATAAAAGAGCACCTTATTATGACCTTATAAAATAAAACTTCGCATTAAATTTCTTTACATGTATGTGCTAAATGTCTAGCAATTGCGCTTAAAACAGCGATTCAATTTGTTTGTTAATTTAGTTTGAACATTAAATTTATGGCGAAATTTATCTCCCCAATAATTACAGCAACTCTAGGTAAAAGTTTCTTGTGAATAAAATAGTTAATTTAATTTTATATTGCTTTTCGTGGCAATTTTTATATATCTGTGTATTACAAAATATTTCAATGCGTCTTTATTACTTTTTTTTTAAATATATTTAATAATAGTTATTTACATTACAAGTGCGTTTATGAACATGATTACAACAAGTGTGAAAGATTAGAATGACGAGGTCGTAGACCGAATCGTTCTTATCACGTGAGTGTTGTAGTCATGTTTAAACGCACGTGTAATATACAACGCTCTCTCTACAACCGAAAAATAAAAAAATGTTGTTATAATTTTCGTTTATTGGTTTCTACCTTAAGCACTTTTAATTATGACATTTTTTACATTTTTTAAATTTTCGTTTATTAGTTGCCTACTTTAAGCACTTTCAATTATGATATTTGTCACATTTTTTATCCTAACTGTGGGAAATTGTTAAGTATTCCAAACCAAGGTTACAAACGTTGTTCATTAAGTAGAAATTTGTTTTTTCTAAACAGTTAGTTCTTCCCGTCAAGTAAACACGAGTAAAGTCGCGATTAAAATATAAGAAAATATAAAACCAGTTTTTGAAATGGTGTGATGGCAAAAAAGTAAAAAACCAAGACATTGTGTGCAAGTAGTGATGGAAAATTTAAGTTAAAAACAAAATAAAAATTATTCAACAATATAAAATACAGTCGCTACTAAGGTAACAATGGACATGATTGATAGAACCGTAAACTTACCGAATTTTTCAGCCGAAACCTTTTTTCGTTTTATCCTTTAGCAAATTTCGATTTTTGACATTTTAAATGGGGTTATTTATACATGACCGAAATTGTCATCCAAGAGTTAAAATACAAAATACATTAATATCAATTTAAATTAAAGTATTTAAAGTACAAAGAGTGAAACTTTTAAAAAAGTATATACACACGACCACGAGACACAAGAGTTGTGCAACTTAATCAAGAGCTATATCTTTATCGATATCATCTTCACCTTCAATATTGTTTTTAGCATTAATGTTGTCATTATGGGAGTGTAATTGAACTTCTTCTAGAGCAAGCAATAGACAAGCAATAATCGGTGAATCCCTGAGATCGAGATTTTATTATTCGTATTAGTAATAATATACGCAATTTTTTGGAAATAATTTTTTTAGTGTTAAATTTGTACTGCACAAACGTATAAGAAATATATACAAGTCTTTGTTTTGATGGTTTAAAACGTAGGTATTCTTATTTTTTTTTTCAATATTTTTAAAATTTCCAATATTTTCGAGACACGTTCGGAAATTTCCACTTTTTTCATTCCCATAAAAATATTTCCACTAGAAATATTTTCATTTACAACCACAATGTGCAAGTAATTTTACTATATTGTGAAAAAAAATTTTCATGGAAATACAGCGCATCAAGTCAAAATTAGTTATATTCTGATTTACAGATAAAATATATTAAAAATTTTCTTTAATTTATTTAAAAGTTATTTTTACATTAAAAAATCTGTTTTTACGTTTATTATTGATTTGACGTGAATCATATACATTTTTAAATTATGGGATGTGGAATCAACATCACATTTTTTTTAATGTCAAATATTTCTATTCTTAAAGTTCATTAAAAATAAAATTATTACAAAAAATCAAAAATAATTTTCTGCATTATAACAAAATTGAAAAAATAATTTGAAAAAATCCAAAAAATGATAAGTGTTCACTTTTATTTGACAGAAAGTTATAAAATATATGTTATAAATACCAAATTACAATGATCTTACAATTAACTTAATAATTAAATCTATATTTAAAAATGAAAACTTCATTAAGTCCTGGATTGTACATATGCCTAGTACCGATCTTTGGTATCTAGATGATGGACACTTGCTGAAACCCAAATTCGGTTTTAGATATTTTTATAAAATAATCAAAGGAAAGTAAAAGATTTGGATTTTAAATTTAAATTTTGATAAGTGTGAGTTAACTGTTTTTATCTAAAGATCATTCTAATATACTATCAGGTTTTTGAGTGTTGTTCCTAATCTGTCAGTTATTTCCATTTACTTTAAATTTATTCGCCAAATAAAATTGAATACTTAATTAATACAAAGACAGAATTTTTAAAAAGCTCTTAGCACTAAATTAAAATATACAGACTCATATTTCCTATTATTTACTAAAATATTCCTTTGCTATACCTCGAATGTCTTATTTGTCAAGAGATGTTCACCTTGTGAAAATCTCAAGATTTACTTCGTGAATTTGATAATGTATTACAGAGTTTGGTTCAAGACTATAACAAATTGTAATATTAAATTAAATTCTTGGTTACAAAGCACTCTTTTAGTAAAATTTGATCTCGGAATAACAGATACATCCACCCTGTCTTTCTCTGTCTTTTAGGTTCAATCAATGACGTATCAGATTTACTTTCAAAATTTTACCTTCCTATATTCTTACGACTGTAGATAATGATTTTAGCAATTGTTTTGTAAGATGAATTGTATGTTTCCCAAATTTTCAAAATTAACCACATACCAAAAAAAACAAAGATTTTATATTTTGATTTATAGCTCGTCAAAAATATATTACAAACATATGCCAGACAAGTAAAGATAAGGTAGGCCTACTTGCTCTTCAGCCCCTGAAAATAATGCTTGGATTTACTTCCATGTTCGTCCTTAGGAAATTTGTTAGACATCAAAACATTCCATATTTCTATTGCTCTCAGACTTGGTCTGCCTGTGTGAACAGCATACCTGCGTTTGCGGCGAAAATGCTGATATTTATGGCTTAGATAGGTTAAGCTAAAAATAAGCGCAGGGAGTTCTTCTAGACACAGTCAGAAAAATGACATTATCAAGAGAGTTCTGATTTCAGCAGAGCCTTTTTGAGTTTGAAAAAGTGATGAAAAACGTGTAGATGTAATGACCTTAAATCCCTGGAAATATGGAAAACAATTATTTTGGAACTACTTGCAGCCATACACAAAATCTATCTGGCTAAAATATTTAACTTGAAGTAGAGGTGCGGCTGCTACAGTTCTTGCCGAGAAAAAAAAAACATCTTAAATATAAAGGCTAGAAGACCGCTTTATCTTTATTCCTTTGCTGTAATGGAAACTTTGAGGGTTTTATAAATAAAATTTGCAAAAAAATCGTACAAAAAATCTCGAAGTTTTCATTATCCAAAAATTGATATTTTTGATTTTTTTTTTAAATATTTGTCTTTACACGTAGAATAAAAAACAAATCACTTAGGGTAACTAAACCCTAATTGGATGCATTTATTGACAAAGAAACTTGAAAAATACTTTTTATATTTTCAAAATAAAAATTAACGCCGATTTTTTTTATTTTTGTTTTTTTCTTAAAAGGTTTGTAAATCTTTGTAAAATAGAAAAAAAAGCATTTTAATATCTCTATTTTTCGATTTTTTATTGCCAAAAACAGGTGGATCCCCACTAAGGCACAGTTATCTATGTTAATTATATTTGTTGGAATATGACGCCAGAGTTACGGTCATTTCTAGCAATTTGTAAGCATACTATAAAGCGAACTACTCTTTGTGGTCAAAAAAACAAATAAATAATGTACACAAATTCAATCTTTCAAATGAGACAAAATAGGCTCCAAGATGTGTATCTACTAAATTTATGTTCATTCTCTTTTCTGAAGAATTTTAAGAATGTATAGCATACGTTACCGAGTGTGTTCTCTCTTCTCTTTTGAAAAAAGCCAAAATTATTGTTCATATTCAGCGCTATTCAAGAATGTAAAGCAATAAATCTTTTTAAATAATGGATACCGGTGTAAAAAATAACCGTTTTTCTGGTTAATTTTTATACACCTATTATTTTTAATTGCTTTTGTTAATTATGGATGTTAAGGGTAATTTGCCACACACATACACAGCAGATAAATAATGTAACTAATTATTTCTGTAAACAGAAAATTTCCAAGACATTTTTTTGTTAAGTGGGAAGTGCGTGGGTTTTATGTTGACCAATTTTGTATTTTTATATACCCAAACCACGAGCTGATTGGACTTTTAGTTAGAGTTTTGCAGAATAAAGAGTTAGGTATTTAATCTTATGGACGTTACTTTCCGAGAATGACCTTCTTTGGCAATAATATCTTATATCCCTAGTCAAACAGCTTCAAAAGTACTAGGATATCTCTTACAAGCCAAAAAATATTATTGTCTTCTAATCTGGTACTCTGTAGGTATCTCCAAATCAATCCTTTCTTGGAATACTGTTCTCCTTTGTATTCCACAACCATTGGCATTCTTACATTCTTAATTTTATTATAAGCGATAACTACTACTTTTAATGCATCTTGGTAAAAGTGAAAGATATTTATTAGGTAGGTCACACCAAAAATTTCTGCAAACTAAGATACTCAAGGCACCTATGAACCGAAGTAGGCTGAAAACAAAATCCACATTGTTTTAAGTCTTGACATAAGTAATTGCAAGTAAATTTTTAGAATTTGTCTGTTAGCGTTAAAATGTATCTTACAAGCAAAAATTTTCGTGCCATGATTTTAAAAGTGGTCTCTACCCAAAGCAGTGCACTGAAAGACTTAAGGCTGCTTTTGGTGATGAAGCCCCAAGTTCGAGAAGTGTGTGCAACTTGTTCAACGAATTTTAGTTTGAACGAGTTTCTTTGAGTTACGAATTGCGAGAGGGGCGGCCAATTTCTGGTGTCACTAAAGAAAACATAGCTACGGTTCGACAAATGATAGAAGAAGACAATCGTGTGACATATCAAATTATTTGGGGAACTTCGAGGGAAGAAATGACTGCAATCGTAAAGATCCAGCACTATCATATTGAAGTTAGAAAAGTTTGTTGTCGTTGGGTTCCTCATAATTTAACCGAAGCTCAAAACCACATTGCGTCAAATTGTCCACAGAAATTCTAATAAAATATGACAATGGTAGATCAATTGTCTACGACATCATTCCTGATGACAAAACATGGAGTTATGCCTTTGAGCTTGAAACAAAACGCCAGTCGGCTTAATGGGTGTTTCCAACTGGCCCCAATCCAGTTAAAGTTAGATAGACCAGCAGTGTTGGGAAAAAGATGATTGCGTGTTTTTTTGAGGGGGCAATCAAAACGCTTTTATTGGAAGATTAACGATGCTCTTTGGTACATTACAGTTTGTTTGCCTCAAGTGCTGGAAAAAAATCGATTAGTGCGTCCAAGAAGCACCAGTTTAGCACCACGAAAATGCTCCGTCCCATACGTCGGGCAAACAAATTGATTTTAAGAGCAGTCGAAAGTGAAATTATTGAAACATCCACCTTATAGTTCCAACTTTGGAAAACTTGTTTCGGAATTGATCCAGGAACAATGGCATTCATTTTTTACTAACTGAATTTATTAAATAAAAAAATGTGTTGAGTTAAAAGGAGAATATTTTAAAAAATAATGAAGCAATTTTTTCTCACAAATAAGATGTATTTCTTATGGTTTGCAAAAATTTTGGTGCGACCTATGTATTAACATTATTATCAAAACAAGTTTATTAATTTTAATGTTTAATATAGCCGTTAGACTTTGACAGAATATTATAGCCTTTTTTGACATTTCGAATTATTTCGTTTCTTTAAGGTAATTATATAGAAGTGGAGCTCCACAGTTTTTGGCCATAAAAAATAAAAAAAATTAAAAATATTGGAAAGTTTTTTTTTTCATTTTTTTTAACTCTTTAGCGGATCTATGATAAAAATTGTTTAATAATCTGAAAACAACCTATTCAAAATGGCATTTGCAATTTAAAAATTCAACATTTTTACTTTTGACCGCAAATTTAAGGGTCATCCGATAAGATTTCGCAATATTTATATTTTTTTCTTGTTGCACATGAAAAGGCGAACAATTTTTTTTAAAACTCAATTTTTACGATTTTAAGAAATTTTTACAATATTTAACAAAATCAAAAATTTTAAATCCGATGACGAGTAAAACAATTAACGAGAACTTTTTTTTTCAAAAATGTGAATTTTTTGATATTTTTTTTTTATTTGTAAAATTTTAAAGTTATTATTTTTGAGAAAAAAAATCAAATTATTTTATTTTTGATGCGCAACAAGATAAAGTGATGGAAATATTATGAAAAATTAATGCATGACCTTTAGTCAAAAGTCAAAAAATCGATTTTTCTACTTTTCACATGAAAACCCTTTATGAAATCATTGGTTTCGAAGTTTAAAACATTTTTTTATAAATACGATGACGAGTAAAACAAAAAAAATTGTATATATCTTCATTTTTCGATTTTTTATGACAAAAAAGCAGTGAAACCTCACTTCTATGTAAATACCTTCGGTAATTATTTACAGGTGGAGTCAACCCTGTTTATGGCCATAAAAAATAGGTTAATTTATGGATCATCATATATTTTTTAAGTTTTTTGTTTTTACGGCGGATTTATGGTGATGATTGCGAAAATATCAAAAAATTAATATTTCAATTAAGAAATCAACTGTAAAAGTTCAAAAAATCGTTATTTTTGCAAATATTCTTAAATAACTTTTATTCTCATTGTCGTCAAGCTTATTGTTATATTTTTTTCGATATATATACATATATATAAATATAATATATATATATATATAAATATATATATATATATATATATATATATATATATATATATATATATATATATAAATGAAATTTTATCCAAAAACATAAAAATCAATATTTTTTAACTTTTAAAGGCAAAAAAGCTATCAAAATTTTTCCTTTCACGACATTTTTTATTATAAATGCGCCGTAAAAACAAGCAAAATCAAAAAAAAAAAGTTAATTTTTTCACCTAGATATGGCCAAAAATAAGGTTGACCCTTGTAAATAATTACTACACCTTCATTCAAACTCTACGGAAAAAAATAAACAAGATAGTTATTTCACATTTTTTTGTAATACAAAGTATTAAGTATGTTTTATAATATTTAAATGTGCTTAATTCTCTACACAAAATAAAATAATTTAATGTAATAATTTGCCTACTTGTTTATGGATTTCACATTTCTAACTACCTATTTTAAGTTTCGCCATTGTTCGGAACTTTATTATCCTACCTGTCAGCGGACAATAGCAAGTCATCCGTCACCAAATGACCAATGGTAAAGCACCGGTTCAGACGCCAGCCAATGGAAAACGGCTTGCGCGTGGGTTCCGTCACGCTTCATAACAATTACTTGTGAAACAAAGCTGTAGATATTTATATTTTACGACGACAGTGCGGCAGGGACAAATAGGTAAATCAGGTAGAATTGGAGTTTATAAATAAAATTTTCTCATTTTTCAAATTTCTTTTAAAATAGTTTTCTTTGAAGAATATGATGAGCTGTCATTAAAACTGTAAAGACGAGAATTTTTTATACTTTATGTTATTTAATGCCACTATTTATCTTTAAATTGTGTTTTAAACTACTCCGGGTTTTAAAAAGATTTTTGAGTTGGTTCTGTGTTTAGAGGGAGAATATAAATGAAATTATAGACTTTTTATAATATTACTTTTTCAAGACAAAAAGGATTGCTCTAAAAATCCGGATTTATACAGGGTATTAGTGTTTAGTCTTTGTAAAGTGATGTACTCTTTTTACGTAAAAAAATGTGCTCTTTTCGAGTTATTTTTTAACTAGCGGTTTGCAAATCAATTTTATTATTCCCTTTTTTAAAAGACATAACAGTAATGTTTGAGATTAGACTTTGCAGGTAAAGATTATAAATTAATTGTGAAGACAAAAGTATTATTAGGACTGACTGACTAAATTGAAAGCAAAGGTATTAAATAACTTAAAAACTTAAAATTTAAATTAAGGGGTGAAGGTAAAGAACATGTTTAAAATCACTTTTAAGCAAAGTTTGACTTTAATGAGATTTACTGTCACTGCGGTGTGGGGCTGAAGAGCTATGTTATATTAATCGAACGGTTTGGTCAGAAATTTTGTGAAATAGAACTGGGTCTGTAAGATTTCTGTACGTGCTGTTTCTATTGGGTAGATAATCAATCAAATATGCCATGTATAAGTAAGTCTGTCTGCGAGTCTGTTTTTGTAAAGAAACTTGGAGATTTCTTCTAAAAATATTGTATTTTAATGTGAGGATACGTAAGACGTAGTTGATATTTACGTACCATGGGGCTTGGCAATAACAACTGACTGTTTTGTTTTAGAACCTATGGGCTTTAAATTTGTACCCGGAAACCGGAGCATTTAATTTTTATGATTTAGAATTCATACAAATAAAAAAAAAAATATATATATATATAATATATATATATATATATATATATATATATATATATATATATATATATATATATATATATATATATATATATATATATATGTATATATATATATATATATATATATATATATATATATATATATATATATTATATATACTATATATATAAACCGCCTATATTTACACAAGAACAACGAGAACAAATTATTTTTTTTTGTTTAAAAAAATCAGGATTTTCGAGATAACCATACCCCAATCCCAAGATTTTCGTGAACAAGCCGGTGTCCCGGAATCTGGGATCCCCTAAATAGTTGTCACCAAAACGTTGATAGCCTTTTTATCTTTTTTTAAAGTTTTTAAGAATTTTGAGGTCAATCTGCATGCTTAGAAGTGTGAATATATTGAGCGTGCAGAAGTCTTTATCATGGAACCAGGATAGAGGTGGTCCCCTTAAAGAAAACCACAAAAAATTATTGTATAAAATTATTTTAACCAAATATAAAAGATATTTTAAAATCATAATATAAAATGTATGCTTTGTCACAAAATAAGTCTCATAGATTCGAAATTTTAAATATTAATAATAATGCTTATATTTCTTTTTGCTTTCAGGTAAGTTATAATGGTTCCTTTTCTGAAAGTCAACAATTTGTGGTGGTAAGTAGACACTTCAAAAATTTTATTTCCAACTTTTTATTATCAAATTAAATTCAATGTTTAGCAATTTTATGGATCCTTCTTTTTCTTTCCTGGGAGCCGTCTTGATATACCACCGGATACCAGCCTCCAGGGATTTTTGTGCCTAATCTCCCATTATCTTTTATACCAATCCCCCCAATAGCCTTGTTCCTATTACAAGTCTGTATAACCCCGAGACTAGTTGCCCGATATATTCCTGTGGGCTCATTTTCTGTTGCCCAAATAATGCCTGTCTTTTGTAATTCAGGGCTTCACATTCGCACAGGATATGGTAGGCTGTTTTTCCCCTCGTCGCACATTCTGTAAATTTTATGAGCTTATCTTGTGTAGGTGTCCTCTTAGGATATCGTGCCCTGTTGGCAGCCCTACTGTTATGCGAAGTTTTTTTCTACTTTGTCTGAGTACTTCTTCCTTCGTTCTTTTGTATGGGCCCCTTATGAAGCCTCTACTGGATCCATTCCCTGGTTTGCCCTCGTGCAGTGGTTTTGGTCACTCCAAGGGCAGATTCTGGTTTAAAGTATGGTCTGGTAGCTTATCCGCTTTTTCGTTGCCTTCTATCTCCGAATGTCCTGGTACCCAAAGGAGAGTTACCCTGTTGCATTCTCCCAGGACTTCCAGCTCTTTTTGGCATTCCCATGTCTGCTTGGACGTTACCTTAAGGTTTATTAGTGTCCCTAGTAATGCCTGGCTGCCTGTTATTTTGCAGATTCGCTTATTTTTATAAGCCTCCTGTTATTTTATGGATTCCAATTGTCGTAAATAGTGCACATCGCTAATAACGTAGATACCTATTATTAAAATAACATACTATTACAGTGATTTGCAATTAACAAAAAGCCATTTTGAATTAAACAAAAACGAGTACAAAAGGAAACGAAATAAATACCCCAAATCCGATATCAAATAAACACTGCATGCATATTCTGTTTACACACAAAGCGTTTGTATGCGCCATTCGATGGTTATGACATGTTTGTATTGCCTCTGTACAATAACAGCTAATTACCATGATTTCAATTGACTGTATGCTTTATGTATCGCCATTATTATGTATTAATTACTGCCTCGTCCATTATAATTATTATTTGTGCTCAATGTTTGTAATATGCTGTTTGAAGGCGAGAATACAAAGGGTATTCATTTGAAAAATACATTTTTTTAAAAACACTTTAATATTTGATTTAAGTGTAATAAATTGAAAAATATAAGAATAAAATAGCTATTTTGGTTATCATTTATTTATGATTATTATTAACGTATACAAAATAATTCGTTGTATTAAATTCACAATGGAGAGCAAAATTCGGCCCTACCTTTTCTCGAGGTTCTAGTCAAACAAAATAATGAAAATATACAAATTTCGATATACAGAAAACCCACCCACTCTGGACAGTATTTACACCAAAATCGTGCGACCTTATGTAACAGTAAGAAATCCCTGCAGGAGAAAATAAGTAACATAACTAGGGATCTTAAGCAGAACGGAAACAGTGAGAGACTGATGATGACACATGATCAAATATTTATGAAAATTCCATATATTTAAGAAACGCCGGAAAAGATCCGCAGAATCGTGAATATGTATAATGTTAAAACGGCATACAATTCCCAAACTACTCTAAGTAGTATTCTTACTAAGACAAGACCAAACAACGTTTAAAATAATGACTGTATCTACCAAATTCCCTGTGAATATGGTAAGGTATACATCAGGAAACGAAAAGACCACTTGAAGTTAGAGTTATAGAACACAACATACGGAACGAGGTGAAACGTCGAAGTCAGGGATTTCCGAACACGCTTGGTCAAAACAACACCGCATACAATGATTGAAAGAACTGTAATAATTGTAAACAACCAAAATGTATTTAGCAAGCCCAGTATCATATTTTCTTTGATTTTTTTATACCAATTCCAATGTCAGTTAACCAATTTTACAAATAGCAATATTATATATATATATATATATATATATATATATATATATATATATATATATATATATATATATATATATATATATATATATTTTATATATATATATATTATTTGTTTCATTTTGTTGGGTTTTAGATTCATCATATTAAACAACAAGCTAGTTAAATGACGTTTCGAATATTTTTAAATTTTTTATTATTTAAAATCACTAAAAATTATAAAATTACTTTTAAACATTTAATTAATATATAACTCCAAAATATTAACAAATATTAGTTACATTTAAAACAAAAAACAATCTAAAATTTTAATTTAAAATTGAATAAAAAACGATTGGATTTTACACTTGCATCATTTTTTAATTTAAACAATTTAATCACAGATTTTGGCAGTAACTCTTTGAAACAGAATGTTTTGTTTAAGAATGTAAGGTTTTATTTTGATTAACGATGATCATTTTTTTTATAACTTAGGAATTTTTTTACAAATTTTTACTTTTTTATTACCAATTTAAATATTAAGGAGGAATTAGAAATTTATTTAAAAATACTAACGGATTATTTATTTAATCAATTTTGTAAATATGGCTGAGTCCTGAATTCAGTCCTATTATTTATTGCATTGTTACATTTTTATTTCGACATTCTTTGATTTTAATTGTAATAGTTTTGTCTTTACAATTATTTTCGTTTCGTTTTTTAAAATGTGTTTTTGTTTTTTTAATTTTTTTTTATCTTTTTGATTTTCAATTTATTCCTTTAATTGTTTTTAAAACACATCATTAATATACTGGGCAAAAAATTTACACCAATAATACACAATTTGACGTTAAATGAAAATAAAAAGGTTGAAATATTTAACTAACTTTTTTTAATATGTGAATAAACCAAAAAATCGAAACAAATAAATATATTATAAATGGTTAAGAAAAATAAATATTTTATATAATATATATATATATATATATATATATATATATATATATATTATATATATATATATATATATATATATATATATATAAAAAGAATTTATCATATGTTACAAGCAGTGAAGCATTTGGAATATTTTTAAATCTTATTTGACGTTAAATTAGCCACCTACGAAAAATACAAAGTATCTTTTTGAAAACGCGTTTTATTTTAGGATATTTATAACACTCCTAGAATATTATCACAAGAGTGTAAGACCATTTTGCAATAGCCACAAAAAAAAAGAGTTGTAGAATTACGCACAATTTTCTCAATTACTTATTGTCAACTAATGCAAATCTTGATTGATTTCTTTAACACGTTTATGACTTCTTTGTTTTCTCTGTGCTAACTGGCTACAGGTCGATTCTTTAGGCAGTTAACATCTCCTCTATGAACGAACATAGCCCCTTTTAAGTATTTATTTCTGCCCTTAGCTAGCTCAGTTATATTCCGAAACAAGATTTTTCTAGAATTCGCTGGAAGTTCTATACCAACAGCCATTATTCTTCTGAGCTGTATTTAGTTTGATCTAGCCATCAGATTTTAACCACTCCCTTTTGTCGTTGTCCATGACTCTAACAGCCACAGTAGGAATATGAATGCTTTTAACTGTTGTGGATAATCTGAGAATCATATTTTCGTGGGATGCGAGTAGCAGGCAATTACACAGGTCCACAAGAAAAAGTGGTGTGTGCTGAGTGTCGGACCAAAATTTTCTGGCGTATTTTTTTCCGCTGAACACGAATCTGAAGTCAAAATTTTGAATCCAGGAGCAAAAAATCAAGAAAAAGCGTAATTTCAGATATTAACGATTTTTTTTATTTAAAACGTCAATATCTTAAAAAGTATAGGAGATACACGAAACTTTTTATGACACAAACTATGTATTTTTACAAGACCTTTAATTTAAGTTATATAACCTTTTTGTCCTAATGCAATATTTTTCGAGTTATAATCAAAAAACCGAATTATCAGGATTTTTTCAAGATATACCCCCTGGAAAAAGTATGAAAATATATATTTTTAATTTTTCGATTTTTTTTGTAAATTTCCAGTGATTTAAGATTGAAGTGAATAAAATAAATGATTTATAATAAAAAAATACAAAAATCACAATAAAAAAATGTTTTTTTCCTATTTTGCACTGAAACTTTTTTTTAAATTAAATTTTGTTTATGTCTCCTTTATTATTTATTCTATCTTTAAATTAATAAATGTTCCGTATTGATTTTTTGGGTTTTTCTGGATTTTTTGCATGTTTGACCCCTAATTTTGACTTCAGATTCGTGTTCAGCGGAAAAAAAACGTCAGAAAATCTTAGTCCGACACTCAGCACACACTGCTTTTTTTTGTGGGCCTCTGTTTTTAATGACGTTGACGGTCGTCACCTAAGCTCCTAGTGCATCTAATGGTATCGCGGTCGCCACATAGAAAATTAGGGAACTACGAAATTCTGTAAAAGACAAAAGGACCCCGCCACGTATACAAGACCTTGTATCTTTTGCCTAATGGTTTTCAGGCCTTACTATGTACCGGTTTTAAATAAAAGGTTTAAAATAATAGGTGACACCTATACGTGTGTAACTTATCAATACTCTTTCTGACATCCCCCCGTATCTATCGCATCGTATTACATGCAGGTACACTGCACTGACTTGAATATATAATTAGGTTAAATTACCGTCACTCTTAAGATAAGAGCTAATTTAATAATGCAGGAAAGATGCTTGTTTTGATATAGCATGTAAGTATATTACAGAGTTACATCGATTAGTGTAATTTACTTTTCTTTAACTATTCTAGTGCCAAGCTACTGTTAGGTAGGTAAATGCCGTTCCCAACACATATAATAGAAGTTAAAGCTAAAAAAACATATATAATATATATATATATATATATATATATATATATATATATATATATATATATATATATATATATATATATATATATATATATATATATATATATATATATATATATATATATATATATATATATATATATATATATATATATATATATATATATATATATATAAATGTTAAAAATTTAAAAATTTAAATTTAATAAAAATATAAAAAAAAGTTTTAAAAAGGGTCCGAAAATGCTTCGTTTTTATGATACAGGATGATTAAAGTTTTGTGTCTTTTATAAGTTTTTTCACATTTCTCGAGAACTCGTGGAGATATTAAGATGAGTTTTTGTACACGCAAATGTATAAATATAGGTCACATTTACATGTACAAAATTGTTTTCTAAGGCACTTAGATCAGTGGCGTTCGAGCTGGTCAGTACTTATTTTTAGCGAAAAGAACTGTACGCCACTGGTTTTCCAAAAATTAGTATTGCTGCCTTAAAGCCATTTTAATTACGCTTAAAAAGTACCTCTTATACTTTTTCGTTCTGACTTACCGTTTTCGAAATAAAACTAAAAGTACACTTAGCTGTTTCATGTTTTATTTATAATTTTATTATTTTATTTGTACTAATTGTTCAGGAACAACGTATTCGATTTTAACTTTAGATCAAATGCTGTAAATGGCTTCCCTCTGCGTGCTATAAATCGCTTTCGAATATTTCTTCCGCCCCTTCAAAATATTTGAGGACTTCGGCGAAAACAGCTTATACGGATACGAATTAATAAATTAATTTTTATTTTGAAAACGGTAAGTCAGGGCGAAAAAGTCCAGGAGGTACTTTTTAAGCAGAATTAAACTGGCTTTAAGAAAGCAATACTAATTTTTGCGAAAACCAGTGGCGTACAGTTTTCTTCGCTAAAAATAAGAACTTACCGGCATGAACGCCACTGATCTAAGTACCTTAAAAAATAATTTTGTACATGTAAATGTGACCTATAATAATATATTTGCGTGTAGCAAAACTTATCTTAATATCTCTATGGGTTTTCGAGAAATAAGAAATAAACTTTAAAAGTCAAAAAACTTTAAACACCCCGTATCATAAAAACAAAGCATTTCCGGACCCATGTTAATATAAACTTTTTAAATATTTTTACATGTAGAATCTGCCCCCAAATTTTACTCACGACATTTTGTAACACCCTGTATATAGAGTAGTTTTCAATACCACCCAATCTATATTATGTTAAAATGATGAATGCGAAGATTGAAATTAGTAACATATTTTTCAATATATAAGATAATTCAAAAAGGTATTTTAAAAGTGAATAATCTGTGTTTATTCTTTTAAAGTTCTACCTAAACTCTTTAATATTTCACAAACAATTTCTAATATACATTTTTTATAGAATCCGCAAATAAGTAATTCAAATATCTCTAGATTTTACATGTTTCTCGAATAACTTTTTTTTATAAACAAGAGCTTGCAATAAGTTTAATCTTATATAAATACTTTACTTTAAGTTGTCACTATACTACTCCACATCACCATACTGATCACACATAATCGCCGCCACATTTTGCCTACAGTTCTTGTAAATAAATAACATTATTTACTGTTTCAATAAGGTAGCTCCAAGTCGCCATTACTTTTAAAAAAATTTCTTATTTGTTAATTTTAGCATATCTCACCTTTAAAACAGTTTCAAAATGTTAGTCAACAACCTATCGGCACCGTTAAATCAGAAAGAATCACTTTTAACTCAGAAAGTAAAAACTAAAAAAACAAAATTTTCAAATGTATTTTTAACTTTGTCAAATGTAATTTAAATTTGACAACTAAATTTCAGACAATATCATTTGTAAATCATATAAGGCAATATAATTTTAAAAACCGTCATTTGTAAACTAAAACATATCAATTATAACACAAAATTAAACATTTTAAATAAAATAATATAAGGAATATACCACTGCTAGATACTTTTTAAACTTTGTTTATAACATAATTCCAAAATATATCTATATTTTTTTAGGAAGGTGACTTGCCCCCTTAGGGGGGCATTATAGAAAAAGTTTTTCTTAGTTTGTTTCTACGAACAAGATGCTTTTTTAATGTTTAAGGTTACGTTTTCACGATTCCTTTAAAATAGCATTTAAACAAATATTAAATATGCATTAAACTGAAACACATTTAATGTGTTTTAGCTCTTTTTTAGGTTTTTCTTTAGAAACTATTTTAAAAATTACGGAGACTTGTTTAATTCCCTTCTCCCTAAGTAAAATGTATATACGAGTATTAGATATATTACGTATAATTCAAGGGCATTGCATTTTATTGCAGTATTTTTTACAAACCACTTGCAAACTTTTATTTTTCTTAAGTTATCCTCTTTATTTCGATTAAAGAGCTTAAGGCTTTACAATTTTCTGATTCCTTAACATGCTCTGTACAAGGTTTTTATTATAAGTGTATCCAATTAAAACCGAGATATCACCCCAACGAATTCTTGGATAGAAATAAAGTAAACAAACCTTGTTCTTGCATTAATATGTTCAGGGGGGCAAGGAGGGATAGTTCTTGTAAACACACGGCACAACATCACACTAAATAACATCACTCCGGAAATAATAACTTTTTCAATGTTTATGGCATTGCCCCATAAATTACATTTTTATAAATCGATGATTCTTTATTGTTAAAAATTAATTTTAAAGCCGGAAAACTATTTTTGTTTATTATCTGAAGTGACAGACAGACATGACATTTACTTTAGATGCCCAATTCGATTGCTGTTGATCAAGTCAGTTTACAAAACGTGTTATTGAATAATACAACCTACTAGAAAGAGATAAAATGATATTGGAGTGCCGTACAACACTGATTTACTATCATTTTTTTAAACGAATGCTTGGAACTGTCATATTAATAAATGTTTATATTTAAATCGATGTTGCCTATATTAACACAAAAACCAATATTTTTGAATAATTTTATTACATTTTCAAGGTAATTTTCTGATTTTGGTTTTTGCGATCTGGCAATTTGTTTACGTTTTTCCAAAACAAAAACAAACAGATCACTATACCAAACACCCTGCCTACAAACTGGCGTTGCGTTAATTCTAGTCCTTGAGTTCGTTGTATCACCCCCTAGATCCCTATTTTATTCTACATATAATATCCCACTATTAACAATTTTTAATACATGCTGTCAATGTCTAAAATGTCACTTTATGACACTGGTGTTAAAAGTAATTACTTTTAACACTTGTGCTAAAAGTAATTTACTTTTAACACAGATAAGAAATTACAGAAACGTAATACTTAGATCAAAATAAATTATTTATTCACTTTAAAGTACAATCACTTAAAATACAATTAGAATAAGAAATATGCACAAATAGTGAAGTTCCCAAATCTTCGATGTTATTTAATGTCAAATTACACAGTTCTTCTCGACAACAGGCTACTTTTTGCATAAGATATATTTCATCCCGGGCTTCTGCGGAAAATTTGTCGATTTGTTTTCCTGTCAATATTTTAGACTTTTTCGGTCGATATCCTTCACCCTTTCGCTTTAAGAACGCAACTAGCTTGTAATATCTGCTTATGTCCTGATTATTTATTTCACCATCGCCTTTAACATGCAGCGTAGACGATTTCCATATTTTGGACTTTTCTATAAAGTACGCAAGGAGCACTTTTTCACTGGCATCCTTGCCACTAACATTTTTCTGATTACATCATTTTAAGAAACGGTCGTATGTAGATTCCTATTGTTGCTGTGACTTACTAGGCAATAATTCAAAAGTATCTTTATTGGCAGCTTTTTCGATTTCCATCGAACAAGAATTCGCGATTATTTTACGTCACTCGTCAACAAAGACAAATCCACAAATTCGATTTCTTTTAACTTAGCAACTTATTTTATAAATAAATTAGATAAAATTAGATTTTAAAAATAATAATAATGTCGAAGATAAAAAATCATTAATTTGGATTTCTATTGGTGTTTGTAGAAAAAATAGTGTATGATATAGGTGCTAAAAGTGATTTTATTTTGTTTTTGTAAAAGAAAAAATTAAATTTTTACAGATTTTCAAATCTAATTATATCTATACTTTATTTTAAAAAATTTTTACGACACCCTAAACAAACCCAATTATTTTAGGAACTTTAAGTGGATAATTTTCAAAATACTTAAATAACACGTCAACGGTTTATTTTGAAATGCTATATATCAGTTAACACTTTAAAATCAACCCATTTTTTAAATCTTTTACCCTTTCGCTAGACATAACATCCTTTTTTAGTATTTTTTTCACATTTACGCAACGATGAAAGCTGAAAACAGTTCACGCACTCAGTTGTTTTATAAAACAGATGAAAAGTGACATGCAAAAGGTATCGTTTCTGATTTGGGAATGAATAATGGGAACAGGATGCTCCGTAGGCTTTCAGAATTATGAGTTGACACGAAGAAGGCATCCAGGTAGAAAGTGTAACGGGATACTATATTTTCGGGAGATTTTTACCCAGAGTGATTTACATAAATTGTTTCGTTAAAACTAAGATTATGGAAAGAATTGACCTAATTTAAAATAAGTTTGAAATTTCTTTATGGGGAAAGATCGATAAAATTTGAAACGAATTCTGCTTATCCAATTGAGAATCTTAAGAGTGCAATTAATTTACTTACCTTTATCTTTTCTTATAATAGCCAAGGTTAATGTTGTTTTGTAATACACGCTTATCCAACGAGGAGTAATCGTGTTAATATTTTTGGATTTTCTTATACAGGGTGTACTGAAAGTAATGGGACACAGAGCAACAGCAGATTCCTTAGGTCGAAATAATGCAGTTTACGTAAACTTGCCTTATCCAAAAGTTGATAATAACTAAGATACAGTTTTTTAAGCTTTTAATTTTGTTTTCGTTTCTTCGTAATAATTTCTTCACTAAAAGACATAACGTTACAAAATTGGGGATTTAAAGGGTTCTTTGAGGCGAGAAATTCAAATTCGTCCATACTTTTAATGTTGTTAGTAAAGGGCGCCAGCTACGGCCTACCCCACTTGTTTTAGATGGCATAACTTTTTTTAAGCTTAGTATATTGACCTGTTTAATAAAAAAAAAGTTACTAAAATTCCCGCTGCGTCAAAAATGTATTCTTCATTTAGGTCTCTAGGAGCAACTGTTTTCGAGATAAACGCACTTTGAAGGATCCCAAAATTTTCCTATGGAAAATGAATTTCGGCCAATTATTTTTAAACTTTGCAAAGTAATAGTTCTCAAAGGCTGATCAAATTTCCACGGGCACAAAACTCAAAAACCCCTCTAACTCGCCCAAAATCACCCTCAAAAATCCCCAGTGACCTTTAAGGCTGATTTTGGTAGGGTTAGAGGGGTTTTTGGGTTTTGTGCCCTTGAAGACTTTTGATCAGCGTATTGAAAACTATTACTTTGCAAAGTTTAAAAACAATTGGCCGAAACCCATTTTCCATAGGAAAATTGAGGGGTCCTTTAAAGTGCGTTTATCTCGAAAACAGTTGCTCCTAGAGACCTAAATAAGGTATATCTTTTAACGCAGCGGGAATTATAGTAACTTCTTTTTTAATAAATAGGTCAATATACTAAGCAAAAGTTATACCTTGTAAAACAAGTGGGGTAGGCCGTACTGGTGCCCTCTACTAGCAACATCAAAAGTATGGACGGATTTGAATTTCTCGCCTCAAAGAACCCCCCAAATCCCCAATTTTGTACCGCTATGTCTTTTAGTAAAGTAATTATTACAAAGAAACGAAAACAAAACTAAAAGTTTAACACCCTGTATCTTAGTTATTATCAACTTTGAGATAAGGCAAATTTACGTTAATTGCATTATTTCGACATAAAGTGGCTGCGGACACAGAGCAGTCCGATTACTTCTGGGACACCCTGTATATAAAAAAATATATAAACGAGCATTATTGCGTATTTTTGAAACAAAAGAAATACGACATAAAATAAACATTTTCCTAAGTGAACACCTTATTTCTTGGTTCGTTTTTGAAATGTTTCAATAAAAATAATTTATTTTGGATAACCAGCATTGGCGTAGCCAGAATTTGGGTTTGGGGAAGGGCTGTTCATATAAAACCTTATTATTTCAATAAAAACCTTTCTTTAATATTTTTACAATTATTGAGATAAAATTAATGGTGAACCATAAATCTCTTAACTTAATGTAATAGCTCCACGAAAGCTTAAGCACAAAAGAAAAACAAAAATAAATTATTCTGTTTATTAGACTTGTTTTATAAATAATTTTATTATTTAATTTTTTAATTATCTAAAGTTTTTTATTCAGAGAATTTTTTATTTCATTTTTACACCAAACGCTTGCCTTCAATATTGACATTTTTGTTTTAGTATTTCAGGTATTTATTCTTAACTTTTTCTGTTTTATAATTTAAATCGTAAATTTCTCATCCGTAGGTGAGGCCAATTTCTTTAAATTTTCAGGATCTGATCTTTTCTAGTCTTGATTTTAAGAGAGAAAGTAAATTTTTAATTTTAAGACAAGAAATAATATCTCAAGAAAAGACTTCTTGACAAATTTTTCAAGAAATCTTAAAATGTCTTGATTTTTTTATGTTTTCTTCTTTTTTGGTATCTAGTTGGATGAACTTACAGAATTGTCAATTTTTATTTTCCTGGACATACAGGCTTACAAGATTTCTTGTCTTGACCACCATTACTCATACGAATTAAAGGAACTATATTGTTGCTAAAATTTTTTACAAAATCCTTTTATTTGAAACACATCGAAAAAAATTAGACTCCTTTAAAAACAGAGTAATGAATAAGATGTTTCATTTAAATTATTTTCTCAAGTATTTTCTCTAATTCTAAAAGAAATGAGGGAAAAAAGTAAACGAAAAAGCGGATGAGCTAGCGAGACATGGATCATCCACACCATATTTTGGACCAGAACCTGCCCTTGGAGTGACCAAAACTACAGCACAAACCAGGGAATGGATCCGAAACAAACACAAGGAATACTGGAAAAACCTCGGTAGAATAAGACATAGAAAGGGCTTCATAAGGGGCCCACCCAAAAGAACGAAGGAAGAACTACTCATACAAAGTAGGAGAAGACTTCGCATAACAGTAGGGTTGCAAACAGGGACGATAACCTAAGAGGATACTACACAAGAAGTGGCAGAATGTGCGACGAGGGGGGAGAACAGCCTACTATATACTCTGCAAATGTGAAGCGTTGAATCACAAAAGACAGGCATTATTTGGGCAACCGAAAATGAGCCCACAGGAAATATATCAACCAACCAGTCTCGGGGTTATATAGACTAGTAGAAGGAACAAGACTAATGGGAGTATTGGTATAAAAGATAATGGGAGATTAGGCACAAAAAGCCCAAGAGGCTGCACTGCCTCCGGTAGTGAATCAAGACGGCTCCCAGTAAGAAGAAGACGAAAAGAAGAGAAAAATACACCAAATAGCTATTTCATTTTTTTTAATAACAAATATGTCCGTGTTTAGACTTTCTTGCATTATCCGGTACATTACAAAATGACAACTTAAAGACTTTAATTTAATTGTTGGGAAAACCTTATGCATTAAAATGATTAAAAATAAAAACATCATTATTATATTTCGCGTGGTCCAAAACATTAACCTTGTGGAAACAAACAACCTATTAATCAAAATATTGTTAGCCATCTTGTTTTATGTCAAGATTCCTAGCTTCCCGATCATTAAAAAAATATGTATAATTGATTTTTTCGGTAACTCGAAAAAATTTAACGACACATTTTTAAGTTGTTAATAATACAAATCATTGTCATGTAACGGATAAACAAGAGAATAACGTCAGTGATTGGCACAGTATGCGGAATTCCTACTTTTAAATAGAACTAAAATGTTTTAAATATATTTCTATGCATATTATATTTAGAAGGGATTCTAATAAAAATATAGATTGGTATATGTGACGCAAAATGAAGTATAAATAAAACGTAATGATGCACAATAGGCATTTATTTTTCGTTAGTGTCGGTACCTAGATTATAATAAGGACGTAGGGTAAATTAAAAAGGTTTATTATAAAGAAAGCCCAATACAATAAAACAAAGATGATTACAAATTAAAAAAAAAAAAATTAAATTTAAGATATACAGTATTAGTTAAAAATAAATTATTTAAAGGATTCAGGTATTACAGGTTTTACGCCACAACAATATCAGGGAATATCCTTTCTCTTAAAATGAGTTTTGAATTGCGTTATTGTATATAAGAAAAACTGGATTCCATTTCTGCAAAGTCCATTTAGTGGGAAAACATTTCATACTTTTTGTTCCATAAAATGGTACCCAAAACCAAACATAGGGATAAAGTGTAATGTATCAAACAGAAATGGACAACCCCTTTAAATGTGTGAGAGAAGTGAGACAAAGCTTCGCAATGTGTCGATGCTTCTATTAAGCGCTGTTTCGAACAGCGAAGACCGGCGATTCTAGGCATACAGCTCGCTCCCGCCTGCATACTTATTACCCCTCATCATAAGTCAACCTTTGTCGGGCGTACGCAGTTTAAGCTATTTTGGCGCGTATGTCTTACATTAGTTTATATTCGAATTCACTCTGTTTTGGTGATTAATTTGGTTTCTTTGTTTTACTTGCGAAACGTCCATGTCCGGTTTTGAACTTTCCATAACTGTATGTATATATATATATATATATATATATATATATATAATAATATATATATATATATATATATATATATATATATTATTAATTTATTTTTGGGGTTAATTTATTTTAATAAAAATTTTTTTAAATTTTATATTTTTAATAAAAATTTAAAATTATTTTTATAATTTAAAAAAAAATATATTTTTATAATTTAATTTTTTCCCCTTTTTTTTTTTTAAAAAATATTTTCTTTTAAAAAAAAATTTTGGGGTTTTTCTTCCCGAAGGAAACCATTAAAAATTTTTTTTTAAAAACCCTTTTAAAAAACTTTTAAAAAATTTTAAAAATTTTCAAATTAAAAATTTTTTTCGAAACCCCAAAAGTTTTGTATCCCAAATAAAAAAACAAAAAATTTTTTTAAGGGGTTTAAAAAATTTTTAAAATTAAAAAAAAATTTTTTTTTTACATTTTAAAAAAAAAGGAAAATTATTTATTTGGAATAAAAATAATTTTTATTAAAAGAAAAACAAAAATTTTTTTAAAATTTTTTAAAAACTTTTTTATCTTTATGAATTTTTGGGGTTTTTTGGATTTCGAAATTCCTCTTTTTTTTGGTTTGGTTCCGTTTTTTTAAAATTTTTGTTTCCTTTAATTAAAATGTTTTTTTTTTCGTGTTTGTTAAAGGGGTTTTATTTTTTTGTCCAAATTTTTCCTTTTCCATTTTAAATTGGTTGTTTGGCCAAATTTTAAAAAGGGCAATCTTTTTTAGGAAATTTGAATAGATGATTTTTTTGGGGTTTTTTTTTTTTGTTTTTTAAAACCTAAAAATTTTTTTGAAATTTTTTTGGGGTTTTGACAACCATTTTATTTTTTTTTAAAGGGTTTTTAAATTTTAAAACCTTTAAAAAAGGGAGGGAAAATATTTTTTTGATTTTTTTTTCCCATTTTTTTTTTTAAAATTTTTTTGAATTTTTTTTTTTTAAAATTTTTTTAAAATTAATTTTTTGGGTAGTTTTTTTTTAAAAAAAATTTTTGCTTTTTTATTGGGGTTTTTTCAAACGTCAGTTTTTTTGCTCTGTCGGGGAGCCACTTTTTCCCTTTTTTTTGCGAAATTTAAATTTTGAAAAAAAATTTTAAAAAATGGCCAAATTTTTTTTAAAAAAAATTTTTTTAAAATTAATTTTTTTTTTTTGTAAGGTAAAAAAATAAAAAATTTTTTATGGGGTTTTCAAACCCTAGGGTTTTAAATTAAAATTTTTTTTTTAAAAAGGGTTAAAAAAATTTAAAATTTTTTTTCCTTTTTTTAAGGGAATGGGGTAAAAACACCCTACCCCAAAAAAAGGGGAACCAAAATATTTTTAAAAAATTTTTTTCTTCCACCTTTAAATTTCCATTAAAATTAAAAAAACCAAATAAACCCTTGCAAAACCCCCCCGGGGAAAAAAAAGTTTTTTTAAAAAAAAAGGGGTTGATTTTTAAATTTAATTTCCCCAAACTTTTAAAAAAAATCTTAAAAGGCTGGAAAAAATTTTCCCCCACTTTCCCAAATTTAAAAAAATCAATGGAAAAAGTTTTAAATAAACCCATCAAAATAAAAAATTTGGGTTTTTGGAAAGAAAAATTAAATTTTTTTTGAAACCCCAAAAAAAATCTTTAAAAAAAATTTTTTTTACTTTTGTTTATAAAATTTTTTTTAAAAAATTTTTAAAAAAATTGGAAAATAAATTTTATCAAAATTTTTAGTGTTAAAAAAAACCCCCCTTAAAAAATTTTAAAAATAATTCAAAAATTTTTGTAAAGTTAGGTGTTAAAAGGAAAAACTTTTTGAAAAAAAAACCCAAAAAAAAAATTTCAAAAGAAAAAAAAAACTTTTTTAAAAAACCTTAAAAGGCCCAAAAAAAAATTTATAAAATTTAAAAAAAAAAATTTTAAAAATTAAAAAATTTTAAAATAAATTTTTTAAAAAAAAAATAAATAAAATGCCGGTTTTTTTTAAAAAAAATTTTTTATTAAGCACTTTAAAATTTTAAAATTTTTTTTTGGTTTTTTTTTTTCCAAAATTTTTTTTAAAAAATTTTATTTAAAAAACAAAAACCCCTTTTAAAAATTTTTTAATTTTTAAAAAAAACCCCTTTTTAAAATATTTAAATTTTTATAATTATTAAAAAATTTTAAAAGTTTTTTATAAAATAAAAATAAAAAAATTTTTTTTTAAAATTTTAATATTATATTTTTATAAAAATATAATTTAATTTTATTTAAATATTAAAATTTTATAAATATATTAAAAATAATAATTTAATTAATTTTTTAAAAAAAGAAAAAGGTTCTTTTGTCCCCTTAAAAAAAAAATTTTTTTCCCTTTTTGTTTTACAACAAAACTCCCTTTTAGGAAATGACAAAAACCTTTTAGCATTTGCTGTGGTACCCAAAAACCCAATTTTTAAATGGTAGTTTGTCGTTTAACTGCGTTTTAATAATTAACACTGGTTGCCAATTAAAATTTTTTTAAAAAAAATATTATGGGGTCCAAAGACTTGCAATGAATTGGCTTTTTTTTTTTTTTATTTTGAAAACGAAGCAGGATGAGAAAAAATATCAAAAGACAAAAAGTTGTATTTTTAGTTAATCTAAAAAAATATTAGATGGACTAGCTTATTTTTAAATTGAATTATACTGAAAACACGTATGTACCATAAGGACCAAGTTCCTATCCAAATGCCCTGGCCTTGTAAAGTACTAATATATAAAATTAACCACCTTCTTTTTTGACTTGGTAAGTTTTTTGCTGATTAGTCTGTATAAATTATTGTCATTACAGTCCATGAACTGATTTTATAGGCTTACTTTTAGAAACTTTACTGAAGATGTTTATTGTTTTAAAAGAAGTATTTTCAATATTAAATTGAAAGGTTGTGATACTTTTCGTCTTATAGAATTAAATAAATTTTCATTTGTCTGTGTGTCTGTATATTATTCCATTTAAGTCACACTAGAGAGAAAGAATTAGTAGGAACCATTATAAAGCTACCAAATTAGATTGCCCACCATAGATTGGAATAAATTAATTGCTTATTTTTAAATGGAATTTGGCGCATAGGTTTTCCTCTTTGGCTGCAACCCTTATTTATGCCATTGCCGATGTTTTTAAATAGATTTTATACGTACCTTGTCGGTTTGGATTTTTTTTTACCAAACCTACTTACCCGAGCTGCATAGCTTTTCATATTGGTACCACTAGTGTAGTAAATAAAAATATTTCCAGTGGAAATTTTCCCTAAAAGGAAATAAAATTTGGGAAAACCCCCCTAAAAAATTTGGAAAATCGAAAAAAAACATGCGTTTTAGACCTTTAAAAACAAAGATTTCTATTTTTTTTTTATACTTTTGTGCAGTAAAATTTAACATAGAAAAAAAATTTTCCCAAAAAAGGCAAAAAAATCTGATTCGGGTTACCAATTATTGCGTGGCTTTTAGCTTTAGAAGAAATTTAATTGCACTTCCATGAAGACGGTATTTAATGCTAAATACAATATTCAAGGTGTGAATGATATCGATAAGGTATGCCTCTTGATCAAGTTGCACAACTTGTGTCTTGTAGTCGTGTGTTATTACTTTTTAAGAAATTTCACTGTTTTCTTTGTATTTTTATTACTTACATTTTTGTTTATATTATTTGTTTTTGCGTTTTAACTTTTAGATGACAATTTCATTCATGTATAAATAACCCCATTTGAAATGTCAAAAATCGAAATTTGCTATTCGATAAAAGGGAAAAAGTTACTGGCTACAAAAATCGGTAAGTTTACGGTTCTATCAATCGTATCGTCCATTGTTACCTCAATAGCGACTGTATTTTGTATTGTTGATTAATTATTATTATTTTGCTTTTAACTTTATTTTACATTCGCGCAATTATTTTTCCGAAAAATTCGTACTTAGCTTCTGAGCCAGATATTTTTTGCCTGGTTTTAAATACTTCGCAAATTTAACTCGTTTCTTTAAATCACTCGAGCTACGCTCTCATTAATATCCGGCCAAATCGACCATTTATGGTATTACCTATGATAAACTTTCATTGAATGTCTAGTTTTCGAGCTTTGCAGTTTTTATATCTATACCATCAATATTTCCATATATTTTTAAAGTTTCCTGATATATTTCCCGAAATTTTTCATTACTAGGTTCTATCATGCTCAGTTCCCAACAGAACCTGCATTGGTTATCTTCAGACAAATTTACATTTTTCCTTGTGCCAATCCATGACAATTTTTTTAATGTCTTGCTGCATTCACCACAAATGTAAATAAGAAACTACAATTCTGGATGACTAAAGCGGTACAACTATTAAGTTGCCTATAACTAATATTAACCTCAATTCGGTTATTAAACTGATTCATTTAACGTAAAATATTTACGGTTAAATATAGACTGTTTCGTAAAAAAGAATAACGCTCTCTCAGGCCATAATTTTCCGCTAAGAAAGTGCCAGTTTATTTTGTTTCTGCAGGTACTTAAACATCACAAAGCTTTCAGATATTGTGTTAATAGCGGTGTAGTCATAAAACGTTAAAGCAGTTTATTATAGGTGAGTTAGAATATTTATCTAAAAGCCAAACATAAAATTCAAATTGATATAAACCACAAGGTTACAATCATTCACTACTCAACCTATAAAAATTACAAAAATAATATGTGGATGGGTCGTAAATTTTAAATATGTTTAATTTAAAAAATAAAGCATGGTCGTTCGATTTAAAATTACGTTTAAATTTAGGTTTTAATTCGGGTGTCTTTGTTTCGAAAACTGACAATATTTTTAAAAAAAATCCGTGTTTATACAGGGTGAAAAATTATGATGCTCAAAATTAAATGGGCGATAGGGAGTTAAAAAGTCTAAAAGCCAAAAACACATTCAAAAGTTAATTTTTTTCAAAATAGGTTTCTAAGGTTTAAAAAAAAACTGAAAACCCGGCTTCATCACTGAGTCGAACGTGGAAAGTTTTTTGAAAAGGGTTTTAAAATATTTACACTTTTTTTTAAAAATATATTTATTTACAAAAAGGGGTACTTACTACAAAACTATGTCCATTTCAAGAAAAAAAATAAGCTGAATGTCCATTTCATGAACACAAATATAGTATATGGGTTATCCATATTTTTAAAGACCTCGTAATTTTAAAGCAACCAAGTTTTGTAGTCATACCTAACGGTTTTTTTCTTTTTTTTTAGTTTATTAAGGAGCCTCTATGCCCAAAGAAAGTCCACCTATTTGTTATTATTTATAACAAGACTCAAGGGGTTTAATTTTATTTATATTTATATATACAAGGTAAGTCTGTAAGTGGGCCCCCCCCTTTTTTTTAAATGTTCAAATTAAAAAAAAAAATAAAAAAATTTTTTTTTCCCCTTTTTTTTTTTTTGCAAACAACGTTTTTAAAAAGGGGGAAAAAAAACCGTAAAAAGGACAAAGTTTTTTTTTAAAAGACCCTATATTTTTTTTTTTCTGCATAAAATTTTAAATTTTTTTTTCTGGCATATCATATTCTTATATTCAATTGTTTACGAAATATTTGCATTTAAATACAAATTTAGAAGGAAAAAAATTTTCTCATCTTTTAATGTTGTTTTACGTTTCTATGGTTTTAGGGTTTTTTTGTAGAGTGACAAAACAGCCATAGTAATAATTAATAAGAATTTGGGGATATTACATGACGAGTAGAAATGGGAAAAAACCTTAAAAAAAAAAAAAACGTTAAAAAACATTTTTTTTAAAGATTAATAAAACTGTCATTTTGAAATTTTTATTAATCTCATAGCATTTGGTTATTATGCAACTCAAAAAAAAACCGCTAAAACCATAGAAAAAAAAAAACAACATTAAAAGATGAGCTTTTTTCCTTCAAATTTTTTTATTTAAATGGAATATCTCGTAAACACTTGAATATAGGAATATGATATGCTGAATGAAAAACATTAGAATTTTATGGGAAAAAAAAATGTAACAAAAAATATAAGAAGTTTAAAAAAAATAATTTGTTCTTGTACGGACTTTTTGATCCCCCTGTATACATAACTTTTTTTGAAAAGATAGAGAAAAAAAAACCCAAAAATTTTTTTTTGTATAAAACATATTTTTAATTTAATTTTTAAAGAAAAAAGGGGGTCTTACTTTACAGACTTACCCTGAAAAAAATTTCAATTTCTTTAAATTGATTTTTAAAAAAATTTTAAAAAATTATTTTTTAAAAAAACAAAAAAAAATTTCCCCCGTATATTAGTATTTTCATATAGAATCAAAAATAAGAACTAACATTATACAGAATGTATCTTTTTTTTTTTTTTTAATTTTTTTATATACAAAAACAATTTTATCCTGTTGGCAGATGGGTGAAAGTCGTCTCTTATTAGATCTAGACAATTACCTAAAATTGCAAAAACAGTTTCAGGCATGTTGTAATTGTGTCTTTAACACCTAAGCTGAAATTAGCCCTAAATTTTAAAAAAACAAATAGACAATTTATTACAGAAATAACTATTTACCTTGGTATATGTCAATACACCAGCCTTGACATTAGTCATAATAATCTTACCCCTCGGTTTTTAATTAATTAATCTTTACTATTAATTTAACAGCAAATTCCCTAAAAACCCAAATTTTTAAAGTTAGTAAAAAACATTTTTAATGAAAGAAACCCATTAATTTAAGCAACATTTAATTTTTAAATACAACTTGCAAGACATAAAGAAAGCAAGAAACACTTATTTTAATGTAAATAGATGACAACGGAATGACAAGAAATGACCATGTTTGTAAAGGTAATATACAACAGCAAGAAATAATAATATAGAAATAGAAAACGCACCAGATAAAACGCATTGTCAATCATTTAAATACAGAATGTTTAAATTAAATAATATTACAGGGCAATGACTGGTTGTCGCACAAGAAAGGTAAAACTTGTTTTAATCCAACCTTTAAACTGCATTATTTTATTACAATTTATTTATTTATTATAGAATGAGCAATCATCTGAAACCAGCTTGTTTTTTGGTGTTTGGCACACCTCAGTGAAAATATGATAAGAAGTAGCGAAGAGACGGGCGTGTTTTCCTTCGTAAAAATTTTAATTAAAATTTTTTTGTTATTATAAAATTTGTTGCCCAAACATGATTATTTTTTGAAAAAAAAATCATTTTTAATAATGTGTGAATTTTGTGTACAGTCGTGGTCAAAAAAAAAACCTTTACTTTACATTTGAAACAATTGTAAGATGGAAGGTGGCCATGACTGTACCTATTAAAACGTGTTTTCCTCCGAAAGTATAAGGCTTAATTAATAAATTATCACATATCCAGTTTTAAATCAAAAAGTTTTACTTATAATTTGGAAAGTATTAATTAAAAATTACGTTTTTCAAATTTATATTTTATACTTTGTCAACTGTAATTCGGATTTGATAATTAAATTTAAGAAAGCATAATTTGTAAATCTAATTAAATAATCTAATTTTAGAAACTTTCATTTTTTGTAAATCAGTAAATAATAATTTTAATTTAAAAATCAACGTTTTTATCAATTCAAGGGATCCATTCTACAAAATACCATTATTACTTATAGGTGATACCACTTCTAGGTACTTCTTAAATATTGTTATTAAAACGATTTTGAAATATAATACAGGGTCCGGCAGAAAGGTATGATGTTTATAAAAAGACGCTTATTTTTGAACGAATTTTAAAATCAATCGTTTTTATATATTAGTGATATATGCCACTAAAGAATACATAACATAATAGTCATCGGCAAAAAATTACATCAGTTAGGTGGCGTCCTTGTAGACGGGTGGCAAAATCGTCTATACTCCTAAACGAGACTACTTTTTATAGAGCTACTTAAAACCTATAGTGTTCATAGAGAAACCATGGACTCTTAAAGCTCTTTTCGCCACAAAAAAGTGTAAGATTAAAAGGGTTCCTCGTGCTATGCTCAGAAGGAGTATGAAAGATTTGCAGGCTTGCATTGCCTAGACAAAAATGGAGGCCACCTGACCTTACCCAGTTGATTTTTCGCAGCTATTAAGTTAGGTATCCTATAATGGCAATATACCACTAAATTAAAAAAACAATATCTCATTAAATTGATTTAAAAATAAGAGTGTGTCAAATTTTTCATGCACCATACCTCTTTACTGGACCCTGTACTTTTTGCTTTACCTTTTAATATACCCTTTTAGGCTACGGACATTAAAAAATCTTTTCTTCCTACATTCCTACCACCAAGATATATTTTTTATGCAAATTTTTACGATTTTTTTTTAAATCACATTGTCGTATTTTGAGTTTTTTGGACTTGTTAAATATATTAAATTGGCAAATCTAAATTACAAATTACGATTTTTGAAATTAATTTGGTAAATCTGATTTACATTTAACACTTTCTAAAATTAAATTTACATAATACAAGAAATCCTGTTTGATTTACAACTGCAAATGTTGTAGAAGTATTATTCACAATCAATAAAGGTTCTCAAAATAACCTCATTTCAATGAGAAAATATTTTAATTTTTAAAGAGAATTCTGGATATTTAACCTAATTATTTTGTCAAATTTTTAATATAAAATAAAATAGAAAGTCACTGACTTTTAGCCGTTAAGCCGCGTTTACACCAAAGTCTTCCACTAAATTTTCTACAAGTTGCAGCAACTTGTTGCTTTTTCTACAAAATTCAGCAACTTTTTCTGTGGTTAGTTGTGGTTAGTTGAGAATTAAAAATGGAAGATTTGTTGTTGCGCACTTTGCACTAGCAACTTGTAGAAAACTAGTGAAAACAAATCTTCTACTTCTACTAAGATTGACATTACAATATTTTGTTTATTAAATAAATATTATATTACCTAATTTTTAAAAAAAGGTTAAAAAAGAAATACATATTGAAACGTTAAATTAAAACTCGTCTCTGGGTATTATTCTTATCTGTTTTCGTTCTCTAATAATGTACTTAAACCACAAAATGAAAGACACTTGATTTTTTGAAGCATTGCACGGAAGCAATTATTAAGATGCGATATTTTTTCCAATTAAAATTTTTTCGGTTTATTAATAATTATTAATAATAAAAAATAATAAATAAATTTTTAAAATAAAAAATTTTAAAATAAATATTTTTTATAATATTTTATAATTAATTATTATTTTTTATAAATAATTATTATTATTAATTTTTTTTATTAAATTTAATAAATAAAAAAATAAAATTTTAATTTTTTAAAATATATTTATAATTTTATATATATATATATATATATATATATATATATATATATATATATATATATATATATATATATATATATATATATATATATATATATATATATATATATATATATATATATATATATATATATATACATATGAAAATTCAGTTCTTCACCCCCCAAAAAAAAATCCTTGAAAATTTGAGTTCTTACTTTTAACTTTAAAAACTTCCTCTCGATCGTTATTAAATACCATGCCATCATTGTTTTTTTATTTTATAGTTACCTTCGGTTTAATGATTTTTTATTGCGATCGGTCACAATTTGTAGTATATTAGAGACTCTTTAAAAGTGTCTTTAAATGTTTTTTTGTGACTTGAATGGCTGGTCGGCATCGTTCTCGAAAACCAAATTTCTACAAAATTGTTACTTTATTATCGGCTAACCCAACGACCAAAAATTTTCACAAAAAAATTTTCTTTTCATATTTTGCTAAACTGCGTAGTATACAAGATAAATTTAGTTAAATGTATTAAAAATTTAAAAATTTATTAAATTTCAAGTTTTGTTATATTATACCTTAAATTTAGCTTATTATTGAAAAAGTTGATGATAATTTTTGATAAAATTGACTCTATCAAATAATTATTAATTTGTTATCCTTAATTATCAGGCAGTTCATCATATTTCTCCAAAAAAAAAGTTGCTCTTATTCAAAAATATACCGACTGTTTAACACGTAATGAAGATCAGAAACAATATATTTTACGAATCGTTCATAACATGGAAAAAATCATCCATCTTGCTCTAAAAGTGTATTGTAAATATGTATTTGTTTTCTTTTATGAAATTGTTATATGAATTTTTAACCTTAGTGTATTTCATAAAGTAAATTATTATTAATAATATTATTTTGTCTCAAATTTTATTTCATCATTGTTATGATATACCATAAAATATATATTTTTTGGAGAAAATATGATGCACTTCCTGATAATTAAAGATAAAAAATTAAAAAATTATTTTAGTAAATAATTTTTTAATTTTTTATCTTTAATTAATTATATCGAAAATAATAGTCAACTTCTTCGATAATAAGCTAAATTTAAGATAGAATACAATAAATCTTAAAATTTAATAGATGTTTTAATTTTTAATACATTCAACTGAATTAGAAATAGATTGTGACCGATCGCATTAAAAATCATAAAATCGAAGTCAACTATAAACATGATTTGCATGTTATTTAAACAAGAAAAACTCAACGATTGAGAGAAAGTTCTTTAAATTAAAATTAAGGGCTCAAATTTTCAGAGTTTTTTTTTATGTGAAAATCCCAAATTTTTATGCAGTGTTAAACAAAAATATTCGTTTTAAACAACGAAAAAAAAGATATTATATATATATATATATATATATATATATATATATATATATATATATATATAATGAAACCATATATATATATATATATATATATATATATAATATATATATATATATATATATATATATATATATATATATATATATATATACATAATATATATTATTTTGAGGGTATAAGGAAATATTGCAGTTTATTGTAAGTGGATAATATTTTGTGATTTGCAAAAGAAGTAAGACGTAAGGAGAGGTTTATAGTTTAGATACTCTTAGAATAAGCTTGACGTGGTAAGGACATTTCCAGATGCACTGTAGTGCCGATCTGCTGAAAGCTGCTAGGAAAAGAACAACAGGGTTTAATTTTTTAAAGCAAAAATCTTGCAAATTATTTTACAGCTTATCGGTGGACAAGGGTAGAAGAATTAAGAGTTTGTGATCATGAACAAATTGAACTTGTATAAGGTTAAGAATTGGTCGACTTTTTGGCAGTGCCCTTTTTTAAAATTAATTGGAAGTTTGCTTAAGGAAATATCTGCATTACTTTGAGCGTGTTTTTGAGAATCAGCAAAACTATGAGTAGGATTAATGATCGAAAAGAGATGATTGTTGATGTAAAGAAGAAAGAGGATTAGTGCCAGTACTGAGCCTTAGAGTACCACAGCATCGATTTGATAGGAGTTCTAAAGGGACTTTCTGCCATAACAGATATACGTCGATTGAAAAATAAACTGGAGATCTAACCTCCAGTTTTGGGTGAAAAACCGTACAAAGAAAGTTTACAAGGGATTTCGATATGTTGAAAGCAATAATCTTGTGTTTACTAAAAAAGTCAAAGGACTACCTTTAGTAATATGAAACTAATAAAGGAAGATTTGCTATGAATATTTTGTAGTGGAATCCATACTGCCCTAATATTTTGTTTAAAGTTTATTTATTCACAACATAAGGTAAACTTCTCGTAATAAATAAAATAAAATGGTGGATGTTGTTTTAAATATGTATAATACAGATGAGAATTAAACGTATATGATAAAATTATTTGATAAAAATAAAAGGTAGACTGTCTAGAATTATGGCTACACGTTGGTTAAATGGTAAGTTAACAATTTATGATAGTGACCATTGAAAGGAAAGAAACTTTTACTATAATCTGTTAAAAGATAACCCTACCAGTTTTTTATTATTTCTTCCAATTATTTTAAAATGTGATATTGGTAAATGTGGATAAAATTATTTATTTATACTTACCTTTAATGCATGAGTGCCCTAAACCAAAAAACTTTCCTAAAAAAATTTAAGACAAATTATGATTTTAACGATTTAATAACAAAATGATCGCCAAAAAATAATGTAACTAACTCGCCTTTATTAATACGCTTGTTTGTTTATTAGTTAATATTTTAAATATTATTATGTTAAATTTGTAAATGAACAAGTTACATATCCTAATAGAAAACCAAAATAACGATACTAAATCCATTTACCAGACTAAACCCCAACTATTTTAATTGCGTTAATGATATAAGACTATTAAATAAAAAGAGATTTTGTTTATTGTTACAAAAACAAAACAGAAACAAAGAAAAGTACTTTTTCTTAACTCGAATTTCAACTAATCCAAATATTTATGTAAATTTATTTAGGTTAACTGACAACTTTACTAAATTACCCTATTATACACCGATGAAACTATATATTTAAAGTTTATCGATTGGTAGACCACCCAATGTTAATTGACTATTATACCGAAATGTTCAGTCCTCAGCTTTTGGTTTTTTTATGTAGATATTTCCGTTTTTGGTGACGCTTTTAATAAAATATATTGCTTGTTTTAAAGCATTATTAAGTTGACCACAAATGATAGAGCTTTAAAATGTATATTTAAATGTTTTATGCAGGCAGAATTGAAAATAAACCTATAACAGTCTGTTCCTAAAGTTTTTTTAGTTTTCTTTTTAATATTTTCTTAATTAATCCAATTAATTTAGATTTGTTTGACATGCACCATACTTTTTACTTTTCTATTTTTTAAGACTTCGTAGCCTTTTTATAACCTGTAAAAGTAGTATGGTACGTTCCACAATAATTCGTTGATTTCTCGTTTTACCTGCTACTGTTAGTCGTAAAACTCAATATACTTTGGGTACCCGCATGTAGGTCCGGACTTAAAATTTTATTTATTTATTATTGTACCTACTTTTTGGTATATTATGTAGGTTATAGGCAAATGGCAGGTGTTGAATATAAAGCAGAGTCTTTTCGTCATAGTTCATCAGTCGTTTGGAGTTTGTCAAGATATTTTCGTGTGTGTTATTGAGCATTCAAAATAGCTAACCTAAACTATTAATATTAGTAGGTAATTAGGACCTGTACCCTTTGAAAAGATGCGGTGCTTACACAATAGATATTTGTCAGGCAACCTATTTGTGGTTGGATTTTCCACTGAGGGTTGTAATTTAAATTTTATTGCCGTCAAGAAATCAACCAATTATCGTAAAAAGTACCATACTAGTCTGATTGATGTGGTGTTAGTGTAAAACTCTCCAGTGACATATACACATACATATATTACGTTAAAATTGGCTACTTACTTGAAGAAATTGCGGACTGACTTGATGTTTAAATAGGAGTTTATTCATTTTATTACCTGAAGTATAATAACACAATGTATAATACCTAAATAATTAGGATAAACCCTTTATTTAACTGTTTAGGGGCGGCACCAAAAAGGAGCCCACATGTAGGCTTGTTGTTCTGGGGAAAAGTCTGTATGACCCCGAGACTGGTTGGTTGATATATTACAAGATATGGTAGGCTGTTTCTTCCCCTCGTCGCACTATTCTGCAACTTGAGTCCCCATTGTATGAGCCTATCTTGTGTGTTATGTGTGTCCACTTAAGTTATCATGCCCTGATAGTAACCCTACGGTTATCGAAGGCTTTTTCTACTTTGTCTGAGTAGTTCTTCATTCGTTCTTTTGGATGGGCGCCTTATGAAGCTTTTTTTATGTCTAATCTACTGAGGTTTCCCAGTATTTCTCGTGTTTGTTTCGGATCCATTCCCTGATTTGCTCTCGTGCTGTGGTTTTAGTCACTCCAAGAGCCCAAAACATCTTTTCCCCAAAACAATTTTATTTTGGATAACTTTTCTTAGATGGCAATTTAAGCAAAAGAGATTTTAGTTTCTTCAGTTATCTTTTTAGGAAAAGTTCTGTTGTAAAGAGTCACAAGAAAACTGTTAAAATGTTATGAAGAAGTTATTATGTTCGTCTTTGATAATAACACAGGTCCACAAAAAATGGTGTGTGCTGGGTGTCGATGTCGGACTAAAATTTTCTGGCGTCTTTGTTTTCGCTGAACACGAATCTGAAGCTAAAATTGGGGGTTAAACAGCAAAAAATCAAGAAAAGGCGTAATTTCAGATATTAACGATTTTTTTTTAATTTAAGACGACAATATCCCAAAAACTATAAAAGATACACGAAACTTTATGTAACGTAAACTATGTATTTTTACAAGACCTTTAATTTAAGTTAAATACTCTTTTGTCTAAGTGCAATATTTTTTGAGTTATAATCAAAAAACCGAATTTTCAGGATTTTTTTAAGAAATACCTCTAAAGAAAAATTAAAAATGATTTTTTTTATTTGTGGAATTTTTTTGCAAATTTTAAGTGATTTGGGATTCAAAAGAATAAGATAAATGATTTATTAAAATAAAAAAAAATCACAATAATTTTTTTTTTCTATTTTGTACTAAATTTTTTTTATCAAAATTACTTTTTCGTTGATATCTCATTTAATATTTATCTTACCAAAATTGTTTATATAACTTTAAATATTTAGTATCTATTATAATTTATATAGTCGTAGCAAAAACATTTCGTTGTAGCAGGTTTCTGCCGATAAATGACCCCCAATTTTGACTTTAGATTCTTGTTCAGCGAAAAAAAAATACGCCAGCAAATCTTAGTCCGACACCCAGCAAACACCACTTGTTTTTGTGGACCTGTGCTATCTTGCATAATATGTAGTTCAGGATTAGGGCATTCAACCCCGGGAAGGAATTTGCAATCCGGATTTCGGGATCAATTTAACCCCGGGATTGATCTCGGGATTCCCCCCAAAATTAATTATGTGGAAATATTTTTTCCTATAAATAACTAAGTAACACCTTTGATTAAAAATCCTTTATTTTAGGTAACAACATAACACATATCATAACCTAATACAAAATGAAAACGTCGTATCTTATCCTAGTTTAAAGGAAAAAAAATTAAAAGTTTAGAAAAAAATTTTCAAAAAAAAAATTTAAAACAAACTTGTTTTTTAAAAAAATGTCTTAAGAAAACGAGTTGATCTAGTGTGTTGTCACTTAAAGTAGACCTTATTTTATTGCATAAGATACCAGCTATTAAAAAGGTCCGTTTCGGATTCGACGCTGATAGGAGGAATCATCATTAACATATCATATGCCAACTGCAAATAAAAACCTCGTTCAGAACCGTTTTCAAAGAATTCCATTTCCTGGAATATAATTTGTGATATGTTCATATTATGATATTTCTCTTGAGGTTTTAAACATGTACTTTTTTCCAGAGCATCTCTCAATTTTTCTTTAAGCAACTTTTTTTCCACATCCTTTTTTTTTAATTAAATCAGCAAGGGGCACTTCATCTTTATCTTTATTCGCTTCTTCAAGCAAATCAACATTTTCCACTCTTGGAGATGAACTAGTAGAGTTTACATATTTTTTAGTATTTTGGATATTTCTTGTTCAATTTTCCTCTTGTTGGAATTTCACATATCATTGCCGCACGTACAGGATTATCTCTGACAGCGTGATTGTACTATTTTTAAAGCACTTTTGTACATAAAAAAATATAATAAGCAAAAATTAATCCCGAAAATCCCGGGACCAGTGGACGATAATCCCGGGATTTCGGGGCTGAAAAATTAGGCGGAATCCCGGGATCCCGGAAACCGGGATCCCGGGATTGAATGCCCTATTCAGGATGGTTTTAATTACTCTTATTTAAAAATTGTGTTATACAGCGTGTCCAAGATAAAGAGGGCCAGTATGGGGATCTCCGAAACAGTAGGAGATAGATGGGTAGTTTAAATTTCACAAAGTTGCGTATTGGGGAGCCCAATAATACACCGTTAAAAAATTGAAGTTATCTTTTGTACTTTTGGAAATATGACGGAAAAACTGAAATTTGCGATTTTCGTTTTTATTTTTTTACTAGTTTATTTCAAAAGTTAGAAAAATTCCAAAAATACATTCTCATTGGAACTTTTTGGGCTTTATATATTGTTGCAGTCAATTTTTTTACGACGTTTTGTTTTTGTTAAACCATTATTACCTTTACTTTTTTAAATACGTACCTGGGTTTTTTATTTATTCCAATTACAAAAATGTATAACACTTAATATTTATTTAACAAATATGGAACGCCCCTATAAGAAATGATGTGCGTTTCTTGTCTAACTGAATGTCTTTTATGAAAAATATGTTTATTTAATAGAAAAATATTAAGTGCTATACATCATTGTAATTGGGATTAAAATTGCTTTAAAAAATGCAATAACCAATTGAGGGCCGTATTTAAAAAATACAGTTGATGATGGTTTAGCGAAAAAGAAACATTGTAAAAATATTTTGGCTTTGCCAATGGATGAAGCGCAAAAAGTTCCAATAAGAATGTATTTTTAGATTTTTTCTAATTTAGGAAATAAACTCATAAAAAATAAAAACGAAATTTGGCCATATTTCTAAAAGTACAAAATAGAACTTTAATTTTACAACGGTATATTATTGAGCTCCCTAATACGCAACTTTGCCAAATTTAACATTGATCTCTAACCGTTTCGGAGATCTCCATACTGGCACCTTATCTTGGACACGCTGTATAGTAAGAGAATAAAACCAGCTCCAAATTATAATTAGTTATTCCAACGGGTAAAATTATCCCTTTTCATAAAAAACCGCTTTTTCAAACCAAAAATTACACTTTTCATGTACCTAAAACATTTACCTTAGCCAGTTAACCCGCATTGTAAAGACTTAATTAATTTCGTCGGTTTTGTTTCAATCGATAAACCAAACACAGTGGTTGGTGGCGGAGCAAGGCGTGAAGACATTGAATGAAGCCGTGAACTCGAACGTATTGTGTTCGTCGCCCCCTGAATATGAAATATGATTTATGAGCCATGAGCCAACCACAGTTCAGGGTAATTAACTTCCCGTTTAAGGGTGCTCGGATTATCCATTATTAACCCCCGTTTGTGCTGCTTCGCACGAATCTCATTACAGTCATTATGGTTTCTTGTACAAAGCCGCGCCGCACGGATAAACAAAAAGCTTGGTGTTAATGATAAGCATATAATGCAAATTGTTTCAGCTTTTAACTGCATCATATAAAGCTACCGGATAAATTTAATTATGGTAAAAAAACAAGACTCTTTCAATTATTTTAGGATATTTTTATCGGTAAATATCTTTGGAGAAGATGCTGTATTATAGTCTCTACATTAGTAGTATTGCAATAGAATTTTAATTTTTTTATAAATTTTGTTTTCCACTAATTTTTCAATACCTTTAAGTATGTATCGTCTTTCTATACCAGAAGATTGATTACGCGAGCAGCGTGTTACGTCAGGCTGACAGCAAGCTGGTTGTACGCAATACCAGTAACAGTCCTTGGTTTGAGCGTCATTATTTGTGCCCTTTATAGTTTAAAACACTGGAAAAGTTTAAATTTGTGACAAAATTGGAATTTCTTGGGGCTACAGAGCCCAATATTCAGAATTTCTGCCGAGAAAGCTTGGGGAATCTCACGTTGCGACATAGCAACGTGTGACTGGAAAGGGGAGAGCTGGCGAAGAGACTTGCATCAGAGACATACACATAACAGTTCAGTTAAGTTCCTATATTGTAAGAGCCAAGCTGTGACGACGGTAATCAATAGCATGACCTATGAAAAGACCACCGAGTCTGTGTGTTCTAAGACATCTTCCACTTAAATCAACCTACTTTAACGTCATGAAATTTTGAACAACTATTTTTTGGACACCCTGTATTTTATCACAATTTGATATTCCACTCCAGAAACTTTAATTTACAAATAAACATTTTCATCTCGTCACTCGAAAAGCCACAAAAGCGGCAAGAAGAGGTTATTAGGAGCCACTTGAATGATGTCCATTATTACTGCAGTCGGCGTTACGATTGCTGTTTGTTTTATTCACGTGGGGCCATATTTTTGTGACACGTGTCGCGGTCTCCACCATGCCGACGGTGGCGCCGATTACCAATTATGACGTTCAATTGCTTTGCAGGGTTATACAGCGTGAGGAAATTGAACAAAATATCTTTGCTTCCCCAGAGAATGCTTTGCCCCGTTGCTTGTCGTTTTGAGACAAAGATTAGCAATTCTTTGTGGGGAAATCTGATTATAACTCAAAATACCAGGGTCTTTGATCAAATTTTCTTTAATCTTGATGAATGCGACACGAAATTTATGAGCAAATAACTTATGCTGCTAAAATAACAAATTGACAGATCTTTGAAATAAAATAAATACTGGGTGCTACAAACACCCAGTAAGTGTGGGGATTTTGAAAAATGACAAAGATATGCAAAGTCAGTTTTAATTTGCAATCCATTTTAATAGGGCTAAAAACTTGAAACTATTCGGGATCCTTTTAAACGAAATCCAAATTTTAAAATTTTCTATTCATATTGTTCCAATAATAATTTTAATATATCTAGTTACGGAAAACGTTTTTTACTTAATAGGTTCCTATTTACTTATAAATCAGCAGTTTTGTTCTTTAAAATACCAACTTCAAGTCAAATTGTTGAAATACGCACCTGGATGTTTAAACAATTTACAACAATTTTTTTGTAATAAATATTAACGTATTACCTTTAATAATCCACCACTCTCTTTTTTACTGCCTGGTTTTTTTGTTTAATACCGGAAATGTAAATACATATACAAATTAAGACAAACGCGTTTTATTTTAAGCTTACTTTAAATAAGTTTGTGTCAAACTAATTTTTATAGAACTATTTTAATATATTTGGTGTACCTGAAACATTATTTATACCGTTTTAGACTCAGACTAGCTGAGATTAAATAGAAAAGTTACCGCTTATCGAATAAATGTATGAATGTAAATGCCATTGAATCCAGAAGAGCCCTTCGCCTTACTCGTTACTTTTGTGGGAAATCTGTTGCTCTCTTTTAAGTATTTTTACGGCTTCTGTTCTAAGGAATTAGGCAGTATAATTTCTCCTTTAACAGCTTCTAGCAGATTAACAAGCAGTGCTTATTCATCCATTTACAGTCTACCTGGTGAAGCTCCGAACGTACCACATTCTTCGTTCTTTTAACCCTAGAATGTCTAGAATGTGGAATCTGCTGTCTACAGATGTTTTCTCTTCCCCTCCAAACTTCCAAATCTTAATTAATCTTAAGTCTCGTGTTAAAAAACTCTCTCTAACTTACTTAGAACACCTACGGTACGTTAGTACTTAGGCTTTAAACCCTCATGGACCCTCCCAGGAAAAAAAAATGTTTCGCAACACCTCGTATAGAAACACGGATTGCCGCTTTACATCTTTTTATCTGCAATCAGGTAAACAAACGTTTCAATAGTAACAACAATGCAACATCGCTGTCATCAAACAAACGGATCAACAGTCGATTTAATAATGACCCGTGTGAAGCTTCCTATCGTCTTTTATAGTAACGTAGAAAAGAATCGAAAAGTCTGGAATAAGTTAGAAGATTTCTTTTTATACAGGATGCAAGAAAAGTGACAAATAGATTACTCCCGCGCCCTCCAGACACTCTACAATGGTTCTCAAAATGAGGAAAAACTAAGGTTATTTATTTAAATAAATTATTAATCTAGACTAAATAATTCTAACTGCCTGCAATCAGAGCTGTCGCAATTACTTTTAAAAAGTAATTCCATTACAATTACCAATTACTCTTTTAAGTATAAGTAAATTACGATTAAAAATTAGTAGCATGTTTGTTAAAAGCAATTCAATTCTGAATTTAAATTAAAAGTAATTGAATATTTTAGCAATTATTTAATTTAAATTACCACATATATTAAACACGATACACTAAACAAATAAAATATTTATAGTAATAAGCATCATACGCGCTCGTCACACTATTTAAACTGCTTTCTTGGCAAGTTCAACATTAAATGACTCTAAAATAAAAATTTCTTTTTATTCTACACCAAACAGATTTTTCTACAAAAAAATAACAAATCGGTGCGGAGGCGGCGTTCGCCGGATTCAAAGCAGCCCGCCGTATTTCAAGATGCTCTTTCTGGCTGGCCAAAATTCCGGCAGTTGTGCCATAAAAAAGGTGATTGAATTTTGTGTAATTATTTATTATGTAATTAAAATAATTTTCAAGTAATTCAATTACTTTATAAGTAATCGAATTACTTTTTAAGTAATTGAATTACTAAGATTCGTGAAAATCCAAATACAATTATTTTTTCCGGAAAGTGTAAGATAATGTTATGGTTTTAATAACACAAAATCTTGGACTTCCATTGTCTTTATTTGTTAATTGATACACAACGTTTCGGTTAGTTATGTATCTTCAACCGTTTTAAAGTGATTACTTGATAACGGTTGGAGATACATCACTTACCGAAACGTTGTGTATCAATTAACAAAAAAACAATGGAAGTCCCAGATTTTAGTGTTATTAAAATATATTTAGTTACTAAAACAACAGCAACTAAAATTAACAAAGAAAACTCATCGAGACAACAATTTATTCAACCTCGGTAAATAATTTTCCATCTCAGGTAAAAACAAACAGCCAATTTATTTGATGTTTTCTTTTCGTTAATTCCCTTTTATTTATTCATTCGTCCCCGGCTCTAAATACACAGTAGTATATCTGATGAAACTTTGTCTTTAACAAAAATAATCAGATATTCCGATACATACAAAGCAACCGAAATAATGCGAATTAAAATCACAGGGATATTAAGCTAAAACCTCTTTGAACCGATCACGGTTCAGTAAATTTATAGAGGGCCTCGTAGAGGGCGTTAAAACAACTGTCAAGGGTGCCGCGTCGAGCTGCTCTATTGTTTGAACACATTCAATTAGCGAACGCCATAAGTTCTGTGACACAATACATGCTGATGCGCATACGTCATAAGCCGCTTATGTGTGGGATTTGTGGGCGGTTTTAGGATACACGAGAAGACACCGATTTTATCAAAATCAATTTAAAAATATTGTAGCTATTGACATGATTATTTTAAGATATTTTAAAAATTAATAGGATTTAATTTTTAATATTACTGTTAATTAGTATGTTCTTAGCTCCGAGATGAAAGTCAAGGTAGAGAGAGAGCAGATTTTTAGTGAGTGAGACACCGAAATTCATAAAGTAATAAATCAAAATTATTCTTAACCTAACTCTTAGAAGTAATTGTTTGGATGTGTGCCTCCACCCATTTTTAATCATAAAAAATCGAAAAACAAATATCCTGGACTGGTTTTTTTATTTTGTTCTATTTTGCGGCGGACTTAAGAATCTTTTGAGTAAAGTAAAAAAAAATCGTTGTTAATTTTTATTTTGAAAATAAAAAAATGGGTATATTAAAAGTTTTTTGTCAATAAAATGCATCTATTTTTTAGCAGTTCCTGCTGATTTGTTTCGTATTCTTCGTATAAAGACTAATATTTTCACATTAAAAAAAAACTTTTTTCAAAAATATCAATTTTTTTAATATTTTTTCAAATTTTTTATTAAAATATGACATTTTTTTTATTATTCTATTTTTGATAAATTTTAAAAATAAAAATTTTTGACAATTTAAAAAATATATATTCATGTTGATTTTACATCTCAAAAAAAGTGGAGCCACACAAATAAACAATTACTCTTTTAGAATTTTCTTATTTATAAATAAACATTATTTAATTTTACAACAATCGAATGCTTACACTCCATGACTTTTTCACAACAAAATATGAAGATATGTATATATAAAAAAAAACCAAAAATGGTAAAATGCGGGTAAGAATCTAAACCCTCTGAGCTCGCAGTTTTTACTCTGAGGAAAATGTTTTGGTCGAAAAGAAAGTTTATAAAAAAGAGTGCATAGATTTACTCTGTTTAAATAAAAGTGTCCAAGCTGGTGTATTGGCCAGCGTACCAGTAAATTTACATAAGTATTTTAAATATCTGTGAAAAAAATTGAGAAAGTTATGTCAAGTAGTTTCTAAGATATTCAATTTTAAAAATCGCGCATTTTACTACTGACTAACTGACTAACTGACTCATTAACTTATTAAAGTTATTGGGCACTTCCCGAGAGATTAGAAACCTGAAATTTGGTATGTGAGTGGATTTTAGAGCATAAGTAAAGAAAAAGTTCTAAAAACTGTACATTTTTACTTAAAACGCCCTTAAATAGAGGCGGTAATATCCTATAATATATAGAGGTGATTTAAGAAGTGTGCAATCTGATTAAACCTGAATTTCTGACGTCCTAATTGTCTTAGAATTTGAAATGCAGGCGAAAATTGCTCCATTTTACCTTTTACTTAGATTCCAAACACCATTCTACTAGGGTAAAATAACTTTAAATCCAGGATTACAGAACTTGGCTACCCTTATAAATAAAAATGTTAAAAAGTTTTATTTGAAAAAGATAATTATCATTTCTCCTCAATCCTTTTTTTTCATTTATTAAACTCACAAGAAAAGGTCCCCAGGTGTCCGCATCCGATTTCAATGCGGCTAAAATATGTTATTCTACGTCAAAATCTAAGAGACACGTATTTTTTTTATCGGGAGTCTGGGTTATAATCTACATGAAAAATGACTAAAAATATCGACTATAGTCTGTCTCAAAGTATATCGTTATCGCTTTTGACGGACCATACCCCAATAAACCTTTAACGATTTTATTACCTATTGTTATTGGGTAAACCCATTTGTTCATAAACGCAGGGGTGGGCCAGGTATTTATTGAGTATTAACCATTAGGCATATAAATATTTTGGCTAATATTTTAGTGGCAGTGTTGAATAACCGTTTTTACTGTGCGTTTCAAAAAAGTCGTTTTACGAGAATATAACTATGTCGCGTCGAAATAATTTGTCATTAGATGCAAAACAGGTTGTGAAAAATGTGTATGAAACTTTAATCAGTAGAGGTCTAATTAAACAAGAAGCTTTAAAAGAAACCTGTCTACTTACAAAAACTCCCATATCATCGATAAGGGATTTTATTATTAGTGAAGAATTGAACAAAAGAAAAAAACGTAGTGATTTTCAATCTCACCGTATAGACAATAGTGATCAGGACCTAATAAGAAGGAAAATATATTGTCTTTATAAATAATAAAAATTTATTAAAACTTTGCATATATTTAATTTCTTAATGTAATTTTAAGATTATACTTACCTAAATAAACAATAAATTATAAATCTTTATATTGTTAAAGTCCGTCCCTAATGTTCTGTCCTTTAATACCTACCGATCCGCAGTTTTATTGCTGTCGGCAGGTATAATCCATAAATGAAGGCAAGAGCTAACACGGTATACTTTGAGACAGACTATACAAGTATGTGAAACCTTCCATTGATTCTCTAAGGGGGTGAACTTTGGAGGTTGATTTCACCCCCTAAAAATGTTTTTCCGCCGATAAAAAAAATACACGCCTCTGAGATTTCGACGTAAAATAATGTATTCCAGGTGGAACTCGGTGGCGGACACTTGGAAACCTTTTCTTGTCAGCAAAAATGCCAAAGTGGAACAGCAAATTGTGCACAGAACTTGGTCTAATATTTGATCTCACTACTTTAGACAAACAAGATATTTGGATAGGAATTTGGCTTTTATTTTTATAAGTGTTTTGGGTAAATCATAAAATAAACTTCTTTAAAAAAAAAAGTAAATGCTTTTATATTACAAAATAAGGATAACTGTATAGCCACAATATCACTCAATTTACAAAATAGGTGGTAGTATTTGAAGAATAACTTTGAGGAAATTTACTTATAGTCTAAGATCCGAATCAGGGACGACCTTTACCCATCCGCCAACCGGATGAAAATTATTTTTTTGTCAAATATATGGTCAAGGCTAAGATTAATTAAAAAAAAATTAAACATTTTTGTTTTCAATTTTATAAATAATGCCTTTGGAAATTTTTAAAATTTAAAATTAAATATTATTTATGAAATTGAAAAAAAATGGTGCGTTCAGTACTGTCATTTAGAATAGAAAAATAAATATTGACCTTATATACGGAGTAACAAAAATTTTTTACATTTTTTTTTTAATTAATCAGAACTTTGACCATTATTTTTTGGTTAGCAGGTGGCAATATAGTACTGGATCCGAATTAGAGGCGACTCTAATTCGGATCCAGTACTATTACACTCAATCTTGTTTTTAAAATAATAAATGTACCTGTCACAACAAATAATTTGTCATTGTTGACATTACGACATAAATTAAAAAATTTGATACATTTTTTGTTTTACTTTTTATCTTTGTCGATTTTTAAACAGTTTAAATGTTTTTTGTTCATATGCAAGAATATATTCCCCCATACCTAGAAGCTGTCCCTTCTTGTATTTCTGGCGAGTAACCCAGAAAGTATTTTCGGGGGTAATACCCAAGGAAGTTTAAAGGTGTATGGAAGCCCAATGCAATGGCCCATTCGATCAAAAAATGTCCAGCCCAGTATGAAAATATCTGTCAGAGTTGGCCCCGCCGATTCTGCGCAATAACAAAATTCCACGAAATAATTTAATCTGTTGCCTACTTACACACTGATAAATCAGTGTGTAGTTAGGCAACACATTATACTTTTATGAGAGCCGGAATACCGTTTTTGAATTGATAAAAACCTTATTTTAGTGATTAATGTTTATTAAATTGTGACTACAATTTTGTGTTTATTGTTTGTTACTTATAATATCGTAACAAAATGACTAGATGTTGTATGGTTTAGTCTTACAAATCCAAGGGTAACATACCCGGCGTTTTTTACTTTAGGTAAGTATTTTTTATATTTAAATTAGATGCTTCTTATGAGGCGTAACGTTAGGTAACCGAATAAATAATAATATATCAATAATAGAAAATGAAAATTTCATAGAAAATAGCAGTGAGAAAAGTAAGGCAATCTTAACTATTTTTTAGATGATTTCCACAATGTTTGTGTATTTCTGTGGATTATTAAAAAGAAATAAGGTTTACATTTAGGTACTTTTATTTTATTTAATAATTTAGTACGTTCTTTTAAAGGGTCAAAATTATTAATTACTGGGCAGACCAGGCAAATACAGGTCCCTCTAATTGAATGTAAGAAAGTACAATTTTATGTTAAAGTTCATTTTTTGTTTTTTCTGTATTTGTTTAACAATAAATTAGATTTTTGGTTTCTTAATATTACATTATCAACTTTTTAAGCTCGACATACTGTAGACACATAATATTTAACGGATACTGTTACAATGGATACTCAGGTACCAAAGGTTACTAAACATTTTTAACCACTGTTATTCTGTCTAATAAATGTTTGTTATTAGTGAAAAGTATATGCCTAAAAAGCAGTTATAAAAATGTTCACTTTTTAATGTACAACCAGAATCTTAGGCTTAGATTAAACTCATTTACACTATCTTGCCCTTCTTTTATCACAAAATTGGTGATAAGTACATAAAACTATCATACAATGTTTGAAATTTATTTTAAAAAATCGTGTTTTTGTTTATTTACAAAGATTTTTGGTAAAAATAAAACTCCAAAAAATACCGACCATTTAAATAGAAGGCTGTAAAGTGGCGCCATCTATTTTTTCCATATTATATCAGATGATATAAAATCCAATATTATACAATAATTTTTAATATTCTATAGTGGTATCATTTAATAACCAACAATTTTGTGCAAAAAATAAAAAAAACAGTGAATGTTTGAATTTGACATTTGATGATGTCAACTTTATAGATAGTAACAAAGAATTATGGAAGTCCGACCCTGACCTACTATTCATTGCGCAAACTTCGCGGGGCCAATCCCCCGATTCCCGCTGCCCTGCACGCCTGAACAATTTTGTTCTACAGTATTGGGCTTCCATACACCTTTAAACTTCCTTGGTAATACCACGGGTGCTTAAAAATAACCGATAAATTTCATGAAAGCTTGTTATTTATAATAAAATTAACAAGTTTGAATGAAAATTATCTGGGTAATTTTTATGAACGAGCAGTATTTAGGGAGAGTATTTCTAGAATGGAGAAATATGGGAGGTATAATACTCTACTATTAATATGGTTTCTTTTGTCATAAAATTTTAAATTTCATGTAACATAATTAAAACTATAACTGAAATCGTTTTTTTTTAATTACTTTATCTATTTCTTCATCGTGTACATGACCAAATCGACCCATTTTGACTGATTTTGACGTTTCTAATTGACAATACAAACAAACAGGTTCGATTGTTCTGTGTTTGTAAGTAAGTGGAAATACCACGTTGTCTAGGCAACGTAAAATTTCCACTGAATTTTTTGATTTTCAACGTGTCTTATAGGAAAATTTATACATGAGTGAAATATTCTAATAAATAAATCTGTTACAACAATATAGAACATATTTATAATTCTTAAAGTAATAAAATCAGCAATAAAAGCCAGTATTTCATTCCTATTAAATAAAATAACTTTCCTATTTAACTAATATTTTACTCATACACGCGTACAAATTTTTGTCCCCATTTTCAACTTAATATTTTAAGCCTCGTATTCCCAGTTCCCATCATATTTTATGGTCAAACTCTGATGGGATTCTCAGGACTTTTTCTTTTCAGAAATATGATATTTTCTGGCCGGGACATTAAAGGGGCTTAAAAGTTATTAAGATCACTAATAATCAGCGCAGCGGCGAGTAGGTGAAGTTTAGTTTGGACTTACTTTTAGTGTAGGGGTATATATATATATATATATATATATATATATATATATATATATATATATATATATATATATATATAATATATATATATATATATATATATATATATATATATATATATATATATATATATATATATATATATATATATATATATATATATATATATATATATATATATATGGTTCAAAAAAAAACTACATCTAAAAATACTAATCGACGGGTTCGAGCATGTTTTCAAAAAATAACTCTTTTTGATTTAATGAGTTTAGTCCAAGTTAGAGGTTCACACTGTATATTGAGGATACAAATGAGGGTTCTGCACATATGTATAATAATACAATAGCCTAAAGCACTGTAAACATTGTGGAATTTCTTAAGTCTGTTTAGTCTTTTAACAAATTTATTATTTTATTTTTTATTTTTAGTTTTTAACTTCTTGGTGCGGTAAGCATGTGAAATTTTTAGCTGGGAACAAATAACCTAATTCTAGAAGGTGACAAACAAAATTTGAATTTTCTCTATTTAACAAGTAAAAGAATGTAAGTTTTTTAATCTTAATATTAATAATTTTCTTCCTGTAATAAACGCAATAACTTATAAAACATAGACTTGACTTGCAGTACTATTAAATTGAATGCAGAACTAGCCAACAAAAAAGAATTAACACGTGTCGAAATACGCTCGACTATAACAGCACTGAACGTAGTCCGTAATCTTCGAACATCATTCCGGGCCACAGCATTATGTTCTCTCTGTATTATTGTATATTGACGTGACAAATCCCCGTGGAGTTGCCCTGTGAGGCTTATTCTCCTTGTCACATATTATTTTCGACTTTTGTGCCGATATAAGATTTTTAGGGATTACATATAAGCATATTTTCATATGTGTTAAGCATTTAAGTAATCTCTATTGTTAAGAATAGATGTTCAAACTAAAAAATTTAAAAAATAAAAAAATATGGCTATACATAGTCAAGTTTTGTGAGGACCGCGTTTGTATGTTACTTTTTTGATTTGTTAACCGAACCTGATTCATTTCCAGTCGTAGTTATTAATGTACCATTAAAAAAGTTAAACAAGATAAGGCCTAACATTACTTATTTGGGTGTCTTAAAATTCGTCGCAAATCAAAGATAAAACGTAAGAAAACTAATTAATTTAAGCCGGTTCCATTTACATTTTCAAGTTATTTAATTTTTAATTAAAAATAATTGAAATTACAGCTATTTAGCATAAAAATTTAGGATTGGTGATTATTTACTAATAATTATTCTATTTTTTTAATTCTAAATGTAGTAAATTGCCCATTTTTACTGTAATTTTACAAATACGAACTTACTCTGACACATTTCATGTCAGTGCATCCTAGATTACGTTAAATTGTATCAAACCAGAACAATTAATACGGAATAACTAGTAAATAATCACCAATTCTAAATTTCCATGCTAAATAGCTGTAATTGCATATTTAAATATAGCTTTAATTTAAAATAACTTTACTTTAAAATATTGTTAAAAATAAACTCTTGAGTAAAATTCATATTTTTTGAAAAAACCTTGTATACGGCTTAAAAAATTGATATCTTATGGTTGCGTTTTAAGTATGGGACCATGCAGAACTTTTTATAGAAAATATTTTTTTCGTTAACTTAATAATAAAAAAGTTTTCATATGGTTCCAGCTTAAGTAGACACATTGTATTGACTGTATATACATATACGACACGGTTTACCTTCTGTAATATAAAAAATAGTTAGAATTATTATATTCCTTAAATTAAGTGACGTATTCTTAAAGGATTGTACTAATAATTTAGGAAAAAAAATTTAAATTTTTAAAATTTTACAGGTATTACCCCTTAAAGTGATATATATATATATATATATATATATATATATATTAAAATATATATATATATATATATATATATATATATATATATATATATATATATATATATATATATATATGGTATATCCTGGAACCTGGGATGAAATGATCACGCCTGTGAAAAACTCACAAAATATTTTATACCAAATATAACAATGACGTCATTATAAATAAACACTGAAAGTAATTAATGTCTGGCGCTAAGTAAATTAAACCATTTTTTAAAAACATAGGTCATGAATTCTTGATTTACATTGTTTACTAAAATATGTCATCGCTTAATACTGAAGCAGTTGATGCAATTACTATAACTAATATATCATTATCAAACGAATTAACGGTACTGGAGATGCAAGTATTAAGTGTATCATTCAGAATTCTTGGGTACTTCTTTAAGTAGCTGACGTGTAACGTGGGGCAGATTTTTAAATGTCATTTACAATTGAAGTGCGGCCAAATTGAACCGAATAAACCGATCTTAAAGTTTCATTTCTACACTTATCACAACCAAATTTACTAAAACATGACATGCGATAATTTTTTGTTTGTTAAAAGTGTACATTTAAAAAATAAACGGGTAAGTAAATAAAATATCACAGCGAAATTCTCATAACATTTTTAATACATTTTTTGTAACTACAAATGTTAGTATGCAGTCTTATACTGCAATTTGTTTACTTTACATCACTTTAAATCAGACAGTAAATCAGTAGACCATTATTAAGATTACAGAGTGGATCAAGCCGTAGAAAATACTTTTGAATAAATTACCAAAATGAGGAGATCAAGTTTTTTTTTAGAATTTTACCGTAACAAAGGTAACCACATTATTGTATTTTTAAATATATGGTAAAATCTCTTTAAATAGGTAATATTTGAAATATTTCTATCTTCTTTTCGGCAATACTTAATAAGGATTTTCACAGAAAAAAATATTTTAAACAAAGAATTTAGGAACTATATCGAGTCCAACACTTTTTAAAATTTTTTATGGGCTCATGACATGTAGTAGTTTTTATTAAAAAAATTATGTTAAGATAAAAACACTTTCTTACAAAATGTATGTGTTTATATTAAAAAATAATAATATATCAAGCTTTTATTATTTGCCCTGTTTTAAGTCTAATTTTTAACAACCAACTGTCCATTTCATTTTATAAAAAATTATGAGAATAACTATAGCTTCGTCTGTACCACTGCTTATATTTGACATCACACCGTTATTTAATATGGCTGTGCTTGGCGTTAGTTGATTCATGTGCACACTTTGGTTACCCCACTTGCTGAGTAGTAGTTAATTGAAAATTAATTTATTACCAATATGTTTTCCTAAAAAGTTCGCTTAAGAATGGCAATGCCCTTACTTCGATTGAACAAATACTGTTAGGAAAGAATATCACTCATTGACTGTGCTGTTAGTAGTCAAGGTGTTGTTCTATTTCTTAATTTAAAAGCAGCATTGTAGTAGTTGTAATTTATTAAAAAAGTTTTTAAAAAGAATATTTTACTAGCTGGCATCACACTATAGTGTGTCTAGCACAGTACAAATAGAATAATAATTGTTCTTATCAAATAAAGCTTCACATTTAGAAGCAAATAAGACGAAAAATAAATCTTCCTTGTTGACGCCATGAAATTTAAAACCGAGTTCAATTATTTCGGGATTAATTATTTCAGATGATATTCCCAATTATCTATTTTTATTAAAATAATATTTACTTATCTGTGGAAACTCTTTGATCTGTCGCCACTTCATTGAGCACCTACTTTATTCTTTATAGTTTTCCTAATTCACTGGTGAACGTCTCTTTACACTTGACGTCTGGACTGATTTTATGTGAGTCAAGTGTATATACAAAAGCAATGGTTTTGTTTTTAAATTTGGTAATTTTTTGTTTGACTTTTCTTATCTTCAAATTTAATATATTTTGTATTTTAGAAAAAATATATAATTTGCTTATATTTTTGTTATAGTTGCACTATATATAATTTTTTTGTTACTTATTTCTTAAAAGATTTTTTATATAACACCACTACTACTAACGTACCGTGGATGTGTTAAGTTAAGTATGAGGCACCGGAATTAAAAAAAGGGAGAAAATGCGCCTGTGGGCAGCAGGTTTTGCAGTCTAGAAATGTAAAAAAATCAACAAAGTATGAACGAGCAACAGCTCTTTTATAGTTCGTTAGTGAGCAAGAGACGGAAGCTTTCTTTTAATATTGGGGTCATTATTAAAGTAAACGGATCTTTGTTGTATTTAATTATTAATGGTAATTTCCCAGACACCGTAACAATAATTAAGCTTTTTTGAACCTGCTGTGGCTAGAAATATAATGTGTTTATGGCAGTTAAGGTATTTTTCCAAAATAGTAACCAGAAGATGAAATGACTCTTTGTTCCGCAGAACTTGAGTGTGTCTTTAGGGCATTAAAACAAACAATATTTTCGTGTCCCCCAAAATTATTTAAAGAGCATATGCTTCTTTTTTAAATCAGGTGTAGAGACTGGCTTAAAAAACTAAAAATTAAAGTAAATGGTTCTATCGTTAGCAAAACTATGTATTAGTCGTAGAAGGGAAAAATATCATTGATTTGAAGAACAAATAAAGTTGAACTGTGCAAGGCTGTGTAAGAAATAAAGTTGTTGCCAATACTGAGCTTTAGGAAACCCCAGCGTTAATTTGGTGATAGCTAGAAGAGTGGCCATTTACAATACATAGGGTTACAGTAATACTTGAGTATTTTAAAAATAGCAAAACAAAGAAAACCGCACGTCGGTATGCATCGCTAACGCATCGACATGCGTTTGTGAACTTGTGATGACGTAGCGAGCCGACGCATCCAACGAGATTTCGGGTCCTTAGGTCGACGCGATTGGGTCAGGCAGTCGCGGAATAGGGAAGGAGCGTCGAGAAAGCTTAAACCGCGCTCGTAAAGATTTTAAAGGAAGTAAGACATTGGGCACTGTCAGTGAACCATTGTCTAAAAGGTTTTTTCTTCTTCTTACGTTAGTACCGTCATCTGAGCGGTTGAAATAAAGCCCGTGACTGGAAGGTTTTTCTCTATTCTTTACGACAAGGTAAAAATTTAGTTGTTTATAAAAAAGTAGTAATTGTTTTTTATAGTTTGCACAAGTGTACATTTCTCTTTGCTAGTAGAGCAACCTTAAATGTTTCTCGATGTCGATCTTAGATTGACAAATTCTACGTAAAGTTTAAAAGCAAGATGTAATTAAAGTAAAATAAAGAACTGTATCAGGGCGGAGGTTAGTTGAAGTAGTGATTATGGAAGTGATTTACTGAATGGTATTGTAGGAGATTAGGTTAATAACAAGGTAATATCTAAACTTGTTGATAAGATAGTTGGTCAATAATTTGTGCAGAGTATTACCGAAGTGGCAAGTGATGCCGTGTAACTGTAAATAATTTCTAAATTTGACTTTAAACTTTCTAACTTCTATAGTAATAAATAACAATTTCTAATTGTGTCGTAACGCAGATAGATTTACGCCTCATAGACTTCGGAAGACTTTTGGGGTTTCTAGTAAATTTAAATAAATTTCTTTGCTAAATTAAAGTAATTTCTTCTCCGATTTTTTGAGTAAATTTCGTAACTTTCTTCTCAAACTTTTTATTAAATTAAGTTTTTGATAGTTTTTTGAACATCTGATATTGTCAGTAGGCAATAAGTTATATTAAAAATTTCCAAATTCTTGACAAATTAGGGATTTTTTTTTACTTGTTAGAACCTATATAATTATAAACATTGAATTGAGATGCTGATACGCCCCATTGGCGTATCAAACGATATTTTGTGGTGTAGTAATGTATACAGTGTGTCCCAAATTGGTGGGGAATGTATGGGGATCTTGGAAACCTCGATAAATAGAAAATCGGTTAAATGGGGAAAGTTTTGGACAATTATGTTAGTAAGCTAATCCCGTTTACTACATGGTTTTATCTATTTAGGTTTTTGATAAATTTTGAAAAAACCTGAAACATGCATTTTCGAAAATCGGCCATATTTTTTTAATGGGTGAAAATTTTTTAAATCTGTAAAAACTTCTTCAAAGCAACTTTTTTCGTAGAATATGACCGAGTAGTTAATTTTTGTTTCCTACGTTTCGGGTTTTTAGAATCATCATCAACTTTATTTTTTTCATATGGACGCCATATTGAATTTTTACTCAGCTAAATAGTGCTTTTTATTCTGATTTCAACAATATATAACATGTTATAATTTAAGAGTTTATAACCTCATTTATTTCAAAAAACAAATATCTTCTCAGTTGGCCTTGATTCCGGAGAAACGTCATTTTTTTTGTAAGCAATAAAATATTAGTAATCGTCAAAATAGATAAGCTGAACAGATATTTTACAGAAATGGGTTTCGCGAACATAGCTATAACGTTTTATACCGTGGTACAAAATGTAATGGAGCCCATATGAAAAATAAAGTTGATAAATCATCATCAACTTTGTTTTCATATGGCACATATTGTTTTCGCACTCAAATAGTGCTTTTTACTCTAATGTTAACATTGTATAACATGTTATAGTTTAGGAGTTTATAACCTCATCCGCTTCAAAAACAAATATTTTCTCAGTTGGCCATGATTCCGGCGAATGTCATCTAGCGTCATTATCAACTTAGCTCGGGTACACTATTAAATTTTTTAACTTTGTAAAATGGTTAATTATTTACAGAAAAATTTAATTTTTTGCAACATTATTTCCAATGCAATAGAAATGTTAATATAGCTGCGCAAACGTATTTCGACAATTTTCCTGAAAGTGGCATCCTAAACTAACATACTTTCGAAAACTGTGGTTACAAATTTGTTAAATTCGGAAGTTTTAAAAAACCACCACCTAAGAAGTACGTTGAAGAAAATCGACAACGAGATGCTGCAGTTAACCAACATTTTAAAGAAAATCCAACATCTTCAGCCAGGGATGTTGATAGAGAATTCCACATACCTAGGTCAACTATTCTTAGGGTAGTTAGGACTATTTAAAAAAATATTTTGAACATTAAGTCGTTATTTAACATTTTCATTTTAGAGGGAATATTAATTTAGCCACTTTTCATTGTTTTTGTTTTCACTTGTTTCAATTAACTTGTTACGTGTAGTTTTGTTGTAATACGGTATTAACGGTATAGCTTTGTTTGCGAAACCCATTTCTGTAAAATATCTGTTCAGCTTATCTATTTTGCCAATTACTAATATCTTATTGTTTACAAAAAAATGACGTTCAGCGGAATCAAGGCCAACTGAGAAAATATTTGTTTCTTGAAATAAATGAGGTTATAAACTCTTAAATTATAACATGTTATACATTGTTGAAATCAGAATAAAAAGCACTATTTGGCTGCGTAAAAATCCGATATGGCGTCCATATGAAAAAATAAAGTTGATGATGATTCTAAAAACCCAAAACATCGTATTTAAAAATTGACTACTTGGTCAGATTCTACAAAAAGAGTTGCTTTGAAGAAGTTTTTACAGATTTAAAAAATTTTACTTATAAAAAATATGGCGATTTTCGAAATTGCATGTTTCAGGTTTTTCAAAATTTCTCAAAAACCTGAAGAGAAAAAACCATGTAGTAAACGAATTAGCTAACTAACATAATTGTTCAAACTTTCTCCATTTAACCGATTTTCATTTGGTGGTTTCAAGATCCCCATACATTCCCACCAATTTGGAACATTGTATATTTTAATGTAAATAAACACTTGTGTATATTTATTCGATTCTTAATATCTAGTTCAGCAATAGTCATTCTACAGGGCGTCCAAACCCTAATTTACGCCTATTAGTTTTCAGTTTATTAATATATAGAGTCGGCAACTACTTATGGTGCGTAGGCGTAGAGATCGAACGCTGTTAGAACAACACCGATACGTCACGGTTTTATATCAGTTTGCCATATGAGACCGTGACGTATCGGTGTTGTTCTTACAGCGTTCGATCTCTACCGATAACCGTTTCCCCACTACATACTTATACTTTAGTCCCGGAAAAGCAAAAAATAACGCTTTTGCAAATAGCGAATTTCTTTCAGCTTCCTTGACTCAGTCTTGCGCTGTATTACTATACATATTGTAGGTACGCCCCTGATTTTAATGCAACCTTAAATAAAGCAAAAACAAAAGTACGTTTGCAACGTCTGAATTAATATAACGATAACAAATGTATAAGTGTAGCTGGCGGTATCTTTTGAAAAAGCAAATTTGTTATATAAATAAACTCATCAAATCACTGTTCTTTATATTCTCTTACTCCAAAAGCATTTTACAATTATCGTTTGTTTATTCGACTTTTAAACAATCGTAATTCTTTTTAAGAAGCAATTACAATTTAGGTTTTATTATTCGGCGTAAATATTTGGAAATTCCAATGTTTAAAGATCAGTTTGAAAATAACAATTTAAAGGTAATCACCTAAAAATATGAATAAATAGATTAATTGCAATATTAGCAAGGCCTAACATGGAGCTGTTCAATAGATATTATATTTGAGGCCAGGTATACATGTGTCAACGAAAGTGTTGTCATCTAACCAGATGTAAAACATCACTTCCGGTTTAGCCAGCTCAGAAATACACCCCAGTCAACGATTTTAAGTGGGACCATATACAGGGTGTTTTCTAATTGAATGTCAATATTTAAGGAAGCGATTTTTGGGTCCATTTTAAGACGAAAACTTTATATGAACGTATGTCCTAAACGTCTTAACTTTTGAGATACAGGGTGGTAAAATTTTCAAAATAAATAATGCATTAATAATATCTGTAATCCCAATTTAGATATTTTAATAAAATTTGGCATACATGTACTATCTTTTAAGAGGCATTTGTTAGTGTACCACATTTTTTTTATTTCCACCAGTGGCGTTCGTACGGAATTTGACCTGTCCATTTTGGCAGACATTGATGGTACGCCATTAATTTCTCTTAAAATAAAAATTATTTTTGAAATCCCCAATCATTTCTAAGCAAAGTTCATCACCTAATTTTTTTTAATCCAATGCACGATTTTCGCTTAACAAATTAAAAACCGTTTCTCTGCATGATCATAACAATATCGGTCAACAATATTACTATGCAGAAAAATATCTAGATTTAATTTTTTTAGGTAAAAACCGTGCGTCGAAAAAAATTAAGAATAAAAATAGAAATAAAAATAATAAAAGTCGATGCACAGTCACCTAGGGTTCTGTAAAAATATAAGGAAAGGAAAAGTCAAAATAACGATCACATGTCCTTGTTGCTCTTAAAGGTAACTCATAAGTTTGTCACTGTTTCGAAAGAGATGAAGAAAAAGAATGTCAAAAAAATTGCTTACAGAATCGGGCCCTTGTATACATATATCTCTGCATGGTGATATTGTTTACCGATATTGTTATAATCATGCATAGAAACGGTTTTTATTTTTTTAAGAGAAAACCGTACATTGGATTGAAAAATTCAAGTAATCAACTTTGCTTAGAAATGATTGGGGATTTCAAAAATATTTTTTATTTTAAGAAAAATCAGTGGCGTACCATCAATGTCTGCCAAAATAGGCAGATCAAATTCCGTACGAACGCCCCTGGTGGAAATTTAAAAAAATGTGGTACAATGAAAAATGCCTTTTGATAGATAATACATGTATGCCAAATTTCATTAAAATATCTAAAGTGGTATTACAGATATTAATAATAAATGATTTATTTTTAAAAAATTTACCACCCTGTATTCAAAAGTTAAGACGTTTAGGACATACGTTTATATGAAGTTTTCTTCTTAAAAATCGCTTTCTTAAATATTGACATTCAATTAAAAATTACCTTTTAATAACAAAAAAAAATCTCTTTTAATTTAATTATTCCAGTAGTATCCCAAAAATTTATTTACTTTACAGGTAACAATTTTATTAAATAACTTAAAATTACATGGTAAAAAACAGTGTTTTAATTAACAAAGTCTTGGATAGAATTGAGACAAACAAACACTTTGTGGCTTTAATATATTTAAAAGAGTTTTTGTTTACAAAAACTCATGGAACTAAAATCGTTTTGATTAGGTGGTGAACCAAAAATCCCCAGAAAACAGAAAACAATATATATTAAAAAAAGTTATAAAATGGTAAAACGTTTTTATTTCCTGGTCCGACTCCGCATTCCATACTTACTGCGAGACGCAGATAATAGGCTTCAAGGTATGTACATATTTTTAATTTTTATTTAATGATTATATAGAAAAAAAAATTAATTGTGTACTAAGTGTGTATACAGTGGTCTCCATATTTTAACTTATTTTATATTTCTATTTTAGAACATTATATCTTGAAAAAGCCCTTGTTTTAATTTCGTCAAGTAACTATAAATATATATATATATATATATATATATATATATATATATATATATATATATATATATATATATATATATATATATATATATATATATATATATATATATATATATATATATATATATATTTTTAAAAATGTCAAGTTAACATACTTTTTAAAAACTGCCAGTGACCGCTGTTGTCAACAGGCAAAATCTCAATACATGATTTATTACAATTTATTTAATTTTCTCTCAATAATTAAATAATATTTGGCAAAAAAATTTCGTCCAAAATTAAGCTTTTTTTTAAAGCATATAAATCAATTCAATAATAAAACAGGTAGTAATTTAAATTAACCTCCGAATTCCCTGTCTCGTTTAGGATAAACTTTATTGACTTGATCTGTTCTGCTTTGTTGTTCGCGAGGCTAGAGTAAAAGATGGCATCAGCAATGATTAAAACCAGTTGTCTTCGTAAGTTTAGGTTTCCATCGAATTGAAGATCACCAACCGGTCATAAAGCAGTATCCTTTGTTGAAATCGTGTGGCATTTTGGCACTAAAGATTCATCCAAAAGAGTCATCTTGAAATGTAAAGCTATTGAATTTAAGAAAAAAAGGAGAAGATCAAACGAAGGAGAACGAAATGGCAACTTTATGTAACACGCGAGCTCTGTTGTTTCTCGCGGACCATACGTCAGTCAAGAAATCTCACTAAATCAGTCCAACGAAGCAATAACGGCAAATCTTCGCTTCCCAGTCAATAAATTCAGACACGCTTTATTTGTTGGTTTGGAAGATTTGACTTGGTCTAATGTGTTTCGATTGCTTTAATCGTAACTTACAAGCTGTAATTTTATCATGATTTTTGTGATTAGTGGCGAATATACAAAGGTAGGGGGAGGATGAAGCTCAAACCTTTGCCCCTTATAGCATATTCTTTTAAAAAAGAAATTTAATTTAAATTGTTTTCAATACAGGGTGTTCTGAAATTGGTGGGCATTATTTGTAAGACTCATTCTACTTCCAAAGATATGATGAAAAGTTTTATAAGCATACCTCGAAAAATGCACCCTAAGATGGCTAGAGTTTTCCAAAAAAGTCACGTTTTGCGTAATATCTCTAAAACCGTTGAAGGTAGGCCAGCTAAATTTGGCAAAGTTGTCTATTTTTTAAACCTTGCATGTAGTTAATATCCCAAATTCAATTTTTCAGGGCGTTACATACAGGGTGTGTGCCTGGTATATTATGCTCCAAATTCTTTGTTTGTGAAATTTTAGTACTTTTGCCACCAAATAGTAAAACTTTGGCCATTTCTACCCAAAAAATTATTCTTAGTTGATCTTTGTATTTGGGCCCATTTTCGAGTAAAATTATTTTAAAAATTATCATAATATATTTAGCTTTAATAATTTTGCACAAACAGGTATTGTAAGTCGATCTTCTGTATACATAGTGTTCTTGAAGAAAATTATTTTAGAAGTATTATGTCCATCAATGAAAAATATTACAGGACAACTTTAATATAATTTCTTTATTTTATTTTGCCTATTAGATTGACAGTTTTTCTTTGTTATTTAACATAATTATAATACACGGTCCAAAAAGTGTCAAACATTTGCAATAAAAAACTAATATTAATTACTTTAAAACCTATTAAAATGTGTTTAGTCTTTTACAAGGTTCAAACGGTGGGTGTTCCCCTATACACATTCTAGCCCCACGGCTTATACTTTCCGATGCCCAAAGAATTCTAACATGGTTTCGTCTCATTTTATTTCCGCTAGTGTGATTTAGGTATTTATTTAGTTGCATAAATCATATTACACAAATACCAATGAACAAGAGAAGGAGATTTTCTGTAAGTTGGGATCATTAATAAGGATGAATGGCTCTTTTTTGAATGGAATCAAGAATACTTAGTTGTGGGAGACGCCATTTCCCGGACATGGGAACAATATTTTAGAGAAGTACTTAATCTTAAGATACCTACAGAATAAACAAATTTAAAGAGGGGATATACTTTTTGACTCGAAAGAGGGATCAGAGCTCTTTCGAAGCTGCTGTAACTATGAATACAATGTGTTGTGTGTGCCAATTAAAATTATTCTTAAAAATAACGCCCCTAAGGTTAATGCCTCTTTTTTTAACAGAATTTGGCCACTCATAAGCAAAGGATGAGCATTGGCAGACTTTTTCACGACAGCCAACATGATTGTGTTTTTGAGGCATTAAAAATGGACAACATTTTTGGAGCCCCAACTCATAGTTACAATTTAAAGTTTGTAAAAGAAATATCCGCATTACCTACGTTTATTTTCTAAATAAGTTTAAAGGGCTGACTCGAGAAACTCAATATAAAAGTAAAGGGTTCTATCGTCAGCAAAACTCTGGATGGCATTAATCGTGGAAGTAAGAGTGTTATTGATGTGAACTGCAAATAGAGTTGGTCCCAACATTGAACCCTGAGCATTAATAGATAGAAAAGTGGGAAGCCAGCAACAAAGTTTAGATGAAAGAACGTAGGAAGGAAGTTTAATAAAAAACGCATCTTGCCAGACTGAATCAAAACCCTTGAATATGTCAAAAGCAATGATCTGAAATTCATCAAGGAACTCGTGGGAGTTGTTCTAGTTATGAAATCCGTACTCTATATTATGTATAATTTTGGATAACTTTCAACGCACAATTTTTATTTTTATCAAATGTTAAAAATGCCTTAATGATTGACGAATTTGAAATTATCTACCCCGATCTTAAGAGTTGAAGAGTGCTGCCACTTTTTTTCTATTAGTTGTTTAAATTGTCCTGTGGTTTTACTATGGATAGAAAAAAAACAGTAGATATTTGGGCATTGTACGTTTTCTAATTTATCAACTTTAAACTTAGCAGTGAATAACACAGGTCCACAAAAAAAGTGGTGTGTGCTGGGTGTCGGATTAGATTTTTCTAGCGTATTTTTTCCGCTAAACACCAATCTGAAGACAAAATTTGAAGGGGTTCAAAACCCAAACAAAAATCGAGAAACCACTAAAAAACCGGAACGAGAAAATCAGCATTTACCGAAACAGAAACCTTTGCCTTAATCCACGGAATGTTTTTAAAGACTAACGATTTATATAAAATATAAAAAATATACAAAAATATTTACCAAGAAAACCAAAAAGACTATGTTTTAAAAAAATTGTCCAAAAAAAGCTAAATAAACATTGTTGATAAAATAAATAATCAAGGAGATATAAACGAAAATGTAATTTTGACAACAAAGTTCAGTCCAAAATAGAAACAAAATTTTTTTTTAGTAATGTAATTTTTTATTTTTTTTTAATAAATTATTTATTTTATTCATTTAAATTCCAAATCAATTAGAGTTTGCAGAATAAATCCAAAAATAAAAAAAAAAAATTTTTCCAAAAGCATACCTTGAAAAATCCTGAAAATTCGGTTTTTTGATTATAAGTCGAAAATATTGCATTTAGACAAAAAGGTCATATAACTTAAGATAAAGGTCTTGTAAAAATACATAGTTTATTTTATATAAAGTTTCGTGTATCTTTTATAGTTTTTAAGATACTGACGTTTTAAATTTAAAAATATCTGAAATTACGCCTTTTCTCAATCATTTGCTGTTTGACCCCCAATTTTCGGATTGGTGTTTAGCGGAGAAAAATTCTAGTCCGACACCCGGCACACACCCCTTTTTTTGTGGGCCTATGTAATAGTTTAGAAGTTTACAAATGAAAAAGAAACTTTTTCTGATTTTGTAAAATGTTGCAAAAAAATGCGTGTGTTTCCTTTTTAATATCTTAATTAATTTCCATAACACCTTGTATTTATTATAGCCAGTCAGCAAGATTTATATCCTATCCTTACCTACTAAGGGAAATAAAGATTTATAAGATTTAAAACGTGTGTGTCGTCTCAAGCGACCCAGCACATGTGTTCGCCAGATGTTGTGATTTGCCGAAACAATACCGGGCACATTACATTGTTTTGCGAAGTTGTTTTAATAGCCCAACGAAATGACGTTTCTGTCATTACTGTGAAGGCAATTAACAGTATCGAGCAATTTAAACTGTTGGTACTACACCATAAGTTATTCGTTCGACCATATGTAAAATTGGGACATAAATGTTTTTGTAATAAACACCAATGTAAAATTAGGTGTACGGGGGCATTTATTTTTGTATATTGTTGTTAAATCTTATTTGAAAATAGATTTCGGAAAAACGATAACAAAAGTTTTTTCTCGAAGTAATAACAGTCTTCAAAAAATATAATTTCTAAAATTAAGAAATCTACCCAATTTCAGCAAAAAAGTTATAGGGCTTTTTTGAACAAAATGAAATTTAAGGAAGAAAGTCTCTGGTTTTATAAGATCAAAATATCGATTGTTGTCTTTTTGCATAAATTGTTTCCTTCATGTGTCTAAAATATGGTGGTAAAGTGATTTTTCAAAATTCGAAGCCATTATAACCATACAGCAAGTAGTAAAACATAGTATAGTAATTAATATTTTTAAGTACAGGAAAGGAGCTTAATTAAATCCACTTGAATGGGGTTGAAAGGCTATGAAAAATGGCTTAATGACTATTCCTACTAGCCAGCCAAAATTAGCTTTTAAATGTTTAAAAGGATGTTCAAATTTAAAGAGCAGGACATACCCGAGGAGATATACACCATAAACTAGACATGGCTTTTGGTGTCCAATAGTTTTTAAGTAATTTTAATAAATGTTTATTACCTTTTTGGTAAACGTAACACTTTTGTTTTTATTAAAAACTAACCAAAACTAACCACAATAATTATTTACGATAAAACCATTTACAGATTTCCCAAAAATTAAAAGTTTTTATGGTACATTATTAAACCTTTTTTTATTGTTAAAAAAAATAATCTAACATAAAAGAAAAATAGGCAAAAATTGACGAAAAACTGTAAAATTCAAAAAATCATATTTCTCTCCAATTTTAATGAAAATCCTTTTAACCACGCATATTTTAAATGTTTGAGCGTCAGTTTTCTTTTTTGTAATGTCTATACCTATCATCCCTCAGAAAAAAGTTGTGAACAAAAAATAAAAGTAGCGATTTTTGCCATTTCTTTAATTTGTTTTTTGCATTTATTTTGCAATAGCTTTTTATAATAAAGCTTTTAACATATTTTTCCTTAAAAGATGTAGATTCTGAGCTTATGTAGAATTTTCCAAATAATGTTAAGTTTACCCCGTTCTGAAACACGCTACCCTAATTTAAAAGCACTTAATATCTTTTTTTTAATTTAGGCGCCCCGAAACCATAATCAAATTTAAAATCGTTCTTACGAATTTGATCCTTATTTAAAGTGACAGTCAATAGCCTACAATATCATCTCCTACAACTTTTTTCATCAAAAAAAAAGCCATTCGCCTTATAACCGACCCCAAAACAAGAAAGCTTACTCCTTTGGCTCACTGATGAGCTGGGGTGCTCTGTATATCGTGACTTCTGCTACAAAGAATTAGCCCCCCTTCGCAGCTCCCACAAGAGCAATAAATATTGATAAATTCCCTTTTACTTGACTGGAGACAACCACAGTACCTTAAGTATTAAGCATTAAGAGTCCATTCGCGCGTTTTCTTAAAAACGGTATAAGTTATCGATAATTTATAAATACTATATGAAAGCCAAATCTAGGCTTCTGCTGTAATAGTTTTTTAAATTTGGATTGAGTTTTTACTATTTCCTTGAGTGACCCTAAGTCACTCTAAAATCGGTTATGTGTAAATACTATTTTTTCTTAACTCGACTCATATTTCAAAAATCCGTTACAGCAGAGGCATAGATTATTTCCTTACCTTTAAAATGGTGTATACTTTATGACATTTAAGTGAAAATAGTTACCGAAAAACATTATCTCTGTAGGCTTGCAAATCCGAAACAACATCGCATCGATACACCGAATTTGGAAGAACTAAATAAAATAAATATTTTTAATGCGGGTATACGAAAATTGTGGTAGTGGGAGTTTGTTAGTCTCCGCCCACCGTGTAGCGTAAATGCACTCTTAAGTCTTTCTAAAATTCTACTCTTAATGGCGATATTTTTTTCTAATTTTTTAGTAAAAGTTAGTGGGATTTGAATTCCTAGAAACATACATATTTAGTTTTAATTTTCTAAAAGAAAAAATAATTTCTTTTTTCGCCTAACAATACACTTGAAAAATCGATTATAAAGTAAGTTTTTCTCATATGTTTATTCTTCTCTCTCCTACTGATTATATAAACCCAAAGTTATGATAGCTTTGTGTACACCAAAAGGTAAACAAAAGGAGGTTAATATAAGTTGAGACTTAATAAAGTATTTTTGGTTATTTCTTCATTGTCTAATAAATTAGAAAGCAATAGATTTATTATCATCTGGTTTTACAGTTGACGTTTTTATTATTTCCGCTTCTGTTTTCATTCATTTGTTTGTGTTATTCTTATAATATCTCTATTTATATGATTTAAATTTTATTGGTCGGTATTTACTTTTAATATTTTGATCTTGGAAGTTCGATTTTCTATTCATAGCACCAACATGTGTTTGTAATCAAAATTACTAAACGTTAGATTGTATCGTCATGTAACATATTTTTTACAAATGTCATTATATTGTTTTTAATGGTATATTGTGCAATACGTTTTAAATAAATCATAGTTTCAAATTACTAAAAAACACGCTTTTATAGCTAACTAGTCTAAAAAGTAGAAAATTTTTAAAATTTAGTTATGGTAAAAGAGCGTGGGGTGGAATTTACAACATTTAATATCAAGCACCTCTCGTTTTTTATCAAAATTGAGTTATAGAAATTATTTTTTCCTTTTTAGTCCAGTTTGCTATAAAAACTTGATTTTAGAGTTTTTTTAACCATTATTTATTTTCTTATTCTTTAGTCTCAAAACAACATCAAAAGTAATTTTAATCCAGAGCCTTGACTTTAGCAAATGCAGCGTGATATATATATATATATATATATATATATATATATATATATATATATATATATATATATATATATATATATATATATATATATATATATATATATATATATATATATATATATATATATATATATCAGTATGTCCACGGAAAAGGTGTTGAGAAAAAACTTTTTATTTTTTGTTTTTATCGAAAAAAGCTACTCTTGATAAAAAATTTTGCTACTTCTAAAAAGTAAGATTGGGTGGAAACATTTAACATATTTTATACGCGGTGTTCAGAAAATTGAAAAAACCTCAAATGGTGCAAGAGTAAAGTGCATTTATTTGAGTAGATATGGAAATAAGTTACTAGGAAAAATTAAAAGGTAGTCTCTAATACCAATATTTGAAAAAAATCGGCCTACATTTATTTTTTGATTAAATTTATTTTAATATCGATATAAATTTTTAATATCAATATATTATCAAATTTTTTGCTGTTATGTAAGCATTTAATGCTGACAATACTGCGGCTAATGAATTATAAAAGCAAAGTATCAATAAAGCTTGTCACTATCAACGCCTACTAGTACAAAAATTTGGAATCAATTAATTGATAATAAAAATTTAATCACAAATAAATAAAAGTGGGCCGATTTTTTCGAAAATTGGTATTAGAAACTACCTTTTACGTTGAAACTTTTTTAGTAACTTATTTCCATATCTTTGCAAATAAATGCACTTTACTCTTGTACCATTTAAGTTTTTCAATTTTCTGAACACCAGTATAAAATATGTTAAATGTTTCTATCCCAAATCTTACTCTAAGAAGCAGCAAACATTTTTTATTACAAGTAACTTTCGATAAATTAAAAATAAAGAAATTTTTCCTATTCAACACCTTTTCCGTGGAACAAGTACGTCCACGGAAAGGTGTGGAAAGAAAACTTCTTATTTTTTATTTTATCAAAAAACCTACTTTTAAAAAAAATGCTACTTCTTAAAGTAAGATTGGGATAAAACATTTAACAAATTTTATATTTTTTCATTCAGAAATTGAAAAAACTTTTTGGTTCAAGATCAAGTGCATTATTTGAGAAGATATGGAAATAAGTTACTAGAAAAATTGTTCAAAAGTAAAGATAGTTCCTATTATCATTTTCCAAAAATCGGCCCTTTTATTAATTTGTGATAAAAATTATTTTAATATTATCTAATTCCAAATTAACAACTCTTTATTGTACTAGTAGGCGTTGATATGAAAGCTGTATTGACATTTCGCTTATAATTTATTAGCCGCAGAAACGTCAGCTTACTTAACAGCAAAAAATTTGATAAAATTAACATTAAAAATTTAAATTGGTATTAAAATTAATTTAATCACAAATAAATAAAAGTAAGGCCTTTTAAATTATATTAGGGACTACCTTTTAATTTTGAACAACTTTTCCTAGTAACTTATTTCCATATCTTCACAAATAAATGCACTTACTCTTGTACCATTAAGTTTTCAATTTTCTAACACCCGATAAAATATGTCAAATGTTTCTATTCCAATCTTACTCTAAGAAAGTAGCAAAATTTTTATCAGGTAGCTTTTTCGATAAAATCAAAAATAAAAAATTCTCTTCAACACCTTTCCGTGGACAATGTCATACTGTATATATATATATATATATATATATATATATATATATATATATATATATATATATATATATATATATATATATATATATATATATATATATATATATATTTACTGAAACTCCAAAAATCAAAAAACTTATATCATTTATCAGATACCATGTAATAACTGTCCTAAAGTATACATTGGCCGAACCACACAACATCTGCAAAACCGTCTTAACGGTCATAAATATGACAAAAAAATAAAACCGCTCTAACTAATCATGAAAATGAAACTTAATTTAACTATACCAACACTAAAATCCTAAAAACTGAACCGAATCAACAGAGGAGAGAATTTCTGGAAATGATCTATATTAAAAAAATGATAACTCAATAAATGAAAAATCTGACATAAAAAACCTCAGTAAAGTATATTACAACCTTATCAAATAATTATTAAAACATATATTTTTATCATTTATCAAGCATTCATATTAAAATAATAGTATAAAAAAACATATAACCTAAACACTACAAAATATCCATTCCCAACAAATTTCCCATCGGGAAAAAAAAAACTGTAAGCAGACCAGCAAAAATTCAAAAAATGTTAAGTAGTAACGTAAGCCGAAGGGCGAAACCAACGAACTCAAAGACTAGAATTTGACAAAATACCAATTTGTGGACAAAATATTTTAATATATCGATATTTTTGTTTTTGTTTTAGAAAAACATAAACAAAAAGCCAAATCTTAAAAATCAACACCAAAAAATGACCATTGGAAATGTAATAGTTAAAAAATTTATTTTAGTATTTAATATAAACAACATCCCTTATAAATAAAACATTCATTTATATAATAGTTCTAAACTCTATAATCGTTGGATGATGCGTTTTGTTTATAATAAGTCACCCGCCACCTCTTGAAAATATATTAAAGCCACAAAGTGTTTGTTTTGTCTTAATTCTATCCAAGACTTCGTTAAGAAAAAACTGTTTTTAACCATGTAGCTTTAAGTTAGTTAATAAAATTTTTACCTGTGAAGTGAATAAAATGTTACAATTATATCTGGAATAACCTTTTTGGGTAAGTCGATAAAAAATTTAAAACATTTTTATAAATATTGTACATTGTGAACATATACTCTGAACATCAAAGCTTAGTTGTATAATTGTTTTAGATAGAAAAATCATTGATAAAGGCTGAAATCAGCCGAAACGTCTGTAATAAAACTTTTTAACATGGAACAAAAATAGTTTTGATTTGTTGTTGAACCAAAATCCCAAGAAAAAGAAAGACTCGGAATATATTCTAAAAGGTTCAAGAAAATAAATTATCAAGTATATATATATATATATATATATATATATATATATATATATATATATATAATATAATATATATATATATATATATAAAGAAGATTCGAAAATATTGGGAGTGCAGTCTTATGGGAAACTGGCCTAGAGGTTAAGAAAAACCCTTTATTGTTTCGTCAAGCTTTCGTGTATATTTATACTCTTCCTCAGGACTCACTACAAAAACAGAAGGTCTAGTGTTAGTAGACTAACAACTAACTATTCTATTTTAAAGTTCCTTACCAAAGTGGGTTACAAATTTTAAAACAGCTCAAAGATGAACAGGAAAAGCCCATTCAAAAACAAACAGACGGAACACCATATTGTTATACTCAAAACTAAAAAAAACAACCTTTGGTTGTTTTTTGAAATAAAAAAATACTTTTTACATTTTAACTTTTTCGTTGGAGAAACCACGGAACACGTTCTTATGTTTAAAAGTAAGGTTAGCCTGTCTTGGGAGACAAGGATAGAAGGATAACTGGTGGAGTTGTTGTAGAACAGAAAAGGATAGATGTTGGTTTGGTGGAAGGTTAGAGTGAGATGGAGACATGGTTGAACAGTTATTTCACCAAAAAGAATATTCACGAAACGAGGCAATGGCAGTACGTCTGTTCTTAACATCAGATTTTAGGTACCAGTTAATTACCAGGTACCTTAGAAAAGTTGTTAATGGTTAGTATTAATATATTTATGAATGAATGTTCTTAAATTCTGAGAAAATTTTTAAAAAAGACCAAAAAGTCTGACAATGTACCTATTTAAAAATATAAAAATAAAAATACAAAAATAATTCAATCCAGCAAACATCATACAAAAACGAGATTTATTGTTAATTCATTTTATAAAGAAGAAAGAAAAAACAGCCAACAACCACTACTCATCAGGTGCTGGACGGTCAATCAACCTAATTAATTTATCTCTGTGCAATTTGAGGAGATATTCATATATTGTGCTGAGGTTTTCGATATCACTGTTCTTATTCATGGTATTGTTTTCTAAGTAAATATGAGACATTTCTAAGAATGTTCTTTTTTTATAAGAAGCAGCTCTATCCAAGATCTCAGCACTACCCCAGTCTATCATGTGGCCAGTGTTAATATAGTGTTGTGATAAAGCACAAGAGGGAATTGCTCTAGAACAATCACTCTTGTGGGAGGTAATTCGCCCTTTCAGATTTCTTGACGTTTGGCCAACATAGCACATGGAACATCCCATACATGAAATTTTATAAACAATATTGGAGGACTCCAGAGTTGATAGAGGAGTTTTTGTTTTAGAGTACAGTTTATTGACAGTCTTGAGTTGTTTTTAGCTATTTTAATGTTAAAAGTGTTGAAAATGTTAATTAATTTATAGGTTGCTTGTCAAAAAAAGGTAAAGAACAAAAAATGTTATGTTTTCTTAAAAGAGTGTTTTGAGAAATATGAGGTTCCCTAATAGAGATATATTTGGCTGTGATTGACTGAACTGAGAATTAAGGATTGAGGCTGTGAAAGTGGTGTAATAATGTTTTCTGGAATATTGTACTGTGTACTGAAAAGAAATTTATTTACTAGACTTCCGGGTAAATTGTCTATCATAATGCCCTTAAGTAAGTTCAGAGTTTCTTTCCTGTAGTCAGGATGGGTTAATTTGATGCTCTAGTTTTCATACCCAATAATAAGTTTATTTTGTTTTAAGAGGATGATAGGATGGGAAACTTATGAACCTATTGGAACAATAAGGTTTCCTGTACCAAATGGTTTTAGAATATTGTCGTTCGTTCTTTGACTAACATGTCAAGGAGGGGAACGCTGTTGTTAGTTTCCTCTTCTACTGTGAATTGTAGCGTGACGGTCATATGAGTTGAAAGTTCTAGAGAGTTTCAATTCTGCCAGAAGGCAGGGCTAAGATAAGATCGTCAACATATCTTTTTACAAAAGGTATGTGAAAAGGCATATAATCAAGGCAATCCCTAACAAGGTCGTCCAAAACATAGTTAACTAAAATGGGAGAAATAGTAGATCCCATTGGGGTGCCAAATATTTGTTTGTAATATGTATTATTAAAGATTAGTACATTAGAATCAAAAATAAATTGCAAAATCTCCTCAAACTTCTCAAACGTTAAATTACAGAACTGTGAGATATGGTCCCATTTATTTCTTAAACTATTAGTTATTGTTTCAAGTGGTAAATTAGTGAAAAGGGAGACCACGTCAAAGCTACAATAATATAATTGTTAGGTAACTGAAAATTGTTGACAAATTGGCTAAACGAAAAGGAGTCTCTTACAAAAAAAGTCATTATTGGGATTGTAAGCAGATGTTAGTATTTTTGTAACGTAAGATGCTAATGTCCGTTGGGACTGTTTATGGAAGAAACTATGGGTCTCATACTTAATGTTGGCTTATGAATTTTAGGAAGGGCGTAAAACCTAGGTGCCACTGTGTTGTCCCAACGGAGCATTAGCATCTTACGTTACAAAAATACTAACATCTGCTTACAATCCCAATAATGACTTTTATGTAAGAGACTCCTTTTCGTTTAGCCAATTTGTCAACAATTTTCAGTTACCTAACAATTATATTATTGTAAGCTTTGAGTGGTCTCCTTTTCACTAATTTACCACTTGAAACAATAACTAATAGTTTAAGAAATAAATGGGACCATATCTCACAGTTCTGTAATTTAACGTTTGAGAAGTTTGAGGAGATTTTGCAATTTATTTTTGATTCTAATGTACTAATCTTTAATAATACATATTACAAACAAATATTTGGCACCCCAATGGGATCTACTATTTCTCCCATTTTAGTTAACTATGTTTTGGACGACCTTGTTAGGGATTGCCTTGATTATATGCTTTTCACATACCTTTTGTAAAAAGATATGTTGACGATCTTATCTTAGCCCTGCCTTCTGGCAGAATTGAAACTGCTCTAGAACTTTTCAACTCATATGACCGTCACATACAATTCACAGTAGAAGAGGAAATCTAACAACAGCGTTCCCTTCCTTGACATGTTAGTCAAGAGAACGAACGACAATATTCTTAAAACCATTTGGTACAGGAAACCTTATTGTTCCAATAGGTTCATAGTTTCCGATCCTATCATCCTCTTAAAACAAAAATAACTTATTATTGGGTATGAAAACTAGACATTCAAATTAACCATCCTGACTACAGGAAAGAAACTCTGAACTTACTTAAGGGCATTATGATAGACAATTCTTACCCGGAATCTAGTAAATAAATTTCTTTTCAGTACACAGTACAATATTCCAGAAAACATTATTACACCACTTTCACAGCCTCAATCCCTTAATTCTCAGTTCATCAATCACAGCCAAATATTCTCTAAATATTAGGGAACCTCATATTTCTCAAAACACTCTTAAAGAAAACATAACATTTTTTTGTTCTTTACCTTTTATTGACAGCTAACCTATAAATTAATTAACATTTTCAACACTTTAACATTAAAATAGCTAAAAAAAAACTCAAGACTGTTCAATAAACTGTACTCTAAAACAAAAACTCCTCTATCAACTCTGGAGTCCTCCAATATTGTTTATAAATTTCATGTATGGGATGTTCCATGTGCTATGTTGGCAAACGTCAAGAAATCTGAAAGGGCGAATTACCTCCCACAAGAGTGATTGTTCTAGAGCAATTCCTCTCTGTGCTTTATCTCAACACTATATTAACACTGGCCACATGATAGACGGGGTAGTGCTGAGATCTTGGATAGAGCTGCTTCTTATAAAAAAGAACATTCTTAGAAATGTCTCATATTTACTTAGAAAACAATACCATGAATAAGAACAGTGATATCGAAAACCTCAGCACAATATATGAATATCTCCTCAAATTGCACGAGATAAATTAATTAGGTTGATTGACCGTCCAGCACCTGATGAGTAGTGGTTGTTGGCTGTTTTTTCTTTTTCTTTTATAAAATGAATTAACAATAAATCTCGTTTTGTATGATGTTTGCTGGATTGAATTATTTTTGTATTTTTATTTTTATATTTTTAAATAGGTACATTGTCAGACTTTTTGGTCTTTTTTAAAATTTTCTCAGAATTTAAGAACATTCATTCATAAATATATTAATACTAACCATTAACAACTTTTCTAAGGTACCTGGATTAACTGGTACCAAAATCTGATGTATAAGAACAGACGTACTGCCATTGCCTCGTTTCGTGAATATTCTTTTTTGGTGAAATAACTGTTCAACCATGTCTCCATCTCACTCTAACCTCCACCAAACCAACATCTATCCTTTGTTCTACAACAACTCCACCAGTTATCCTTCTATCCTTGTCTCCCAAGATAGGCTAACCTTACTTTTAAACATAAGAACGTGTTCGCGTGGTTTCTCCAACGAAAAAAGTTAAAATGTAGAAAAGTATTTTTCTTTATTTCAAAAAAAACAACCAAAGGTTGTTTTTTCTTAGTTTTGAGTATAACAATATGGTGTTCCGTCTGTTTGTTTTTTGAATGGGCTTTTCCTGTTCATCTTTGAGCTGTTTTAAAATTTGTAACCCACTTTGGTAAGGAACTTTAAAAATAGAATAGTTAGTTGTTAGTCTACTAACACTAGACCTTCTGTTTTTGTAGTGAGTCCTGAGGAAGAGTATAAATATACACGAAAGCTTGACGAAACAATAAAGGGTTTTTCTTTAACCTCTAGGCCAGTTTCCCATAAGACTGCACTCCCCAATATTTTCGAATCTTCTTTCTTAACTAGACAGTCGTGATCTATCCTTTTTCTTAACTTATATATATATATATATATATATATATATATATATATATATATATATATATATATATATATATATATATATATATACAGCGTGGTCGGTAATGAATGCGCCAGAAAGCAATCCTAGTTTAAATGTGAAAATAACGATGTTAAACCCAATATGACTTAGTAAAATGTCGCTCATTAATAAAATACAGGGTGTTAAAGTTTAACTTTTGAAATTGTAATTTCAGCTCAAGTTGTTTTTGAGATATCGACGGATATTGCCGGATTTCAGCATAAGAAGCTTCGCGCCCAACCTAAACCTGCAGCCTTTTGGCTTTTCTCTTATAGTAGTAGTCTACCAAACTGATCATGCTCTATGCTCTGTATTATTCAAAAAAGTATGTGTCTGTTGTATATCACGTATTAGGCAGTTTCTGCCTCATCCCCACATTGCCTGTATGTTCTGGAACCATTGTGTATCTCCATATTGTGCAAGTATTTTCTGAAATAACAGTGACTTGTCAGTAGTCCTACTACTTGTCTTGTCTGAGCGCACCCCAAAAAAGGACTCTAAGAAGATCACCTAGACTGGCTTTGCATATCTTTGACCAAGTGACGCCAAAGATCTAGTTTTGATAGGAGGAGGGCTGGATTTGGGTCATTAAAGCTTTTAGATGAACCGAAATCTCGTTAAATTCTATTCCCGAGTGTTCAGAGATCCAGAGAAGCTCTAGCTTGTTGTTCCTAGCCGCGAGTTCTTTTAGGTCATGCAGGTACTCCATCAATACTTTAGGTGTAAACGATGGATATCTAAGGCATTTAAGGTAGGTTAACAATCTTGAGATAATGTGTATATTTTAGTTGTGACTTCCTCTTTTTACATTCATGGATAGCATAATTTTCGGGGTAATACCACGAGTACTTAAAAATTACAGGTAATTTTCATGAAAGCTTGTTATTTATAATTTTGTATAACAAGCTTCAATGGAAATTATCTTGTTAATTTTTATGCACGAGCGGTATTTAGGAGAATATTTCTAGAATGGAGAAATATGGGCGTATTACAATTTTAATTTCATGCAACATAATTAAAACTATATGTAAATCGTTTTTTTAATTACTTTATCTATTTCTTCATCGTGTACATGACCAAATCGACTCATTTTGACTGATTTTGACGTTTCTTATTGACAATAAAAACAAACAGGTTCGATTGTTCTGTGTTTGTAAGTAAGTGGAAATACCACGATGTCTAGGCAACGTGAAATTTCTGCTGAAATGTTTTGATTTTTAACGTATCTTATGGGAAAATTTATACAAAGTTAAATATTCGCCGATATACTGTGATTTTTGCTTCCAATGAAAAGCTTAAGATGGCTTTAAATCGTGCCGAAATACAACAGCACCCACTCCATCCTCCTTCTTGTAACTTTTTATATCTATATCTTTTTTTTCAAACTTTCGTAAGCTTAATAACCTTTTAAAGGGTAAAATCAACCAAATTAGTCAGCTAATAAATTCCCTACTATTTGTCCAAACCTAATCACCCCCGCAATCCAAACATCTTTGAGTTTTTATCAAAACAAAGACGAACTGACAAAGACTCCTTGTAAATATAGATACAATCTTTATTGTACACACGCCCCACTTTTATTGTCAGCCCCGCATTACAATCAACCCTACGTATTATGTTATTTTAGGATCTAACAGGGGTAGCTACTTAACATCAAAGGGATGTGTTTGGCAAATAGAGCACATTTGTAAATATTTGAATACAACTAAACTGTGGTCATATGCACATATTAAAAATATCTCTTTGTGGTTTCGTTACTATAGAATTGTAATTAAAATTAAAATTGATGAAAGGCTATAATTTTAACCAAATAATAACTGTTATAATATTTGCTATGATTCTTGTTTTTATTTAAATATGATTACAAATATTAATTTTTTTCGGGTTTGGTGCATATATTTTGCCCATCTCGGCCCAAATTCAAACCTGACCTGATTATAAACTGCCCATCTCGACCTAATATTATATTTAATTAATCTTATAAAGTATGTTACGAATCCTAGTCGTGCCCATTTTATAATGTTATATACAGTGAAACCTGGTTAAGAGGGACCTGGATAAATGAGAAACCTCTATTTTTAAGAATTACAATGAGGTCCCGGCACTTCCTTATCGAATTACCTCTGTTAATAGGACTTGTCGAACCTGGTTAAATGAGATTTGATTTCTAGGATTTATTCGATGTTAACCTTTATAAATGGGACTCTGTAGCTCAATCCCCTGTATAAGTGAAACATCAATTTTTGCGCAGTATATTTGCTAGATTTTCAATATTTAAGTGGTGAACCATTATTTTTATCAACATTTCCACCTCTATAAATGAAATAACAATGAGAAGTCAACTATTTTAAACCTGTCTAATTGGAAAACTGAATAAATGAAAACCTCTTTAAATGGTACAAAGTCCTTGGTCCCTTGAAATCTCAATTAACCAGGTTTCACTGTATAGGGTGTTTCCTCAAATTTTGACAGCTTCTAGCGACCTTATTATTCCAGATAGAAAAAAAATTCAGATAAAATTTGTAGGGTATCATCCAAACCGTCCGAATTTGCTACTTAAAGAAACATCACCAGTGAACTTTTTGACTTATTGTATACTTTTTTTATGAAACACCCTATATATTATGTGTTTATTGGATAGCGCCTAAAATTCCTTTTTTAAAAATATATATGTTGCCTATAATTCATTCATCCATTGTTGAAATATCCGCTATTAAAAAATCAAAATATTACTAATTTACTGTATGAAATAAATCACAGTAACCATTGGAAAACAAAGTTATCAAATGAAATTTCCGGTGGCATGCGACATAACATTTAGTTGTCAATTCGTTTTTAAATTTTGATAATATTAAGTCGCAAAATGGGTTATACTGAAGAGGAAAAGAGGAAAATAATTTATTTCTTTTATAAGAATAATAAAAATGCCAGTGCAGCACAAGCCGATTATCGAGTTTTTCACCCAGGTATGCCGGTGCCGTCAAGAGGCACTTTCTATAACATAGAAAGACATTTTAGGATTCACAAAAATTTGCAAAGGAAAAAAGATTAGTGAATATAGATGAGGACGAAGAATTGAAGATTTTATTATATTTTCAAGGTAAATGACTAATCAGGACTTTAAATTTTGTAAAATTAATTTAAATGTGTGTTTGAAGAAAATCCTTCTTTTTCAACTGAAGATGCCAGTAAATATTTCAATAGGTCTAAAAAGAAAATTAGTATTACCCTTCGTAAATATGGATATCATCCATACAAAATTTTACCTGTTCAGAAGTTGACGGAGGAACAAAAAGTTAGTAGGCAAAATTTCTGCAGAGACATGCTTCAAAGAAAATTAAGGGATAACGATTTTTTCATAAAAGATATTATAAAGCGACGAAGCTACTTTTACCACGGCTGGGATGTTTAACAGGCGCAAAAGTCATTTATGGGCATTAGAAAACCCCCGAAGAATGTGTGAAATGAAATTCCAAAGCCGAAGAGCAGTTCATTTCTGGTGCCGCATTCTCAACACTCAAGTTATAGGTCCTATTTTTTACGAATTTCCTTTAAATGGTGAAAGATATTTAGAGTTCCTTGAGAACGAGATAGAAAATTATTTGAAAATTTGCCTATTCGTCAGTATAATGACATAATCTGGCAACAAGATGGAGCACCACCCCATAATGTCTTGGTTTTCCGCAATTTTCTCGACAATCGATATCCCTTATGGATTGGTAAAAATGGTGCCATTCGATGGCCACCCAATAGCCCTGATTTAACAATTTTAGATTATTTTTTTTTGGGGTAACGTGAAAAACACAATTTATAAACAACGAAGCGCATCGTTGGAGGAGTTAAGAAATAAAATTATAAATTGCAAAAATAATTTAGTCAAGAAAAAGCCGCATTTTATTATGAATGCTATTGATAAAATAAAAGATGATTACACAAAGTGCCTAAATAATAATGGCGGGCATATAAAAATATGTAAAACTTTATATTGTTATTGTTAAATCAAATTTTTTATTGTGTTTGGTATTAAAATTGTTGATTATTTCAATGGTTACTGTGATTTATTTCATATAGTAAATTAGTAATATTTTGATTTTTTAATAGCGGATATTTTCAACAATGGATGAATGAAATGAATTATAGGCATATATATTTTTAAAAAGATAATTTTAAGTTGCCCAAGCTATCCAATAAACACATAATATATAGGGTGTTTCATTAAAAAAGTATACAATAAGTGAAAAAGTTTACCGGTGATGCTCAATTGTTTCTTTAAGTAGCAAATTCGGACGGTTTGGATGATACCCTACAATTTTTATCTAATTTTTTTTTCTATCTGAAATAATAAGGTCGCTAGAAGCTATCAAAATTCGAGAAACACCCTGTACATACATTTTGACGCAAAATAAAAAGCATAGGTTTAATTTTCTGGCTCAAGCCTAGGCTTATCATGATTTGTGCATTCGCACTTTATTTTTTTTAAATTAATGGTAAGTACAAAACTAACTACAACTACCCAGAACTAAATCCACGAAATTGTCGATCCTTACATTTTGTCAGGAAATATTACTACACAATTTGACGAAACAGCGTCAAATTTTGTTGCTTGATTATTTTTTTACATGATACGCCGACGCATTATAAAAAGACTACGATCTTTATGAAAAAACAAATTTCACTAAAAGACTACGACACATATCTTACAAAAAAAATATCCATTGGAAACTTCTGTTTATTTTTCGTATAAATCTCTAATAACCGACTTTATTCTTATTTTTTTCCTAAGTGGTAAAGTCATTCAATAGCCTATGAATTATTTAGAGACATTCTTTTCTGACTTAGTCCCCAAGTGCAGATAAAAGAAACCGCACAAAAACGAGACCAACCTTTCAACGTCTATCCCCAAAAACCCATATGTTTGACAGCGGATTTTAACACCTTTTATGTATTTACTGAATTAAAGAAAATGTGTTCTCTCTTCGCCTTTTGATATTTTGTTATTTGTGTGCAATTTTTAGGTGTACAAGTCGTCTTTTAAAGTATCTTTAAAGGTTTAATACAAAAGCTTATGTGTTATTTTTGGTCTTTTTTTGTTCATACTTATAAAAACGTGGGTTGCATTAGCTCGAGCATTAGGTTTTTGCGTAAAGTTTTTTTTTTCGGAAAATTGAGGAAAAACGTCAATTCTTTCTCCCAAAGAAAAGGGACTTAATCTGCCATTTAATAATGCCGTGAAAGCGTTTCTCTTGTACCTGGGAGAGTGGCCATATGGTGGTCAAATTAACTAATAATCTGTGGGCTAGTACAGTACAGGATCTCTACAGAAACTGGCCATATCAATATCATCGTATTTTACTTCCGAGAACCTATTCCTGCAATACTCTTTAAATATTTTAAAAATACCTATACGTGCAAAAAAATTGAGTTCTGGTACTGATTGCATATTCGGTTTTCTTCTTCTTCTTCTTCTTCCTGGGAGCCGTCTTGATTCATTACCGGAGGCAGCGCACCCTTTTGGGCTTTTTGTGCCTAATCCCCTATTATCTTTTATACTAATCCTCCCATTAGTCTTGTTTCTTCTACAAGTCTGTATAACCCCAGACTGGTTTGTTGATATATTCCTGTGCTTGTGTTGCCCAAATAATGCCTGTCTTTTGTGATTCAATGCTTCACATTCACACAAGATATGGTAGGCTGTTTCTTCCCCCTCGTCGCACATTCTGCAACTTGGGTCCCTATTGTATGAGCCTATCCTGTGTGAGTGTCCTCTTAGTTTGTCGTGCTCTGTTAGCAACCTACTGTTAGTGCGAAGCTTTTCTACTTTGTCTGAGTAGTTCTTCCTTCGTTCTTTTGGATGGGCCCCTTATGAAGTTTTTCCATGTCTAATTCTACTGAGGTTTCCCAATATTCCTCGTGTTTGTTTCGGATCCATTCCTGGTTTGCCCTCGTGCTGTGGTTTGGTCACTCCAAGGGCAGGTTCTGGTCAAAGTATGGTGTGATGATCCTTTTGCATAGCTCATCCGCTTTTTAGTTGCCTTCTATTCCCGAATGTCCTGGTACCCACAAGAAGTTACTACGTTGCGTTCTTCCAGAACTTCAGTTCTTTTGGCATTTCCATGTCAGCTTGGACGTTACCTTGGGTTTCTAGTACCCCAGTGAGCTTGGCTGTCTGTTATATGCAGATCCGCTTGTTTTATAAGTCTCCTGTTATTTTCTTTTGCACAGTGCAGTAAAGCATATATTTCCGTTTGAAATACAGAACTGTGTGTTCTTAGTGAATGGAGTTTTTGAATTCCTCATTTTCACTGTAACGCCCGCTCCAGTTCCCTGCTCGGTTTTGGAACCATCCTATACCAGATGATGTCTTCAACCGTGCCGGGGAGATCGGGTTGCTGCCACTACTTTGATCTGGTTTTTCTGAAGTTTTTTAAATGGTATTGGTAATCATCTGGTCTGTTCTTCGTCCAGGATGTGCCGCCAACCTGACTTTTATGTTGTTGTGTCCCAAACTGTGTGACACCAGTTGGTTTCTGTTGCAGTCGGAAGTAGCTCATTCTTGCCTCTCCCATGACTGCATATTCGGTTACCCAGACGTCTTGTTTTTCTCAACCAAAAAAACATAAATTCGATTAAAGGTCTCTTATTGTATCTGCTAGCTTGTCTGGGTGGGATCGGATATCCCGTGAAGGGTGCGGCTGGTAAACATCTTTGAGCCAAAGAAGTCGCACAAGAGAAATTTTCATATTTTCATGTTTTGGCGTCTATATGGAGGGTAAGCACCTTAATAAAAATAGGTTTGGAAGCCAAGATATTTTCCCGAAGAATGAGATATTCTCTAGCCGGAATAAGTACTAATGTACTAATCCAAAATTAATGTCAATTTGACCGTTTATTTAGATATAGTGTTGGTTAACGGGTTGGTTGGTTAAAGCAAGGTTGGTCACGTGCTCCTTCTAGTAAATTTCTACAAAGATATTTTTGCAAAAGATGGATTTGGCTCTGTATATTTTTAAACAGTATATTTCGCATCTCAGTGCATCGGAGTCGGATATTATGTGTGAGGTTGTTTTCTCCTTCTCTCCTCCAAGCCTGCATGTTATGAAATCCTTACGAATACTAATTTTCTGCAAGTGTTTCCTTAGATGAGAGTGGCCTGTCAGAAACCCTACTACTTGAGATGAAGGACCTCAGAGTCCTCAGAGGTTAGTTTCTTATAAGGGTTGCCTATCGTTGCCTTTGCATGTCTTTGACCAGGTGACGCAATGCTTACAATCCAGATTTAAGGATTTTCTGATATAACTAATTTTCAATAAAACATTTTTTACGACAGTTCACGAAGGTTAAAAGTCTGAGTACTAAGGAGCCATTTATTAATTCCGTAAGGGTCCCGACGGGAAGACGGGTTTAGAAAATCTATAAATGCCCTTATCTAGGGGGGAGGGGGGGTAAAACCCATTCTTAAGTAATATTTTACAAGTCCAAATTTGTTAATAAAAATCTATTCTATTTCGGATGATAAATGGTTTTCTTCATTCTATAACGTGGACTTAATTTATATCTTTTTTTAAAATTTTTATTAGTTTCTTTAAGACTTTTAAACTGATCATTATTTTAGAATTATCCATTTATAGATTATTTAACTAATTTATGTTTGCTTACTTAAAATTATTAAGGAAACTTACTTTTAATTATAATAATTTAAAAAAGATTAGATAGTTGTCTAATAATAAAATAGATAATCTATATCTGATAGCAATGAAAGAATATAACCTGAATTATCTGCTGAAGAATAAAAATCTTTGATTCACGTTAAACTGTGAGTTTTAGTGTAACTTATCCTTTTTTAACAACTTTTTATTATTTACTAAAACGAACATAAATCTTACGTTAGAAAAGAAAGGGGAGGTTCGAGAAATCTTATATACCCTTAAAATGGAGTGGGGGGTCAAAAATCGTAAAAAATCATCCTTACGTAATTAATGAATGGTCTCTAATGTATAGTGAAGGTACTAAATGGGATTTAAAGATTTGAGGTTTAAACGGGAACGGACTCTAACGAAATGCATGAAAATGGCACTTGGTCGTTGGGCTGGTGGGCGAGAGAAAGGAGTTGTCCTGTAAATGTGAGATGTAAGACGAACGTCTCTTTTTTGGATAAAATAAAACATGCTAAGTGTTGTGAGAAACGCCAGACATAAGTTTCCAAACAGGGTTTAATCTGGAATACAAACCAAGTATACAGATTAGAAGGAAGAATAGTTTTTTTTCTTGTAAAATGGTATAATTGCAATATTAATTAAAAAGTAAATCTATCAGATCCTCGAAGCTAACCGGATTTTGATAATTTAAATTTTTGGTAATTAATGAAGCAGTAATGTTTTATTAACGCTTGAAATATACGAGATCATTGGGGCGTTTAAAATTTATTACTGTAATAAAATATATGTTTTACATGTAGAAACTTTTGTCCTTGCTATAATTTTTGCTGATTTAACCACGTTACAGGTAAAAACTCATATTAATGGGGTTTTCGTTAATTTATAGATAAGTTGTTAATTATGCAACTGTTGGATATTATTTAAGTGCACCGAACCTAACAAATAAATTAATTAGGTTCTTCAAAGTGTTGCCAAAATTTTAGGGACGTAAATGAATAATTGTCGCATAGTCTATAGAGAATATATTTGTTCTGTGGATATTTTAAAACTCCTACTTATTTTTGCCAAAAGAAAAAAAGGAAACACTATAGATCATTACTTATGGATTTGATACCTCGCCTTACCGTTTCACTCTAAAAATAAGTTATTATTTATGCAGGAAGCGAATAACGTATTTTATCAGGTAGACTTTTAGGGTGCGCCTATGGTCCTAACCTAACAAAACTAACCACTCTAACATTTTATAAATAGCCAATTCCAACTTTCAGGAGCCGTGTTGTTCAGCACGAGAAGTCGCTTAAGAATTGTTCATCTGTTACATTCTTCATGTTCTTTTTTCTTGAAATATTCGCAGGTTGCCAACTCGCCCACGGCACCTAAATATACGTCGGCACAGGTCCAATTTTATCCTCCATTCACTGCACCTTCAATGCACTTCCAGCTTCTTTACCGAAACTATATTTAACCATCTCGGGTGTGCATCTGGAGCCTAAAATAATAGCTTATTATTTCAATAAATTTAATAAAATAAGTGAAGTATTATTTATTTTGTTTTAAGTGCGGTAGTTGGCCTTTATTAGTGTCTCTTTTCTAAAAAAACATGGAGTTTATAATACTTTTAAATCTTCGAATTAATATGTTAGCTCTAAAGATCTCTGGTGGTCGTGTCAAGTCAGCAATATTGTTTTGTTTTATTTTGTTAGAATGCTTCTGACTTTCAGCATTTTATGCCTGTTTGTTTATTTATCCTTATTTTCAAACTGTCTCTTGCTTTTTAATTTTCTAATTGATGCTGCCGCAGACTCCCTGAACTCAAATCCGGCTTCTATCAGTATTTTGTCTACTTGTCCAAAAAATTACCAAAAAGATGTTTAACGCTCATAAAAACTGTTAAACAAGAAAAATTAGCTTGTATAATTCCTTGCCTTGCAGCTTCTAATGGATTAACACGAATTGTTACTTACTGAAATCCTTTACAGAAATTTTTGAAAAAATTGGCTCATTTGCGCTTTGAAACCTTTAATTTGGCGCAAGCAAAACTAAAAAATCTTTTAAGGCGGCTAAGATAAAAAAAATTTTAATAATACCGTTTCTAAAGCATTAAAAAAGCTACCTAATAAAAGTCTGTATTTTTGACAAGAACTATAAAAGTTAAAACGAAGTCTATCAATTTTTTTAAATATATAAAAATTAAGTACTAAGTACCGTGGGTGCCGGGTTTGTAAATGTTTAACTCATTTTATACCTCAGCCCCGTCAACGTTGTCCAAGTACCAAAACATTCGAAAACCTTTTAAAAAACCCAGTAAGGGGTTTACCCAAAAAGGGCCTTAAACAAGTAACTACTATCTCTGAACTACCTACTACTAGGTAAGGTCATCCAGACGAGACCTGCTGTTTAACATGGGTTCCAAACAATGAGCTGACATCCTAGATAGAGAAAGCATTTCATTCATAAACGCAATCGAGAGCTGCGCCCAACATGTTGTATTTATTATTGACGATAGAACGGTACAAGCATAGTTTGTACTTACTTGTGAAATGATAATTCAGGAATCATATTCGTCACTTTACACACTGCCTTACCATTTTAATTTATTAAAAGTACTTACACAAATCTAAAATTTATAGAATTGTCACACAAATTACCCAAATAACAAAAAACATTTAGAATAAAACGCCATATCGAATGTGTCATCTGTCGAGCGAAGCCGAAGGTGGCGGAAGTACGCTTCTACGAAAAATCCGCTGTTGTCACGTTGTCGCGCCTTTATTGACATCATTTCTTTTCTGTGTTTTACTTTATAGTAATAAATATAACAAATATTATTCACAGTTTAAAATACAATAGTATAGCTTAATTTGATGTAATTTTAGGAATAAATTAAGTAAAATTTAATCATAATATACTATCAAGTAAATGAAACAAAAAGATACTTGGCAGCCACGCTTTACGACAAAATAGTATCTGTAGTAACCTTTTTCGGGGTTTTCGTGGATTTTATTGTTTTGAGTACAGAGGTTCATTCAACGCTAGGCAGAACCTTAGAATGTGCGTTTATGATGCCACGCTTATGCCAAATCGATGCTTTCTCCAGTTCAGCTCATTGGTTCCAAACCTCACCCAACAGCACGCGGTGTATATTAACGGTCACCACTATTACAAACCTTCACCGGCGTTGCTTAACTTCGCTGATTTCACAGGAAATGGTGTTGTTAAAACACCCTGT